>OX424574.1:110930700-111396584 GCA_949152435.1 Gastracanthus pulcherrimus
GAAAAAGACGAAGCATTCTTCATACATCCTTCATAATTTGGAAAATTAAATTATTATGAAACGGTTATAGATAAAAGAGGAAAATTGTCATTTGGTTATCTACAATACTATATAGGGAAGAGGATGCCATAAAAGTTCTAGAAAAAAGCAACTGAATCTATGAGGCACAATATGCAGAGTACAAAAAGAAACCGTAATATCTAGCCAATAATCACTAAATGTCGAAAAAAATACATTGAGCATGTAGCCAATCTGTAGAAACACATATATACTATTTACATGACCGTACATGTCGAAAGCAATTCACGCGCAGACCACGTATCTTCACTAAAATATACACTAACAGAAATCAGACATCAAATAAACCCATAGTAAAAACTAATGCACCAATTACTGAAGACAAAATACCTTCAGTGCAAGAATTATTAGCTGCTGATAAACAACAACAACAACAACCATTAGAAAATAAAGAAATAATCCAGGTAAATAACCCGACAATGGGCCCATTTTATTCCAGTCAAATGATAATACAATGAAAGAAGTAATAGAAATCCAACCCGCATGTACCTCTAAATTTACCACTGACCATTGCCTAGAAGTAGAACGCATAGACGAGTATTTAGAAATGGAAATACCTGTGAACGAATTAATGGAAACTGAACACTAAATACTGGACACTATTATATTCATATATATTTTCATTTTTGGGGATTGTTTTGTTAAAAAAAATATAACAATTAATAAAATTTAAATTATAAATCATATAGAATCATTTTTTATCAATAAAGGAGAAAGACGAATCAATTTATATATATCTAACAAAAAGGAAATATTAATGATGACAAATCCATGCCTTAGTTGCCCATGTTTTCAACACCAAATTAGGCTAGGTAACTGAAACACTTCCTTCTTCATTTAAATTAACTTAAATTCCTCAAAGTATAACCGTCATCATAAATTCATTATGAATCTTATTGTTCATTATTAATCGACCGAATATCAAGCATTATTATCAGATAGTTAAATTCTAGCTCTCAAAACTTGAGATTTTATAAAATTTGGAGATCACGATCGATGCTTTACAGTATTAGTATCAGACTCAAAATTAATTAATTTAGTCCTTAATATTGGTAAGATAAATTATCCAAATATGTACCATTAGTTCTTTAATCAGTTTGATTATTAGTTCAATACTAGTCCATAAAATCGTTCTGTAATCATAATTATGAATATTTTTCAATGCAATGTCAGGTAAGGGAAGAGTATACGTTTAAAACTAATTTTCTTAAAACTAGGAAATTTTCTTTTTTTTATGATTATATGATTACATACATAAAAGAAGGATGTTTGAAGCCCTACTCAATATAATTAACTGCCTTGACCGTCATTTATAGCTATTAAACCAGTGATAAAACACGAATTTTATAAAATCTTCCTGTGCAACAATTTTTTGTGAAATGGAAAAAAACTAATGACATATAATATATTATAACTGTTAACGCCGCGAATCTCAGTTAAAACTTGGGTGTTCCAACTTGATTATCGCTCGTTTTATAACCGACGAACTGCTGGCGTTCACGGCGGAAAGGAAATGGAGAAAATTTACACGTGGTTTTATGTAACGATAAAACAATGGAGATTTATTTCTCCTTCTAAATTAAATTACAAGTGTACATGTGACTAGTGGTTTTTAAACAGTAAATAAATTAATTGCGTAGTGTGTAAACGTGTGAGTGTGTGTGTGTTAATAATGTAGTTGTACCGAGTAGAAGCACGGGGTTGGTGTTACTTATCTCGAGGCAGCCGAAAGAAGAGGGCGAGCAACCTCGAGCGCTGGAGTTTTGTCCAGCGTCGGGGAGTTGCTAAGGTGAAACGGGGGAGACTCCTTTAACACGGAGAATCCCGGCTCCGCGTTCAAATTAGGCCGAACGGGGAGGCCTCGCGCTACGGCGCGACCTCGCAGTTGCGCGGAGGTGCATGCGCGCGCGTGTCAATTCAAAGCGCGCGAAAACTGACGGTGTTTAAACGGTCCGAACAATAACAGTATTGAAAAATGTAGAGAGAAAATTTTTTTTTTCAATTTATATTTATTATTATTGATGTTTAAGATTTATTAAATAATTTTTGCAACAAATTAGCTCAAATTTTAGTTAGAAATGTCACAAATTAACCCTTATGTATTTGTTTTGGTGAAATATCTCTCAGTAGTTTTGTTCAAAATGAGTAAAAATAGACGTGTACAAAATTTTCGTTTATTAGTAAAATGCATTTTAAAAATTAGTAATAACAAATGTAAGAATTTACGTTTTTCTTAAAATAAATTGTTTTAAAAAGGTTTCCAAAATTTAAAAAGTATGTATCTTTAATTATTAGCATTTGAGCATGCAACGTATAATGTAAAATTAATGTTCACCCTATGCATATTCCCCTTTTGTCTGGATAGTTCCCCATCTCTCACTTTCTTTCCTATGTACTTTTCCTCTTTTGTTCCATTTCAAAATAAGCTATAAAGTAAATAGGAATTTGAATGAATCCTAAGAATTAATGTTTTAAGTACTTACCATCATGTAAAACTGTTTAAAAAATTAAAAGAGAAAAGAAGAAATTTCTCGAAAATCGGTATACTCTTAACCCTTTGTGGCTTAGTGGCTATTATAATAGCCACCTCTTTCGTCTAAGATTTTTATGTATACAAATTTTATTTATAGGTGTATATAAATGATTTTACATTCTTCTATTAGCTAAGAGGTTTCTCTATAATACTAATTAACAAAAATTCAAATTTGTAATCAGCGACCCCAAGACCCCCCGAGTAACAATTTTCAGCTTAAAATATTGAACAGAAAAATGTGGACCACAAAGGGTTAAGAGCGACCATAATCTTCTGAAAAGTAAAAATAATCATTTTCTACTTAAAAGTTAATCCTTTACTTTATTTTGATCTATATTTCAATAAAATAATGGTAATATTTACGACATATCGTCATAAAACTAAACGAAGCCATATGTCAATTGCTTGACTATCGCGCTATGCCTAAACAAAACCTAATTATCTTCCTAAAAATGGACAATACCTAACCTTCTCTATCCTATCCAAAAGAAACAAGTGATAAAAAGTGTCGCAGCACTACCGTTGCTAATTGCATACTACCTGATATTTCTCCTTTCTGACATAGAACCTCACAGCCGTATCCGTGACACAGTTTATCAAGGACGGTCAACGTTCTTTAGGGGGGGGGGGAGGGGGGAATCCCTTAATTTGATTATCAATCCCGCTCAATTAACTAATAAAACAATATTAAAATTTTATCAAAAATAATTTAAATAGGTTATATGAAATAATAATTTTGAAGTTGACAGCATTGAGGGAGGTGTCTTGAGATGATAAGCTTTAATAGTATATAAATAGTATATACCAGTACTGAATCTAATATTACTGTCTATTAACTCAGTTTGATTCATACTGCCTATATGGAGTTATATTGGGATGATGAGCATTAATAGTATGTATAATGGTATGAGATATATATTGCGATAGATAATTTATTTGTGAAGTATATTAAGAGAATGAAAGGTTATACCCATCATAGGTGGGTATATTCCTTACTTTTTTAAAGAGATTATGTATTTCGGCTTAAGATCCTACAATGTGAGGGATTATCACCATCATAATCCGAGTTCTCAGGGTCATAATCAGAGGAATCACTATCATAATAGGAATACATAATCATGTTGTCGAGCGAATCTATGTTCTCGATAGACTCTTCCCTTTGCACCAGGTAATTGCTTTAGGCTTATCCAGCTTTGATATTTTTAATTTGTATAGGCATTATCTTGCTCTCTTTGTTTTTAGTTCGTATTGCTACCATATAAACTATACCCTTCAAATAAACAATGCTTATTGCGCCAAGGAGGAATGCGATTGATTGGCAAAATATATTTTAAAATATATATATATATATATTTAAGTTAATCTCAATTCTAATAAAAATTAAGAACGGGACGAATGAATAATGTTTTTAAAGAGAAACCCTACATTAAGGGGGGGGGGGGGGCGGGGGGGTTACACCCTGGAAGCGTCAAAATCATGCCTACTTTTACGATTTTTTTTTGAGAAAATGAATAAAAATAGAGCAATTTTCTTTCAGATGTTTATTATACAAGTTTTGAAGAAGATTTGATAATTTTTTTATGACATTTTAATACAAAATGGCGGCGTGTCGGCTTATCTCCCGAAGCGCCTTAAAAAAAAGATGAAATCGGGTGGAAAATGTGCAAGTGATCCCGGATGATCTAGAACAAAAATTTTTATGAAATTGTGCTTATAATTGGTTTATCTCGTAACTGTCGTAGGGGTTTTGCGATTTAAAATTTTTGTTTTAAATTATGAAACATCAAAGTAAAATTTTTTTTTTTCGCAAGATATCAAAAAACCCCAATGGCAACATCGAGATAATTATGTTACAAATCAAATGAACTTGAGTTTAGGCAAATCGGTCAAAAATTGTAGCAGTAGGGCTTTCCACCGTTTTAAAAACGTGGTTTTGAGAAAAACGCGTTTGAAGTTTTTTTTTTTTACTTTTTGTTAAATCAATGTAGGAAAAAAATATTCTACCTCTAATCATCTATTTCAGCTCTATACTGTACGCCTTCCTCTTCAACAAATGATGCTTCAGACTTTTTTTGTTCATTTTTTGATCTTCTGCGAGCATCTTTGGCTTCATCGCTTATACTCTTTTCGGCGTACTCGATTCTCTCGCTGTCAATCTCGAAGCAGTAATTGTAACAATTTTCGCCAATTTCAAGTGCCAATGCCTCCATTATGCACATGATACTTTTGAAACCATCATTAAAGGTGCAAACTGCAATACTAGTTGCAATATCAATAACAGTTTTGCCGTTGGAGTGATGCTTTGACGCAAAGTTCCAAACTACGCTATTGAACGACTCGTTACTGTTCTGCGTGTAGCGACCCAAGCAACGCTCGAGTAAATCTCCTTTCAAAAGATCTTCATAAACTTCTTTGACTGCTTGAAAAACTTCATCTTTCATCGGTGGTTTATGAGTAAAATCTTTTAGTTCTCCAGCTGCTTTAGCCTTTTGCCAGTTGCACCACGAATCAGGACCAGGCGGGCAATCATCGTGCTGTAGTTTATTGTCGGTCGACATTTTATGCTTTAGACCATCCCAAATCTCTTTTTTCATGGCTTTATCTGAGTCGCAATTTCTTCTTATTGCTAAACCAAAATTTATGGCCAGTTCATCAATCAGTTTGTTCGTCAGATTACCTCGTCCTCCAAGTCCTTTCTTTTTTTTTTCTTGTCGCGTAGTCGTGTGCCTACATGCTTTTGCACATGATCGACGCATTCCTTTTTTTTAACTTCGAGATCTGGGTAAGGATTACTGTCAGCAATACATTTTTTTGATTTTGTGTCACGATCCCCGATGTAAAATTCGTACTTGACTCCATGCAGTTCTTCAGAACGCTCGAACATTTCGACCACAGAATCAACTTCCATTTTGCCGGACGATCCTTCGTGATTTTTCATACATTCATCTTCGTGCTCCTCAAGCCAATTGTCATACTCTTCAGTGCCTTTTTTCTTCTCCCAAAGTGATCATGATAAACAAAATTTTGATTTCACTAAAATGTCGATTACTTTACCAGTATACCATCCAATCAAAGAAACGAAACTAAACAAAGATGTAAAGCCTTTTTTCTGCTAACTACCATCGCCCGATACGGTTAACCTTTTTCTTTTCTTTCTTTCATTTCTTCGATCTCTTGTTTTGCTGCTCGACTCATCGATTTATCTGATACCATGTTACATGCATCTGCTATGCCAGTCTGGATTTTTGAATAAAAAGATTGAAACACCGGCCGTGGTAATTCCATTATAGCGCAAAACTTTTTCAGACTGTACATGCCGAGTCCCATCAGTCTAAAGGCAAATATAATTCTTCTATTTATATCATAAGCTCTACTGTCAATCAAAGGACATGAATTTACTTCTTCTTTTTTACAATCATTTGAACATTTCATTTGTATTTTGAAACCGAGTCCACGACACGAAATTTCAGTAAACGAAACGTCGCCGTGACACTTTTTGCAACATCAATTCTTCGATAGAAAAGCAAAAATGCCACAAATTTCAATAATGCGATAAGCAAATCCATTGAAAGAGAAATCGGAATCATTCTCGGCTAGTTTTAATTTTTTTGCTGATGCACTTACATTAGACTATCACATTCACGAGTATCATCGTAGCGATTTTTCGGAGGCTGTTTGCTTTTCTTATGACTACTCCGATCGTTGATTTCTCGACTGCCTTTATGACGTTCTTTTAATTTCGGCACTTATTCCATGTTTTCACTACTAAATTAACACAAACAAAACAGAATTTAAGTATAAAAACACCAAAACTATTTCTCCGATGGGAGAGTAACTGTGCTCGAGTATGTGCAGCTGTTTACTGAAGTCTAACGGTTTTCTAAATAGCTTGGCGTCCTTAGAACACCCTCTATAGGTAATAGAGTACGAAAAATACTACTTACCATTAGCCAAATATACCTGGCATTATTATACGATGGTTAAAGCATATTTATACCTGCTGCGATAGCGCGCCTGCAGCGGGTCGACATAGACAGTTGACGCGCTCTGAGGTACTTTTGGAAAATTGCTCATAACTCACAAAAAAATTTTTTCTTTGCTATAAAACCAATTGGACATCATTCTTACGATAATAATCGATCATTTTATGCAAAAAAAGAACGATTTTTTAAAAATCTCAGGGTGTACCCCCCCCCCCCTTAAATATCAATAAATATCAAGCATGTATTAATGTATTCATTGTAATATAACCCTATTATAATAGTATGAGAATTCTATTTACAGATATTTTCTAGCCATTTAATTGCATGATCCTTAAACAATTATTACTCCTCTACCCAATGTAGTAGATACCATAATCAGGTCCGAATATGATCAAACTATTTCTCTTAATCCTCATTGTTTCCAGCAAGGACCATCAATCTTGAACAAATCACAATTTGACACATCCAAGACTTTGAGATTCGCTAAAACGCTCCATGGACTAACCACTACCCCTTTCTATAAAAACCTCCAGCAATTATCTAAACAAATCAAAATATAACTCCTAAAGGACCAATGACACATTCTTTAAAATCCCTCTGGTTTCAGAAAATGGACCATAATAAATTTAACATCCTAGAAGTGATTGCATCCCTTGAGAATGCACGCGAGGTGACCATTATATTTGAACCAACTACTGAATTGGCCTCAATAGTATCGTACTTGTTAACATATAAAAACCGGTAGGACCTATTACGATTTAGTTTGTCGAACAGCAAGAGGTAAACAAATTAGTGTAGGTAAGTATTAGTAATGCACGAAGGTGAACCAGATAAGGTTCTCGCTTTATTCACCGAGATAGGACCCTGCTAGACTCATATACTAAACCACGAATTCGCACGATACCCGAAGACAAGAAGTTTAGACTTCAGTACAGCCAAGAAGAGGACTCGAAAACCGCCTGCTGAAAGTACCAGTTTTACATCCGAAGAAGAATCCGGGAGGAGGTTCAGGGACTTGAGACTGGTTCGGAAACAGAGGATGTATCCGAAGGAAGCGAAATATCATGCGAAGAAGGAGAGGACAACTAAATGCAAAAAACTGGACCCAAAACCACGGTCAATTCCTCTGAAAAAGAACACCACACACCACAGAGCAAGGCAAGAAGAGACCAAACAAGCAAACTATTTTGCAGAATGGATTTAAAAATTGACCGTAAAAACATACTGTCCAACTTGAAGAGTTTGAATAAGCCACTCCAAAAAAATGTGCGCTGTATGGATGTGTATGTGTGTGTGCGTGTGTGTGAGTGTATATTTGTTATCTATACCTAGGAGGGATTTACAAATTTCAGCTAATATGGTCGACTAATTTTGATTTTATAGCCATTTTCCGAAATTTAAAATTTTGAAAAATTTAGATTTTTTGTACATTTTTTGATGAACAAATGTTTTTTTGGGAAACGAATTTTTCTCGCAATAAAGTACTCATAAAATTCTTCAATTTACGACGAAAAACGATGCAAAATTTACTCTTTTTCATTTGTTATACCGAATGTTTAGAAAGTTTTTCTAACCTCTATAACTCGAAAATTAAAGGATAAAATTTAACGAAATCTTTACTGAATATTAGTTTTATATAGAACTACAATCCTACAAATATTCAATTTATAAGACTCATTGCTTCTTGAGTGATAACTTAAAAGAATTTTTATATTTTCCTTTAAAAGTTACAATGATAATTTGTCAAGTACAGTGTGACGGGTAATGGCACCTCGTCACATAGTCTCTCTCTCTCGTCTCTCTCTCTCTCTCTCTCTCTCTTTCTCTCTCTCTCTCAAATATAATACATGTACTAATTATACCAGCTGTTACAGGCATCATCAGCGACGACGAGGGAACGAGAAGAAGCCGAGGAAAGGTGAGAGAGAGAGTATAGGTAGGCTTAAGGGAGGGGACTCGCAGCGCGGAGCGGCAATTACTTGATAGACATTTTAGCTAGCGAACCGAGCGGACAGCGATAGAGCGAGCGCATTGCCAAGACTGCGGGCGACTACTGCGAGCTTCGCCGAGGACAAGGGGGTCCCGAGTTATCTCTTCGGCATCGAACATCTCTCTGTCTCTTTCTCTCTCTTACACGCGGTATCTTGTCGTCCCCGTATACGAGGTCTGTCCCAAAAGTATCCGACCTACCTCAATTTCTCGGCGTTTGATTTATTCTTCGTCATCCGGGGGGGTGGCATCCTTCAAAGTAGTCCCCATTTGATTCAACAAGACGCTCATATCGATGTTTCCACTTATCAAAGTACTCTTGAAAGTCAGACTTCGGAATCGCCTTTAGTGCATTCGTCGCATTAGTTTCAACAGTCTGTTTATTGTCGAATCGATGTCCTTTAAGCGGCATTTTCAATCGAGGAAACAGCCAAAAGTCGCAGGGAGCTATATCAGGACTGTATGGAGGCTGGCGGAGCTGCGCAACACTGTGTTTCAATAAATACTGCTGCACAAGGTTTGATGCGTGCGCTGGAGCATTGTCGTGATGAAGAAGCCAGTCACCGGTTTCCCAAAGTTGCGGTCGTTTTCTCCTGATTGCATTACGTAATCTTTTCAAAACTTCAACGTAGTACTCTTTATTGATTGTCTGGCCTGAAGGGGCATATTCGTGGTGCACAACGCAATGTCAACAGATGTGCGGCCACTTTTGAACCGCCTATACCACTCTTTTATTTGTGTTTTGCCAATACACTCATCTTTAAAGGCCTTTTGCAACATTTCAATAGTTTCCGCACAACTTTTACCGAGATTAAAGCAAAATTTTATGCAAATTCGCTGTTCGGTTCGTTCTGCCATTTTTAGCAATAAGCAAATTGCGACGAACGCAAAAAAGTCGTTGTAAACAAATACACGCTGCGCGGGAACTAAGGCGTTTCATCAGTATCTCAGGCTACTGACGAGAAGGATAGAAGTTGCTGGTGACGTTCGTACCCTCCAGAGGTCGCCTGAGTCTCTCCGCGCGAAGATATGAACGTAGGTCGGATACTTTTAGGACAGACCTCGTACATGCCTTCAAGTGCACAGTCGCGGTGTGCATGTACATCTTTTCCATTCTAGTTAAATATACATATATTTTATATTGAAACGCTGAGCCGTCCTTGACTGCACCACTTTTCTCCACGTTATCCTCATGTTCTATAATAAAGATATACCACGCGTTTACTGATTAAAACCCCGTTATATAATTGGCGCCCAACGGAAAAGCTCACAGAATCGTGAGGATTAGCGCATAAATAGCGGAAAAGTGCATAGCGCGGATCGCGCATAATAATATCGTGCGCAGACACACAACGGAAAATACTTTCAACTGCAATAGAATCGGCCTAGTCCGACACATGCACAAGCTTTGTTGACGTTCGGCGCGCGAGAGAATTCGCAGGCAAAGTAAACAAGCCTTTGCTGACTCTGAAAAATTCTGAGTAGGAGCCAGACTGGAGCGAAATAATATTTCGGCTTTATTGTACGCGACCGCTTGAATTATTTGACCGGCATATACTTTACATAAGAGCTTTAGATAGCATTTGCATAGGTGCGAAAGGTGTAAGAATAAGAAGTTTTTGTAAAGAGCGTCTCTCGCAAGTGGACAAATATGTTGGTAAAGTGATTTTTTTTTATAATGAATACTTAATTAAAATCTAGTGATTTAAATTTTTATAAGTCAACGGTAAATAATAAACAATTTTTTTGTCATTAATTGTTTACGCTAAAATACAAAATTATGTTATAAAAGTAAAGTGCTAATTTTGATAAAATCATTGAGCATTTAAATAGATAAAATTAGATTACGTATATTTAAAGCGAATAAATAATATCAACACTTTGTTTCGTGAGGAAAGTAAATGTAATGATTGGTGTTAGAATTTTCATTTATTTTTGAAGTTTTTACAAACAAATTAATTATTGGGAATTTTATTTTGTAAATTGAGTACTATAGTGCGAATTATTCATAAACTATATTGTTATAGTTTATCATTATATTTGTTTTCGGCTATGAAAATGAAACAGTTTTATTATAAAATTAATCACATGTTCGCAAAATTAATTTATGTTCAAATAATCTATTAAATAAATAATACGTTTCACCACTTGCTCGGTTACAGGCTAATTTATTAAATTTACTCGTATATTCGATTAGCTTGTTATTTGACCGTATATTCGAGTATAAAAAAATATATGCTGGTAGTACGTGCGTTGATACTATAGCAGCGTGTACTGAAAATTTTACATTCGTAGTCTCGATACTGAGTGTATATACAGTACTGTATGAACTATAGATACTTGTATAGGTGCGAATTTGTGTAGTCGCAGTGTAGTATATGTCATTTAAATGCGACCGACCCGCCGAATTATTCCGTAGCCATAAAATTCAGATAGCTTAGTTAATTGATTAATAATAATATTATGGTGATTCTCTATATATATATAAACAAGGATTTAGTAACGTAATTAAGGATTTTAATAATTATTTACTTCCTTATGAGAAATAATATTGAGAGTTAATTAATTAATTAATTAACTAATTACTTGATCGCTCACAAACTTCTTATTTTTGGCATAATTCTTTTGTTTAATAAACAATTGTTGTTGATTTAAGTAATGATTATTATTATTTAATTATTTTGGTAAAATAATATTATTATTTAATGGATTATTTAATTAATTATTGTAATATTGTTTTTTTTTTAATAATTAACAATTGTTATTGGTTTGATTGACAATTATTATTATTTATTTATTTAGATAAAATAATATTATTTTTTAATTAACTATTTATTTAATTAATTATTAGAACAATTTTCTATTTGTGTTTTCTCGCAGAAAATTTTATTTTCATTTTTCTGCGGAAATTAAATAGGATTTTAGAACTCTTTTTTATATAGCGATTTACGCAAGTCAGTTAATTCAAATTGATATTGGATAAAAACAGTATTCTTTCAGAGTTAATGCTTGTATATTTGATTAGTATTTTATGAGTAATAGTTACTAAAGAATAGTTACTGGATAAGCGATTTACGCAAACTATTGTTGATAAAATACACTGAAAAAAGCATATTTTTTTGTTTTTATGTGATAAATACTGTTTTTTGGGTACATTAAACTACTTGATAAAAATAAATAAACTTTATTTTAAGTATTAAATCTTGAATTAATAACTTGTATACAAATTTTTTTTTTTGATCCTACGCAAAGTAAAAATATAATTATGACACAAGAAAATGGAGAATTAATACGACATCTTCTTTGATGAAACGATAGGAACCGAGATCCAAGCGTGGATTCTACGTTTAAACGGACAAGAGTTGGATATTTTTTTAAATAGCCTCGAATTGAAAAGTGATGTCAGACAATTTGCGAAAAGTGATAGAATATATAGACGCCTGCGGGGCGACTACAAAGCAGCAGATTTCGTTGATAGTCTAGACAACTCAAGCGACAAAGAGCAGAAAACTCGTCGAGAAGAGACGCAAAATTCAGGGACAGAATGCAGACCGAAATATTAGGAAGACAGCAATATTTGGCAAGCCACCGAACAGGAACGGGGCTACCAAGCGACTTCGCTCCATCGGCATTCAGCTCAACTCAGATCAGTTCAACAAATATGTCGTTAACTGAATTCCAAGGAAATTGACTCGGAAACAGGAGTGGAGTACACCATAATGCGGGATCAGAAGCGGCGGGCGGCAGTGACGGGGAGTACAACACCGATTTACACGCTACTGGTTGATGTAACCACACCACCAACGTATGAATCGCCTATATAAGCGCTCATACAACCACCACCACCACCAATGCCACTATCATTCTGGGGAATTCGGCCAACTAGTACTACGGTACCGCCGAGTACGCTGGCAGTAACGAGTACCAAAACTACAACGACAACTCTTACAGCAACTGGCTTAGGGGGAACGGGTAAAACAAGTAACCCGACTACAGTATATTCGACGGGTACAACACAATCTGTGAATATGATTGAAAACCCAAATATGGTACTGATGAAGTTATCGAATGGCACGTCATACCCCGATTCAAGAGTTGTAGCACTCGAAATGGTAAGCACACAGGCATTGGTACAAGAATACAGTGCTCAAGTAAAAGAACTACAAAAGAATGTTGCTGAACTAGCTACGAGTACAAGGCTGCGTTTTGAGACAATGACAAACAGCGACTCGGCGAATACACATCAGGGGCTAGGAGCAAAGCTCAAAAGCAACAGAGGTGTCGCTTTTCAAGACACACTCGACCAACGATATGAGGATGATTGCAGGCTAAATGACATTACAAGGGCACAAGAGGAAGAAGCTGCAAGAGTGGGTGGTTCGCAACTTAACGCAAACACCCCAAGTTTTATATCACTCCTTCAACAAACAAGAGAGAGAGAGAGAGAAACGGCGATAGCTCGCCAGCGTGATCAGACACTCCCAACCCGGCTAGAGGCTAGAGTCTAGGGGGAGGGGAGTGCCTCAGTATTCTGAGACAACGCGACAATCACAAAATAGTACCTTTGCTAGTCATCGTATTAATGATATTGGAAAAACGGTTCGATCCTGCAACATCAAGTTTTCTGGGGAAAAAGACGGTCGCTGTATTGAAGAATTTTTTACGCGTTAATGAGTGCCACACACTGACCCGCATAGAGGATGAGGACCTCTTGAATGCCATAACGGAGTTGCTGAGGGGAGCAGCACTCCAATGGTGTCGTCAATTAAGGAAGAATTGGCACACATGGCAAGACTTTTACGAGACAGCACGATGCTGTTACGGCGTGGATAGTCGTTATCAACAGCGGTTGGTGACAGAAGCGACGGCGCGCACCCAAGGATTTGCAGAACCAGTCACGGACTATATATTTTCTCTGCTCTCATACATTGAAAAATTCGAAGTGCCTTGGAACGAGGAAAGAAAACTGCAACTCATCTATCAAAATATGTCTCCAGAGTTGCAAGCGATCGTGAGTAAAGAGAAAACCACCGATCTAGACACTGATTCGGTTGGCGCGGCAGGCAGAAGCTATCGTGGAGGTGCGGCGTAACTGGAAAGTGCCACCTCCAGCGGATAAGTGCTTGGTGCCAGAATTGGCGTATAAAGAGCCACGCGCATCGACAAATTATTATAAAATGAGTCTAGCTGCAATTGCTGAAAGTCCGACCCCAGAGTTGTCTCAGAAAGTTGACAAGCTGGTAGAGGAGAAATTGAGTGCGAAGCGCAACGCTCCAAGTCTGGCAGCGATATCGCAGGGTTTGTCTCAAGACATTTCAAGGGACGGTAGTCCGAAAAGAAGAAACTCCACACGCCAGCCGGCCAACGACAAGAATAAAGGAGACACCTGGGCCACGTTCCCATCTTGTCTGCTGGGGCTGTAGCTGGCCAGGATACACTACAAGGACGTGTCCTGAGTGTGCGAGAAAAGAGCAGAGGGGAGTGTAGATCATGTCCATACCACCCCTGCAGCCAAATTAAGGACCTCACCAAATGAGACCGGCGAAGCACAAGCGCACGCTGAGCCAGTTCTTCCACCGATCGCGATGGCGACAGAACCTATAGTAGCTCACGATGCGAATGGTGCTTCCGAGGGATCAGCTCCTTACATCGAGAGAGACTACGCTCGTTGGTGGATGCATGTGGGAATTGGTGAATTCCGAGTGCGTGTACTGAATAATGGAGGTGTGGCACGTACATGTATTGGACCACTTGGCTCGCAGATTGCAGCAGCGTGTAATAGAAAGATTGCACCAAGTAAAGGACCAGACGTGCGTATTATTAACGGACAGATCTCATCTGTGATCGGATATGTCGATTTATCATTCGATATAAGTGAAGTAGGACGCCACCTAGAGGTCGTTATCCTACCCAAGCTACCAGAAGGATGTCTTCTCGGAGTAGATTTTAAGCGAGCGTTCAGCGCACACATCCTACCTCGCAAAAATAAATTAAAGGTAGAAGGGATTGAGGACCTTCTCCCTCTCGAGGTAGCGGCAGTAGGAGTGGATGAGCGAATTCTCATTTCCTCGGTTGGACTAGCCGACGTTACAGAGGTGCTAAGCTTCCAATTACAGGAGACGTTGGGTCGAGTATTGCCAAAGGGCAAAGCGCCTTTAGGTCGCGCTAATCTTATCAAACATAAGATTGATGTTGGTTCTGCGAGAACTATTAGACAAAGGTACTATCCAGTCTCCAAGAAACTTGAAGAAGAAATGCATGCACAGGTGCATTAATTGCTGGAAGCAGGGGTCATTCGTAGATCCCATAGCGAATGGTCGAGCCCAGTGGTAATGGTTCGTAAGTCAAACGGCTCTTATTGCTTTTGCGTCAACTACAGGAAGTTGAACGGAGTGACCAAAATACCTGCGTATCCGCTTCCTTACATGGATTCTACCCCGCGAAAGCTACAGAAAGCACGCTATAGTTCCAGTATTGACATAAGCAGTGCGTTAGAAAATTGGAACGAGCGCATGAATAAACTGCGTGAAGTGCGAGATTTAGCAGCAGAAAATTCTGCAAAAGAATGTATGAATTCTGCAAAAGCGCAAGAACGCCAAACTAAATATTATAATAGCAAGCGACGAGATGTACAGTATACTATTGACGAGAAAGTATCGCGGCGTAATCGCATTCTTTCATGTGCGCCCCAAGGTATTACTGCTAAATGGACACCTAGATATACTGGGCCATACGTCATTTCCGAGAAACAAGGACATAACACCTACCAACTGACGGACAAAAATGGAAATAAGGTGGAACAAATATTCGTGAAAGATTTGAGACCATAGTTCGACGACGACATCACGCTTTCCGACTCCGAAGACGAGGCTGTAGAAGATGCTTCGAGGGACAACGAGGGACCAAGTCCGGTAACAAGTGTAGTAGTCAAGCGTAAGGATAGGGTCGTCAGTAACAATGTAGGTACGCGACCCACTAGAGTACGCGAAGTAAGCGTTGATCGCGATGCAGCGTCTGCGGAAATCGCGAAAATCATACCTAACAGAGGTCGAGGAAGACCAAAGGCATCCACAAATCCTCCTGCGTCTCGACGTGACGTATCTCCTAGACGCACATGGTCTAAAACGGTAAAGACACAAAATTAGAAATACGAGAGCGCAATGGCGCTAATACAGCGAATATCGCAAGGCGGAATAGATATGCGAAGACGCCTTCGACTAAAGAGAGAGAAAAAGAGACCCTTTTTGTCCTTTTATTTATACAACCCTTCTTTTACAGTAATATAATTATTAGTCTAAATTTTTTATTACATTATTATTTTCTTTATGAATTTCAATTTATCACATTCTTATTTTATTTATTGAGAGAGAGCTGAAAATGTCGAACTGGCACACCTCCGGCTAGTAGCGTCTGGGGGAGGGGTGAGTGACGGGTAATGGCACCTCATCACATACTCTCTCTCTCAAATATAATACATGTACTAATTATATCAGCTGTTACAGCGGAGCTGCATTATTTTATAGAGATGTTTTAGCTAGCGAACCCAGTGGACAGCGATAGAGCGAGCGCATTGCGGAGACTGCAGTGACTACTGCGAGCTTCGCCAAGGACAAGGGGGTCCCGAGTGATCTTTTGGCCTGTGAGCGTGCTGGAGCCGCCGATTCTGGGTAAGAGTTTCTTCGGCATCGAAACTCTCTCTGTCTCTTTCTCACTCTTCCACGCGGTATCTTGTCATCTCCGTATACATGCCTCCCAGCGCACACTCGCGGTGTGCATGTACACCCTTTCCTTTCTAGTTAAATATACATATATTTTATATTGAAACGTTAAGCCGTCCTTGACTTCACCACTTTTCTGCACGTTATCCTCGTGTTCTATAATAAAGACATACCGCGGGTTTACTGATTAAAACCCCATTATAACAGATATATAAGCCTACTAGCATGGTTTTGATAATATTTTTTGCAATTCTTTATACGTAAAACCAGAATATAAGGCGGGGAGTGAAATGGTACTTTCAGAATAATTAGGTTTTGTGTACGTATATATGCATGTATGCACATGTGTGTATACGTGCATGTGCGTGTGTTGTATTTATGTATATATATATGTAACTCATCTGGGCTCAAACACCAGTGGAAACAATCTAATCAATCTGTGTGCAAAAACTTAATTTTCAGTTAACATTTAAACTTAAAGTATTTGTAATGCTTATGAACTTCTCAAGAAAATATGTTTTATAATGCATTATCTATTTTGCAAAATCAATAGATATTGACCTGTGCATAATAATATACTATATGTAATGACGCATGCCTCTTTGAGAAAGTTGAGTACCAAATTAGTTGGCAGCGTTTTTTATAGATAAGAAACTAAAAACCATACCTGGACCAAAATAATTATAACTATCAATGGTCACCTCACTCGCTGACGCTCGCTCGGTTGCACTTCCGTGGAAAATCTGTTAAACATTTACATTGTAAATAAGTACATTTGAAATATAATTCCTTAGGATTTTAATTTCAAATTAGATAAACGTTGACACTTTTAAATATTGTTAATTTTATGTTATAACATTCTTCCAGGGGACAGATACTTTTTTAATGGTTGCAAAATTAAATATTTAATTACATTTCCTTTATTCTGTATTTTTAAATTTAATAAAATCGTTGTATAAACTTAAAATTACTGTTGCAAGGAAAGAAATATTTTTCATGGTGTTAAATATCAGGCATAGTGAGTGGACACAATAATATGTGCCACAATATGTCGGCGGCCTTGCTGACGCTCGCTTGGTCGTAAATAATACATTTTCCTCCCAGAGAAAGCTTTGGAATAGCAAAATATTCCATTTTATCAAAAACACTTTCTAGCAACAGTTACATCGCTCGGTGGCGCTCGCACGGTTGTACTTAATAATTTCTTATATTATATACATGCGTCTCGAAATTATTTAAGTAATGCGCTGATACATAGAAATACGCAATCTGCGCATGCGCCACGATTTGAATAAATACCCGGGACAGCGGTTCTATTTCTCAGTCTGCCCTCACCCTTGGAAGCAGAAAGGTCGATAAGTAAGAAAAATTTTAACCATAAATTTTATTGAATTTTATAATATCATTTTTCGTTCAAAGAATCGCAGTGCAATATCCGACTATGCATTGGAAATGCTGTGCAGGTTATATATATATATTGTTATATGCTTGCGGTCTAGGCATGCGTAACTATGAATTTGCTGGATTTTTCTTATATTTATTTAAGTATTGTGCTGATATATAGAAATACGCAATCTACGCATGCGCCACGATTTGCATAAATACCCGTGATAGCGGTTCTATTTCTCAGACTGCCCTCACCCTTGGAAGCAGAAAGGTCGATAAGTAAGAAAAAATTTAACCATAAATTTTATTGAATTTTATAATATCATTTTTCGTTCAAAGAATCGCAGTGCAATAGCCGACTACGCGTTGGAAATGCTGTGCAGGTTATATATATATTGTTATATGCTTGCAGTCTACGCATGCGTAACAATGAATTTTCTGGATTTTTCTTATATTTATTTAAGTATTGTGCTGATATATAGAAATACGCAATCTGCGCATGCGCCACGATTTGCATAAATACCCGGGACAGCGGTTCTATTTCTCAGTCTGCCCTTACGCTTCGAAGCAGAAAGGTCGATAAGTAAGAAAAATTTTAGACCATAAATTTTATTGAATTTTATAATATCATTTTTCGTTCAAAGAATCGCAGTGCAATAGCCGACTACGCGTTGGAAATGCTGTGAAGGTTATATATATATATATATATATATATATATATATATATATATATATATATATATATATATATTGTTATATGCTTGCAGTCTACGGATTCGTAACAATGAATTTTCGGGATTTTTCTTATATTTATTTAAGTATTGTGCTGATATATAGATATACGCAATCTGCGCATGCGCCACGATTTGCATAAATACGCGAGACAGCGGTTCTATTTCTCAGTCTGCCCTCACGCTTCGAAGCAGTAAGGTCGATAAGTAAGAAAAATTTTAGACCATAAATTTTATTGAATTTTATAATATCATTTTTCGTTCAAAGAATCGCAGTGCAATATCCGACTATGCATTGGAAATGCTGTGCAGGTTATATATATATTGTTATATGCTTGCGGTCTAGGCATGCGTAACTATGAATTTGCTGGATTTTTCTTATATTTATTTAAGTATTGTGCTGATATATAGAAATACGCAATCTGCGCATGCGCCACGATTTGCATAAATACCCGGGACAGCGGTTCTATTTCTCAGTCTGCCCTTACGCTTCGAAGCAGAAAGGTCGATAAGTAAGAAAAATTTTAGACCATAAATTTTATTGAATTTTATAATATCATTTTTCGTTCAAAGAATCGCAGTGCAATATCCGACTATGCATTGGAAATGCTGTGCAGGTTACATATATATATTGTTATATGCTTGCGGTCTAAGCATGCGTAACTATGAATTTGCTGGATTTTTCTTATATTTATTTAAGTATTGTGCTGATATATAGAAATACGCAATATGCGCATGCGCCACGATTTGCATAAATACCCGGGACAGCGGTTCTATTTCTCAGTCTGCCCTCACGCTTCGAAGCAGAAAGGTCGATAAGTAAGAAAAATTTTAGACCATAAATTTTATTGAATTTTATAATATCATTTTTCGTTCAAAGAATCGCAGTGCAATATCCGACTATGCATTGGAAATGCTGTGCAGGTTACATATATATATTGTTATATGCTTGCGGTCTAGGCATGCGTAACTATGAATTTGCTGGATTTTTCTTATATTTATTTAAGTATTGTGCTGATATATAGAAATACGCAATCTGCGCATGCGCCACGATTTGCATAAATACCCGGGACAGCGGTTCTATTTATCAGTCTGCCCTCACGCTTCGAAGCAGAAAGGTCGATAAGTAAGAAAAATTTTAGACCATACATTTTATTGAATTTTATAATATCATTTTTCGTTCAAAGAATCGCAGTGCAATATCCGACTATGCATTGGAAATGCTGTGCAGGTTACATATATATATTGTTATATGCTTGCGGTCTAGGCATGCGTAACTATGAATTTGCTGGATTTTTCTTATATTTATTTAAGTATTGTGCTGATATATAGAAATACGCAATATGCGCATGAGCCACGATTTGCATAAATACCCGGGACAGCGGTTCTATTTCTCAGTCTGCCCTCACGCTTCGAAGCAGAAAGGTCGATAAGTAAGAAAAATTTTAGACCATTAATTTTATTGAATTTTATAATATCATTTTTCGTTCAAAGAATCGCAGTGCAATATCCGACTATGCATTGGAAATGCTGTGCAGGTTACATATATATATTGTTATATGCTTGCGGTCTAGGCATGCGTAACTATGAATTTGCTGGATTTTTCTTATATTTATTTAAGTATTGTGCTGATATATAGAAATACGCAATCTGCGCATGCGCCACGATTTGCATAAATACCCGGGACAGCGGTTCTATTTATCAGTCTGCCCTCACGCTTCAAAGCAGAAAGGTCGATAAGTAAGACAAATTTTAGACCATACATTTTATTGAATTTTATAATATCATTTTTCGTTCAAAGAATCGCAGTGCAATATCCGACTATGCATTGGAAATGCTGTGCAGGTTACATATATATATTGTTATATGCTTGCGGTCTAGGCATGCGTAACTATGAATTTGCTGGATTTTTCTTATATTTATTTAAGTATTGTGCTGATATATAGAAATACGCAATCTGCGCATGCGCCACGATTTGCATAAATACCCGGGACAGCGGTTCTATTTATCAGTCTGCCCTCACGCTTCGAAGCAGAAAGGTCGATAAGTAAGAAAAATTTTAACCATAAATTTTATTGAATTTTATAATATCATTTTTCGTTCAAAGAATCGCAGTGCAATAGCCGACTACGCGTTGGAAATGCTGTGCAGGTTATATATATATATATTCTTATATGCTTGCAGTCTACGCATGCGTAGCAATGAATTTGCTGGATTTTTCTTATATTTATTTAAGTATTGTGCTGATATATAGAAATACGCAATCTGCGCATGCGCCACGATTTGCATAAATACCCGGGACAGCGGTTCTATTTCTCATTCTGCCCTCACGCTTCAAAGCAGAAAGGTCGATAAGTAAGAAAAATTTTAGACCATAAATTTTATTGAATTTTATAATATCATTTTTCGTTCAAAGAATCGCATTGCGATTCTTTGAACAATAGCCGACTACGCGTTGGAAATGCTGTGCAAGTTATATATATATATATATATATATATATATATATATATATATATATATATATATATATATATATATATGTACATTGCCTAGACCATTAATTCTATTGATATTTATAATTTAGTTTTTATGTCAATGGATGGGTTTTACAGTTCACTGTGCTACAGCTTTCTGAATGACAAAGCTGTGCTGTTTATGTATTATTTACGAGTTAAAAATTTCTTTAAATTTAGTTGTATACTGTTTTGCGTTTGAGCTTTTTGTGCGACAAACTTGTTGTTACTCTGTCAACTTTATGGATTTCAGTGGACGGGCGCTGTTCGCTTCGGCGATCTGTGAGACGGGTCTGAAATTGTTACCCTTAAGTCGATATTGTTACGCAAGTTAATGCACTGTAAAAGAAGTTCAAATGAGATAAGAATTTCAAAGAGGTCACTCTAATTCTAATAAAATTCGGAAATATAGAAAGTGTGACTTCAGAAGACCGGAGAACCGGAGAAAAAATGGAAGCACTTTAATATAATATAAGATTTCATATAAGACGTCAACTATTTAAATTTTCCTCTTTTTCTAAAAGGTTTAATTTTAAATATTGAATTAAAGTAGAGAATAATTCAGAATTTTTGCACTAGAAAGAATGGAAAAAAGAGACAGAATTCGAGGTCAATAAAATATTATGTTGTGATTTTCAAACTTACGTGCGCCTCGAGTCGAGCTACTACATGAGTGCGACATGAGGAAACGCTGATTTTCATAATTAGTGGGGAGAGAGAGAACTTGCCGCCAAGCTATAAGCATAACATGGATGTAACGTGCAATAAGTCTAATTGAACTAGGTACCTCGATCAGTCCGGTTCTGCCTGGAGTTCATCAGAATCTTTGTAAACAATAGAAAGAAAATATATGAGTGCTAAAAGGCGATTAAATCTATTAGATTATTACATTTGATTAAGGATTAATAAAATAAGGACCATTAATATATATATTGAGAAATAAAATTGGTACTGAGATAATAGGACCAATTCCATTAGACACCCAATTTTCAATTATTCAACCAACAGCCTAAGCGGCTCATTCTCTCTCCAAGAAATTCAAGGTAAGCGACTTTGTTTAATCCATAATAACTACATATTCAAACACAACAAACACTTAGATAAACTTGTAAAGGCACTAACATGTACAGGATGTTAGGGGAAGCCTGAAAAATTAAATATCTTAAAGTTTGGACCCTAGGTCCTAACAGTGACGCAGAGTATTTATAGAAATAACATAACAAAATGAATACCTTCTCGTGAACAGTTTTGCAGTTATAACAATGTAAAGTGCACTATTTGATGGTATTTTGGGTAGAAATAGAAATGTGAAATGGAGACGGGACACGACCGCGCACAATCACAAACTAATGTGCGTGTATACAGATGAGCCGCAGTCCACGCAGCTATGGAAGTGTTCATAAAGAGTGAGCTTATGGAGTACAAGCGCTCGGAAAATTTCGGCGAGCATCGTGCTGTGCGCTCAGCCGAAAAAACACATAGGCACGCAATGAACTTTTGAAAGCGCGATTTGTTCGCAAAGCCTGTCTCTAGCTTGAAGTGGACATTTAATTTACACATTATTTTAAGGGTCGCAAATAATAAAATACATTGATCATTCGAAATTGCTGTAAAATAATTTTCGAGTTTTTAAATTAAAATAGTTTCTTCTATTTGAGAGTATGTGAACATTTTTCGCTGCAAATTTTTAATTTTTTCCATGCCCGTGCATATAAAAAATAGTAATCGGTTAATTCAATTTATTATTATTATTATTATATAAAAAAAAGTTTACAAAATGAAATAACCTCAAGTATATCGAAAAATAAAAGTCCGCATGATCTGGGCAGAGAACTCAGCTAAGAGATAGGTAAATGCTACCTTTCTGGAAATTTTCAAAACAAACCATGCCATTTTACTCAAGTTATCGTACGACATAAAAAATCGAATTTTTTTACAAAATGTTTATTTTTCTCGGAAGCAGAAAAGTATTAATACTCAAAAACTTTAATGAATGTTCCTCTCAGTGTTACTAATAACCAGAAATTTTTACAATAAATTTCAATGATATATTTTCGAGATATAACCGTTAAAAAAAAGAACGTTTTCGTGTTAACAAAAGAAGAGAATGAATTACCTTATCAAAAATTGCGGGTCGAAAAAAATAGGTAATTTTATGCTTTTTTAAATGCATTAGCACTGAACCGATGATATTATTTCTAAGGTATCAAAATCCCGAAAAACGAAAACTCAAAAATCGAAAAACCGCTAATTGCAAAAATGCATAGAAAAACAACAAAAAATATTTTTGCGCCGCCTTCATTTAACCCTTAGCGGCCACACGGGGTAACTAGTTACCCCAGGCTCAGAAAAAGTGAAATTGGAGGTCTAAAACATTTAAAACATTTGACCATTTTTTAGAACGCCATCTATAAATTGACCGATAAAAATCATTAGAAATATTGAAGAACACTTCAACAAACATGAAACAATCGGTTACAAGTGTTAAAACACCCATATGTCTTGTACAACTAGGTTTTTCAGCGTGGGGTAATGAGTTACCCCATGTGGCCGCTATGTGGCCTGGCTGAGGTGTGGCTACTAAGGGTTAAGAAAAGCAAAAAATTAACTCTGGAATATTAATTTTTATTGTGGACACACACACATATACATACACACACACACGCACACACGAACACGAACAAGCGCACCCACACGCACACACACACATCCGTACGGACAATTTCCTAAAAATAGTGTATTTTGGTTCCAAATGGCCCAAAACATTTTTGTAATATGTTTTTAAGAAAACTTTCTTTTACTATTACAAAGCTTCCTCTAAGAGGAAGCAAAAGTATGTTATTTAATGTGCAGAGTATAAGCCAATTTATTCTTAGCATTAAATATAACTTTAGTATTTGCAAGAAATATCTACTACCTAGTTTCCCGGACATATTTATTATATATCAATATTTTATTTAACAATTAAATATTTTATTATAAAATCATTGCATTTGATATTTGATTTATTTATTTATTTTAATATTAGAAATGACTATACTGGTGAACAAAATAAGTAAATTAAATTCTGTTATTTAATACTTTGACATTAGATAATGTGTTGTTTGCTTAGCTCACTTTTTTTTATTTCCTTCGTTTATCCGTGATTTACAATTTGATTTTTTGTTGTCATTTAAGTATTTTATTTTGAACGAGAAATATCAAGGACCATAGGAAAGTAAGTATGCGAGACGACTATTACAGTATTGACCCCAAATTTTCGTAGGCATAATAAATAGCTAATTCTGCTAAGCTAAAGTATGATTGAGATGATGTTGATAATGGAAATTCAGAGGACATCGATGTACAAGAATCATCAGACAAGCTTTACTCTTCTGTAATTTTATTATAAACGTACAAGTTTTTATTACAAAAATATTTTAAATATTCTAGAATATTATTCTGCAGGTGACCCGGTAAAACTTTCTTTAATACATGATATTATCAATCCTCTTCAGTGCATAGTACTGGTCCTGACATATGTCTTGCAGCAGTCTAATGGCTTGCGCTCGTCAAACATACATACTTTTTTGCTCTTTGACAAGTTAATTGTGATAATATATCTAAATTATCGCCACCTCGTTGAATAATTTGAAGAAAATTTAAAAAAATAAAATTGCTGTTGCATCTATCTTAAGGGTAAGGCCGCCTTGGAGGCACTAAAATGAAATGTAGATTAAATTAACGGGCCCAATTGGAAGTTAGGTAATTTTACCATACGCATTGATTGCCGTTCAGAAAGTACCTCATTTTCTTATTATAGTCAAGAATGCTTAAAAGTAAATATAAGAAACGGAAAAATAATGATATAAAGTATGTAAAACATTACTTATTCAATGTAATTGCAGTTTTTTCAAAATTCTACTTCACTCCGATCATAGCCGCATCAAAGACAAATATTTTACGCCCCGGGTCATATAGAATGGTCCACCGGAGCAACTGGAACCCTGCCGTAAAAGACCTTTTCTTCGAAAACAAGATCCATACATACATGGGAGCGTAAGGATACTATTGTTATAAAATTAAATATAGCATGGCTTAAATTATAGGTACAGATAATATATTTTGACACAAAGTTTCAAAATTTGTCTGAATAAAAAAGAAAAAATTATTAACATGCTAAAATAATGCATTTTCACAGGTGTAAAATTATCTCGCCCCCTTCAGGGGGCAGGTCTGGGTTAAGCCCATCAAAAGAATTTCTTTTACGAGTCCAGAAAACTTTTTGTTTAAAAGCAATCATTCTGAAAATTTTTATGCTATCAAAACATTACTCTCTTTTTCTCAGGCCTGCCCCCTCAAATACCCGAAAATCGTTTTTATATAAATTCTTAGAATTTTTTCTTATTGGCCATTGTAGTACACAAATACTAAAAAATCCTTTTTATATGACTAGTTGCAATTAAATCAGATGGACCGCATTTTAAGATAAGCGTTGTTAAGTTAGCGAGCCCAGAGTAATTAAAAAAAAATTCGAAGAATTCAAATAAAAACCGTTTATAGGTATTTAAGTACTTGGATCGTTAACGACAAATTAAGCGGTAAGTGTTGGAACAAGTTGCAGCTAAATCGAATGGCCTGCTCTCGAGATATAGCGTTGTTAAGATAGCGAGCCCATGGTATTTAAAAAATATTACGAGAATTCATATAAAGACCATTTTTGTGTATTTTAGTACTTGGATCAATAACGTAAGATCAAACGGCAATTCTCACGACATTTTGAAGTTAAATCAAATGGAACGCTTTTTGAAAACTGCGTTGTTAAATTCGCGGCTCTATGGTAATTGAAAAAAAAAATGCTGAGAATTCCTATAAAAAACATTTTGCGGTATTTGAGTACTTGGATCGTTAGCGGCAGATTAAAGGGCAATTATAGGGGCTAGTTGCAGTGAAATTAGATGCATCGCTTTTTAAAATCAGCATTGATAAGTTAGCGGGTCCTCAGTAATTAGAAAAAAATTTAAGTATTCAACTAAAATTCGTTTTTGGTATTTCAGTACTTTTATCGATAACAGCAAATCAAACGGCAATCCTTTGGACTTGATGCAGTTAAATCAGATAGGCCGCTTTATAAAAACTGCGTTGTTAAGTTAGCGGGCCCATGGCAATTAGAATAAAATTCTAATAATTCTTATAAAAAATATTTTTCGTTATCCGAGTTCTTGGATCGTTAACCGTAGATTAAATGGCAATTTTTGGGACTAGTTGCAGTGAAATCAGAGGAGTTTTTTTAAAATCAGTGTTGTTAAATTAGGGGTCAACAATCATTAAAAAATAATTCTAAGAATTCAAATAAAAACCGTTTTTGGCTATGCGAGTACTTGAATCGTTAACGGCAAATTAAGTGGCAATTATTGGGACTAGTTGCAGTTGAATCGGATGGCCCGATTTCGATTCATGGTAATAAAAAAGTAAATTCTGAGAATCCGTAATAGAAATATTTTGGGGTATGTAGGTACCTTGGTTGTTAAGGGGGTGTGAAAGTCAATTTAAGAATTCAAATTTCTCGCCGTAAATGTTACCGACCGAACAATGAATAATTTGATATAACTCAATATATACACCTTATTATCCAAAACGTGCTAAAGGACACACGGGTTTTCTCGCGATATTCATCTATTTCATTCTCCTCGTTATTTCTCGTTTCAAACACTTTTAATGCGGCCGTAGTCGGTCTGAAGCCCGGATTAGACGCAGAGAGAAAGTGTCGTTAATCAAAACATTCTTATTTCAATCCGCGTTTATTATACTTCTATCGGTTCATTTATTTCTAATTTATTTAAATAAACCGCTCTCGGTTCACGCGTTACCTAACCTAACCCTAGTCTGGGTTATCACAATTGGAACGAAATTTGAAAGGTTCGAGTCTGGGCTAATATAAATTTCGTTCCAATGCCATTCGTAGAGGTTTTGAAGTTTTTCTTTGAAACTTCGTACAGTGTTAGGTAATTTTATTACGGAGGGTAATGACCTCTTCGTTTTGGATAACGAGGTATATATATCGAGTTATATCAAATTACTCATTGTTCGGTTGGTAACATTTAAGGCGGTAAATTTGAATACCTAAATTAACTTTGGCACTCCCTTAACGGCAAATAAAGCGGCAATCGTTGTGCCTATTACTAGTAACACCCCCCCCCCCCCTTTGTTTGCCTTGTTTTGAGTATGGGGCGCTAACTTTCATATTAAATTAGCGGACCACCATTTAAAAGAAATAAAGGAGTGGCAAAACGTTAGTTCAACGGCATAAAAACTAATTAATGCAAATGGTAATATTACCTAAATTACAAAATAGCCCGCTAATTTAATGTACGTTAAAATGCATCAAAGTTTGAGAATTTACTGTGAATAAATAGAAAGCTTTATTTAAAAACAACTGAGGACTATATTGTACATGTACTGAAGTGTACAAAAACATTATTGAAAAAATTATTTTCTAATAAAAATGGCGGCGGACTGGCCCACTTTCGGAATCGTCTTTTTTGAACATGTCAATTTGCGGACACTATTACTGGGTCACTGGTCATCGAAGAGCAAAAAATAGAAACATTATCTCTACCATAAAATATAATAAAGTACTAATCCTTTTTAAATATAATTTTTTTTGCAAAATGGTAGCTATTTTTCGAAAAAGATTATTTTTTACCCAACAATTTTTTAAATAAATGGTCAAAATTTCAGGTCAATCGGATGAAAACTAAGAGAAATCGTGTCCGCAAATTTAAAAAAGTATGTTTTGAGAAAAACGCATTTAGAAGCCTCTAAAAGCATCATATTTCTGTATATTTTTTCAAAAGTCCAAGATGGCGTTACCCTTAATAATACACTTACGTTTATTTATTTGCCGATCTCGTACATTGTTTTGATCAAAGTGATTATATATTACGCTTCGATCAGCAGTTCTTTGACTTCTGATCATTGAGGGATCAGGTTGCATGGAACCTCTTGCTTCAACGTCGTCGTCGTCGGTGTCGTCGTCATCGACATCAACATCGTTACCCTCGTTGACATTATTTGCTTCAGGAACTGCAGATATATCATTCAGAAGTAGCAAAACTGCACATCTAGGCTCTCTACAGGTGGCTAGTACACGGATTAAAATAACCCATACAATCCCATTAGATTGTACAAATTTCTGATTAAAATAAAGAATTCGAATGGGAATTTTGTTCAATTTTGAGGGTTTTAATGAGATTTTATCCTTAGATGAAGAAGTAACTTCTTCTGACTCACTGATCTGTACCTCATTTTCTTGCTGTACGTTATTATCTAAAGCATTCTGGACGATGAATCTCTCTCATCCTCCTCCACCCCCACCACAGACGTCATATATTCCTCCTTTTCATCCTCCTAATACTCATCGGCTTCCATACTCCGGCATCCTTCCTCCTACTCATCTAAATACTCGCGCGAATATGAACATTCGGAGGATGTATGTAAGGGTACCTCCATATCACTCACATGATAATTACTATCTCTGAATAATTATTCTTTAGCTGAAAAACATATAAATTTTTAAAAACAAACATATTTTTTAACAAAAATAATGTACATTTTATTATGTTATTACTTTTGAAATATATTACTAACAAGTTTTAAATTACTAAAATTTTAAAATATGTAAAAGGATATTCATAAAAAATTATTGTTTGTAAAACTGATATAACAGTTTGTATGTACGCTTAAGACGGCCAGCCTGAGTTAAACTCGAAAATAGATTTTCATTTATTAACCGATAAATTTTTTTTTTTATAACAACTATTCTGATTATTTTTTTCTGTAAATACTTGATTATACCTGTAGTTTTATTGTTACAAAATCTCAACATCTTGCTCCTACGTGACACAAGATATTACCATTATTGATACTATATTTATTGGAAAAACTTCGCGGCGTGCACGTTTCTAAGTGACACGATCAAAAAACAAAATTTCCTACGGTAATTTGACTTATTTTGGTATATAGGTGCTTGTCAAAAAGTTGAACAATTTTTGTTCCTCGTGTTTTACAAGGTAGCAGGTCGTCAATATATCAAGTATTTTCTATTCTGAGTAAAGAAAGAAACTATGCAAAATGCCTTATGTCCAAAGTCTTAATTTCATCTGAATATACCAAGAAATTTAGTAATACACTACATTTTAACAAAAAAAAATTATACAGAGGGTTAATGTAAGTCTTAGTTAATCCAAAAATGATGCGCGATCTTTTAGTGCGTACATTCTGTTTATGTATGGTTGTTTCGAAATGTGCCCTCTAGTTTTGATGTCTTGTCCGTCCCAAGGGCTTTATTCAAAGAAAGTTGTATTAAAATATTCACAAATTAAAATGCAACCGATTCCTACTGGTAACTCTTGTATATATTTTGTAAAAAAAATTTACATACACTTATTTATTAGTATTGTTTTCTACAAAACATCTGGTACATTTAAATAAATAAAATACGAAGAAAATATGTACGGCACAAATATCTTGTCCGTCCATTCATCACGTTAAATCTACTAAAACAATCGGCACTGAATACGAAAAATAGATAAATAAACATTTAAACCTATTTAAGCGTAGATCATAATCGTTCATATTCTGTAATAAGCGATGCAATTTTTAATTTGTGTTAAACAAGAGATACTTTATGTAAGGTAATATATATCAAACAATATTAAATGAAAGTTATACTTATTAATTCGTTTAAAAGAATTGGTTATAAGAAACTTTCAACATTGTAATATTATTTAACTACATAAAAGTGTTTTTAGATCTCGCCCATTTCAATTTTTTTATTGATAGGATTAATGTTATTACATCATATTTTTTATTTTCGGTTTCAGACTTAATTTTTTGAAAATCATACTTTTAAAAAGATCCAACTTTTTGATAATCACCCATGTACTATATAATATAATATAATATAATAATATAATAATAATATATAATATAATCACCCATTTTTTTTAAAGAGCAACCCAATTAATTAATATCACAAAAAAGATGTTTTTTAATTGGTTTATTCTTTAAAAAATAATGTTAAAAAAGTTTTTTAACGACAAAAGTAATCCACAAAAGTTTTAGTATATACCAAAAGGAGTGAAATTACCGTCGGAAAATTTTTTGTTGTTGATCGTGTCATTTGAAACGTGCACGCCGCAAAGTTTTTCGAATAAATATAGTATTGACAATGGTAAACTTAATATCTTGTGTCACGTAGGAGCAAGATTTTAAGATTCTGTAACAGTAAAATTACAGATATTATGAAGCATTTATAGTAAAAAGATTCAAAATAATTGCCTTTAAAGAACAAAACCCACTGCTATCTGCTTTAGTAGAATGTTTTCTCAAAGAGAGGTATTGATTAATAGACGTATATAATCTTACAATGTAAATTCGCATTAAATAAATTAATTTTAATATGAACTTATTTTGTTATATGTTGGTAAAAAACACTAAAGTCCTACCTTAAAAGATATACTTCGAATAAAACTGACGAGTATTTTGTGAATATTAATTTCGATTTGCTAATATAGCTATTAATTTAAAGAAATACATCGTTTAAATTCGCGTTTTTTCTTTAAAAAAGATAAAGAATAGTTTTAAAAAACAAATCTTATATTTTATTTTATATAAACTAAACTGTCGAAAAAACTATTTTTAATTTGATAAAAAGCTACGTTTTGAGAGTAATTTAAATTCTAGTTTTTTCTTAAAAATAACTAAAAAAGTTTTAAAATACATAAATTTGTAACAAAAATTCACTATTCTTTTGACTTGTACGTATGTATGTATTTACGTGTATGTGCGTAAGTGCTTATATGTGTAGGCGTGTGCGTGTCCGTAAGTGTGAGTGTGCGTGTACGTGCGCGTGCGTGTATGTGTGTACGTGTCTGCGTGGTCGTGTGTGTATGAGCATATCTAGGTTTATCTGAGGCTGGATGTTTGGACAACACATGTCTAAAGAGTGAGTACGTGTGTGTGTGTGTGTGTGTGTGTGTGTGCGTGTGTGTATACGTATGCGTACATATGCGCGTGCGTATGTGTGTGCGTGTTCCTATGAGTGTGTAAGTGCACGTGTATATGCGTGTGCGTGTACGTGTCCGTAAGTGTGAGCGAGCGTGTACGCGCGCGTGCGTGTGTGTATGTGTGTGCGTGTACGTATGTGTATGAGTATATGTGGGTTTATCAGATGCTGGATGTTTGGACATGTTTAAAGGGTGAGTACGTGTGTGTGTACTTGTGCGTCTATGTCCGCATAAGTATGCGCGTGCGTGTGGGTGTGTGCGTGTATATTTGTGTGTGTATGTACGTGCATGTGCGTGTGCGTATACCTGTGTGCATGCGTGTCTGTGTGTGTGTGTGTGTGCGTATACGTGTATATGTGCATGTGTGTGCTTGCGTGTATATGTGCATGTGTGTGCTTGCGTGTATATGGGCTTGTACGTGTGAATCGGCGTATGCGCGAGTATTTATATATATATATATATATATATATATATATATATATATATATATATATATATATACACACGCACAAGTACACACACACGCACACACACGTACAGAGATACAGAAGATATATATATATATATATATATATATATATATATATATATATATATATATATATATATATATATATATATATATATATATATATAGTTGTTTGTAAAACTTTGGAAATTTACGCCCTTAACATATATATTAACTATACTTTAAAGCTATTAAGCTCCTCAAGCTTTTATTTTTACTTGAAGCTAATAGCGTGAAGTTTGAATAGTTAAAATAAATTATTTTGTTTGGTTTTAGTACAAAATAAGGCTTGTTTAAATATATGTGTGTGTGTGTGTGTATATATATATATATATATATATATATATATATATATATATATATATATATATATATATATATATATATCTTTTAAACAAACTTTATTTAGTACTAAAAAAAAATTTTTGAAATAAAAAGAACCAAATTTGAAAAATTCACTAAAAAGTGTGAAATAATTCACAAAAATGTTCTCAAGGTCGTCGCCAAATTACAAATTGACATATACCGTCACTTCTTTTTGTTTCATTGGGGAATCTTCTTCTTGACTAATTGTTTGATAGCGTAGTGTGCGTACCGCCGCTAGGTGGCAATGACCTAAGCATATTAAGATTATCCTGGGAACAATACATAAAAGCTCGAACCAGCAGTTACAATTATACAGTATTATTTGAATTGTATGTAATAGTTTCGCCGATGACTATAATTTGAAGAAGATTGTTGCATTGGAAGTTCTTTTTAAAAGCATTTTCTCTCAAATCAGTGCTTTCGATTACGAGTTATTAACTTCTAAGTGGGATATACGATAGTGGGACACATATTTCGTTCCAGGTTTAACAAAATTGGACCCATTTCAATATTATTTATAAATTATATTCTCGAGTAAGATACTACTGTTACGCACCCTATTGTGGATCAGTGCCTCTATTATGAATCAGTTTATGTTAAAACTATATTGTGAAAGTTTTGCGTTACTTTTATTATTATTTTGAAAGCACTTATTCTTATGTATCAAAATAATTAAAGAAGTAATGCAAAACTTTTATAATGTCTATTTAGAAGTAAATGATTCTCAATAGAGGCACTGATCCACAATAGGGTATGTGACGGTATACGTCAATGTGTAATTCGGCGCCGATTTCGAGAACAGTTTTGTGAATTATTTCACACTTTTTAGTTTCAGACATTTTAGTTGTAAGGGCTGAGTTTTATTCTATTTATATTGTAATATAGGTCGACCAACAAAGGATGCTTCTGAAAAGAAAATTTTTCTGTTCTAAAAATGTACAAAGTACCAGAAAATTAAATAAAAAAAAATCGAGTTTTTTGTCTAATTTTACTATGGGTCCACCTTAAATCAATATTATTTTATTTAATATCGCTTCCTCCTACAGGCAGCTTCGTAATCCTAGAAAAAAAATATGCCTTTGTGAAGCAAAAAATGAAAACGTCAGTACTGACGTAGAACAGGCTCTATACTGGCCCAGTTATATAATGGAACCACCATGGGATAATTCTCCTTTATTCAAAAAATAGTTTATCCAAATCGGTTCAGTAGTTTCCGAATAATCGTCAGAAGAACATAACAAATCGCCAGTACTGACGTAGTACTGGCTTAATACTGGCCCAGTAATACAATGGGGCCAACATGAGATCATTCTCTTTCATTAAAAATAAATATTATCCAAATCAGTTCAATAGTTTCCGAATAATCGATGGACAGAGTCGGCAGAAGCCGAAATGTACAGAAAAAAATATTCATACAAAACTAAATTACTGGCGAGATACTGGACCAATAATCACAAAATTTGAATGAGACCACCGGAGGATAATTACCTTTCATATAAAAAAATTTCATCCGAATCGGTCGAGTATTTTCGGAATAATCGCTGGACAAACTTCATGCTATTAGCTTCAAGTAAAAATAAAAGCGTGGAGCGCTTAAATGCTTTAAAGTATAGTTAATATATGTTATGGGCGAGAAGGGCGTAATTATTTTCACGTAATTTATGCGCTATTATACGTTATTTTACGTTATTGAGGAAATATATTTATCAATAATTGTTAATTTTTAATTACTTATACATTTTAGGTTAATTTATAACTTCTGGATTATAATACCTAGGAAAACAAGATTATTATTCGCTGCATCCTTCAATAATTGCAGTTTATCCATAAATTGCCTAATTGTTTGTTATTTCTATTTTATACTTATTAATTTCTGACATGTAACGTTATAAAAGTATGGATGGCATATATTGTTGGATGTACAGGTAACAGTTATTGCAGTATATTATAAAATTATTTTTAACGTTGAGTTGAACATAAGATTTGTCATTATTTTATTAATTCTGCTATTTTATGGTTCCAATAATTATGAAAATATATGTATGTATAATATATATATATATGTATTATGTAAAAAAACGGGAGTTTGTGCGCGAAGCGCGCAGAGGGGCGGGCCCCCACACACATATATATATATATATATATATATATATATATATATATATATATATATATATCTTCCTATATTATATAGTTCTATCTTATAAGATTTACGCCCTCCTCGCCCTCTGTTCGCCCCTCATTTTGCCCTCCTCATTCCCCTCCTCAAAATAAGGTAATATCGTTTAAATAAATACGTTATTTTGTTCTTCTATTTGCTCCTATTCCCCGATCCTCCCCCCGCCCGTCCTTGGTCCACCACTACATGCGCTTCTCACATTCCTCCTCACGTCCCTCCTCATGCCCTCCTCAAACGCTCTTAATTGTCAAAAATCTCTTGATCACTTTAGGAAATTTAGTAAATTATAGTAGGAGCAACCGCGTGAAACAGAAATTTTGGGGTGTTTTTTGAGGTTAGGGACGAACGCTTGAGGAATCGGTAAAAAAAGAGGGTCGGATTCGTGTTTAGCAGCTCAAAATACATAGAAATACGCTCTGTCAATAATTTTCCTCACGTAGATCACAGGACCTACCTCTCAACCGCGTAAAACAGCTATTTTGGGATGCTTTTTGAGATTAGGGACGAACGAATCTTCAGGAAGGGAATCCAGTATTCACTTCTCAATTTATTTTACCTTATCAACCGCCACTGCAAAGTTGCTCGGAAGGCTCCTCTCAAGACTCCTCTACCTTCGACCCAGGTATGTAAGCACATGGAGACATTCAACAATCACTCCATAACCTCATATTAAGTCTTTTGATGGCGAAAATTATAGCATATGGAAATACCGTATTCGTGCATTAATAGCCGAAGAAGATGTAATAAAAGTCTTAGATGAAATAGTTCCCACTACTCCAAATGATGATTGGAAAAGAAGTGAAAGAATCGCCAAAGGGATTATCATCGAGTATTTTTCTGATTCAATGCTTAGTTTTTCAACAGAAAAAGATACAGCAAAAAGTGTAATCGAAAAGCTGGATGCAATTTATGACCGAAAAAGTCTAGCGACTCAACTGGCAATTGAGAAGAAGCTTTTGACACTTCAATTTAAAGAAACCACACCGCTGTCGAAACATTTGATTATCTTTGATGAAATGGTGGTTGATTTACAAGCAGCAGGGGCAATAATAAGTGAAATGAGTAAAATCGCAAGACTTTTATTGACACTGCCAAATTCATACGATGCACTTGTCACCGCCATCCAGACTCAAGCCGACAAAGACTTAACACTTGCATTTGTGAGAATAAAATTACTCGATTATAAAGTGAAACTACAAAACGAACAAAGCGAAACAAGTGCAAAAGTGTTACAAGCAGAGACAACAACAAAAGTTTAGAAAAATAAAATAACTAACTGTTTCAAAGGAAATTTTAAGAAAAAGCAAAATAAAGTTTATAAAAATAAAAAGTTTAATAATAATAAGAAAAATAAAACTAAACAGTGTGATCATTGTGGCAGAAGAAATCATGAAAGAAAAGATTGTTATTTTTTAAAAAATAACACAACATCAGAAAATTATTAACGTACACTGCTTACAGTTCAAGTGCAAAATGATGATCAGCGATTTGCATTTATGACAGCAGTCAAGCAGAAAATAAAAAAACAAGTGATACAATAAAACTAAACTACCTTTTTATTACAGAGCTCGAAAATACCTAAAAGAGTATAAAATTAAAATACCGAATCTATATATCAATAACCCTAACACTGAAACACACTGGTTAAACAACCAAGGAGAAGATTATATAATTATTCAAGAACGAGAATCTTCAAACTCTAACAGTTTAAAAAACCATAACTCAAACTACGAACACGTCTTCACTAATGTCGTCAAAATTAATAGATCTACCGGAGCAGCAGCGATCCTCCCAAACAAAGAGAAAATACTACTAAAACTCCCTTTATGGTATAGTTACGACTCATCTTTAAAAATCCTAATCTATAAAACTACTGACTACCTTCGCAACAGAGCAGGAAACTTTATTATCCACATTCAGTCCCTCAACATCGCTAATTCTATTATAAACAATAATCAAAAAGAACCTATCATCACCGAAATAACCTCTACAATAAATAAACTCCATGGGAAAATACTCATCTGTCACCCAATACCAACATCAGAAGACCGAGATCAACTACAAAACGTAGGAGAACAAGCTTGCGAATTAAAATATGCAAATTATGACGACAAATTAATCAAAGAAGATTTCTTAAGAAGAATTGAGACAAAAGTAAAAAACGAATGGGAAGATTTTTGGAAAGCTAATGACAAAAACTATCATCTCCGGAAAATAAAACATGACGTCTTCGAACCAACTCTGGTCAAAAAACTTTCAAGATAATATCAAGTGATAATTACTAGGTTAAGAATAGGCCACGCGCTAGAATCTCACAGCAACATATTATTAACAAAAAAGATCTAAAAATTTGTGATCAATGCAAAGTTCCTACCACTATTGAACTATTTTAATCAACTGCAAAAAATTCCAACTTGAACGTAAGAAACACAAATTGAAAAACAGCTTGAACAATATTTTGAACAACACCAAACAGTGTAATAATGTGATTAAATTTATAGAAGAAATATATAAATATAAACATCTATGTACCCGATATTGCTTGTATATGCGTATGAGTATATATACATATATACATATATATATATATATATATATATATATATATATATATATATATATATATATATATATATATATATATATATCTGTATACGAGTATATTTATATATGTATACATATGTGTATATATCTATATAAATTTATATTATATATAATTTTATTTTATTTTATCATATCGAATTATTTATCCATGTAAATAACTATTATTATATCGAATTTTATGTATATCAAACTATCTATGTAAACTGACTTTGTAACTCACTATAGTCGCTAATACCCGTTGGGGAATGCGACATTAAATAAATAAAAAAAAAAAAAATTGCGATAGATTCTGGAGCCACGGATTATGTAGTAAAAGATATTGATATTTTCAAGACGCTAACTACATTGGAAAAACCTATTAAAATATCAATAGCGAAGAAAGGAGAAGCCATCGATGCGACGAAGATTGGGATAATTGAGGTCAAAACAAATCTGGGCGTAACACGCGTTCTCGAGAATGTGCTATATGCAGCAGAAGCATCGACCAACCTCTTATCGGTGCGCCGAATCCAGCAAGCCGGAATGAGCGTCGTTTTTGGTGAATCTGCAGGTGTCACGATAAAAAGAGGTGATAAGACTATCCTTACTGGTAAGTCAGAAAATAATTTAATATGCGTAGTTTTTACGATAGATGAAAATATGCGCAGTAAAAATATGCATATAATATCGTAGCTTTAAATGCATATAAATTGTGGCACGCACGTTTAGACCATATTGAGCAATCAAAATTCATCAAAATGAAACAAAACAATTTGATTGTTGATAAAAATTTAATCGAATCAATAAGTCCTACAAAATATTTCTGTGAAGCTTGTATATTTGGAAAACAAGCACGTCTGCCTTTTTCAAAAGAAAGATCAATGTACACTCAAATGTAGATTTATTGATGAATTTACCCACTATACGATCGTTCATCTCGTTACATATAAGTCTGAAGTATTTAAAGTTTTTCAAGACTTTGCAGCTAAAAGTGAAACCCACTTTAATTTAAAAATTGCCAATTTAAATTGTGATAACGAGAATGAATATTGGTCAAACGAATTTAAGGCATTTTGTGTACAGAAAGGTATCCAATATAATCTAAGTATTGCTCATACGCAACAAGAAAACTTCATAGCGGAGCGAATGAATAGAACATTATTAGAAAAAGCCCGCGCAATGATTCACGGTGCAGAACTCAAAAAAGAGTTTTGGGGAGAAGCCATTTTAACGGCTATTTATTTAGTAAATATAACCCCAAGCAAAGCCATTAATTATAACAAAACTCCTTTTGAACTTTGGCATAATAAAAAACCAAAATTAAATCTATTAAAGATTTTTGGTAGCCCTGTGTACATTCAATATAAAAATCGGCAAAGCAAATTTGATAAAAAGTCTATTAAAGGAATATTCGTTGGATATGACAAAAATGGATACAAAATATTAAATATTAAAACAAACCGATTTGTTATATTTGTTATGCACGTGATGTTATTTTTGACATGATTAATTTTAGAAACTCGCGACTAATTTCTGTACGTACAAATAATAACTTTGAAGACAATAACCTTCAAACGAAACGTTTTAAAGCTGATAAAATAAAAATCAGCAAGAATCAAGAAAGTAAAACAAACGATTCTAATGAAAAGATCGAAGCTCAAATTGATTCTCATGAAGGTGAGTTGCGACGTACAAATAATAACTTTGAAGACAATAACCTTCAAACGAAACGTTTTAAAGCTGATAAAATAAAAATTAGCGAGAATCAAGAAAGCAAAACAAACGATTCTAATGAAAAGATCGAAGCTCAAATTGATTCTCATGAAGGTGAGTTGCGACGAAGTGCAAGAATAAAGAATAAACCTCAAATAAACTATGAGGAGAATGATTATCACATTTATGCACTGTCGACAACTATTGAGATTCCCAGCTTTTATAGTGAGATAAAAGATCGTAGTGATAAAATTCAGTGAGAGAAAGCTATAAATAACGAAATTAAATCGTTATTACAAAATAATACATGGAATGTAATTCCTCGTCCGAACAATAACAATATTGTTGATTGCAAATGGGTTTTTAACATTAAAATGGATGAAAAAGGAAATCCATGTAAATATAAAGCAAGACTTGTTGCAAAAGGTTTCAGTCAACAATATTTACAAGACTATAATGAAACTTTTGCACCAGTTGCGCGAATTGCAACTTTTAGAATGCTTGTTGCCTTTGCAAATCAACATAATTTATTGATTCATCAAATGAACGTAAAAACAGCGTTTTTAAATGGTTCATTTAAAGAGGAGATATAGAAGCGTGTGCCAATAAGGCATCATATGGTCTAAAACAATCAGCAAGATGCTGGTTTGAACTTTTCGAAGTTACGCTTAAAAAAGATGGTTTTCAAAGCTCCTCAGTAGATCGCTGTTTATATTTCCTAAATAACAATCATATCTGTAAAAATATCCATGTAATTTTGTATGTAGATGATGTTTTGATAATAACGTATGATAAAAATACGATGCAAAACTTCAAAGATTATTTAAAAAATCAATTTTCAATGACAGATATGAATGAAATAAAATTGTATTTAGGAATAAATATCATATGTAAAGGTGATATGATCTCATTAGATCAAAACGTCTATTTAGATAATATTTTACATAAATACAATATGATTAATTGTAACAGTTTAAATACGCCGTTGCCTCCAAAATTAGATTTTACTGCCTTAAATGCTGATGAGTATTATGATGCTCCATGCAGAAATGTTATAAGCTATTTAATGTATGTTATGCTATGCACACGGCCCGATTTATGTTTTGCAATAAATTTGCTTAGTAGATATCAAAATAAAAATAACAAAGAACTATGGCAAAATCTAAAGAAAGTTTTGAGATACATAAAAGGATCATTAAAACTTCGTTTAGTTTACAAAGGAAATGATCGTTATCAAAATATTTTAAGTGGTTACGTAGACTCTGATTGGACAGGCAATGAAATCGACCGGAAAAGTACAACCGGTTAAGTATTTAAAATGATTGATTGTAATACGATTTGTTGGAATACAAAAAGACAAAATTCAGTTGCAACTTCCTCAACAGAAGCCGAATATATGACGTTATATGAAGCAACTAGAGAAGTTTGCTGGCTTAAATCTCTTTTAATAAGTATAAATATCAGTTTTAAAGAGCCAATAGTTATTTTTGAGGATAATAATGGTTGCATAGCTATTTCTAATAATTCAACAGATCATAAACGATCAAAACATATTGACATAAAATATCATTTTTCACGAGAAAAAGTAGAACAAAAATTAATAATACCAAAATATATTTCCACAGATAAGCAGCTAGCAGACGTATTCGCGAAGCCATTGCCAAAAGTCCAGTATATGTACTTCCGCGAGCAGATGGGATTAGAAGAGTATGAATAAAAACATGGAATTAAAAAAAAAAATTAATCTTGCATATATTTATGTAAAATTGCTATTCTTAGTTTGTGTTTATTCAATTTTAAAATTCTCTTTTATTAAAATTATTGTATTATCTGCAATTGCGAGTACAGCGGTCTGATTGGGTTTTTATATGGGTTTTTCCCAATCCTTTGCAACAAATGTTGGACCATTTATGTATCACCCAATATATATATATATATATATATATATATATTCTGTATACTATGACATAATATTAAAAGAATCCATATGTAACTGTAGTAAGTTGTATATATGATTATTTCTGAGTAAAGAATAAGGAAAGTTTATTAAGTTATTATTGATTTTTGCATATATATACCAATACCCCCACTCAAAAATTAATGTATAACTAGCTAACACAAGAAAGAACACTTCCTTTTTTTATTATATATATATATATATATATATATATATATATATATATATATATATATATTCTGTATACTATGACATAATATTAAAAGAATCCCTATGTAACTGTAGTAAGTTGTATATATGATTAATTCTGAGTAAAGAATAAGGAAAGTTTATTGAGTTATTATTGATTTTTGCATATATATACCAATACCCCCACTCAAAAATTAATGTATAACTAGCTAACACTTCCTTTTTTTTATTTTATATATATTTTATTTATATATATAAAATAAAAAAAGGAAGTGTTCTTTCTTGTGTTAGCTAGTTATACATTAAAGAATAAGGAAAGTTTATTAAGTTATATATATAAAATAAAAAAAGGAAGTGTTCTTTCTTGTGTTAGCTAGTTATACATTAATTTTTGAGTGGGGGTATTGGTATATATATGCAAAAATCAATAATAACTTGTATATATATATATATATATATATATATATATATATATATATATATATATATATATATATATATATATATATATATATATATATATATATATATATACATATATATATATATATATATATATATATATATATATATATATATATATATATATATATATATATATATATATATATATATATATATATTATGTATACTATGACATAATATTAAAAGAACCAAAATGTAACCAATACTCACTCACACACACACTCATACATCTATATACCAAATATTCAAAACACTGATAATACTTTTAGAGCATAGGGTCTCCGAGAGTACGTTGGTCAGTTAGTACGAGTGTGGCTGCACAGGAGAGAACACTTCAATGAAGGACTTCAATTTATTTCATTGTGTTCTCTTTTTATATACCTGCTTCCATAATTCTAACAAACGGGCCAATGATTTCTGCTGATATCAATAGTATTATAATACTAACAGACCTTACACGCATAAAGGAAATGTTATCAAGAATGAACGGCATAGATTTATCTCACATAGTGGTAAGAATACTTGGAAATAGTCAGGCGGAAGGCCATCCTCACCCTATCCCAGTGCATTTGAAAAAAATGGAGGATGGTATGCAAGTTATCCGTAGACGCACTACGCTTCCTTAAGGAATATCTGTCTCATCAAACAGAACCAGAGCTTAACGTGACCTTCTAAATGTCTGATTGCTGAAGCTGGTGCACACAAAGCTCGTCATCCTAATAACCGCAAGATGATAAAATTAATTAGAGGTGTTCCTACATTAGTAGATATTAATGATGCCACTCAGAGCAACAACAATCGTAGTCATCCAAGAAACTAAATATTGGTAACATAATTCTATATTATCAAAACGCAAGATCACTTAATAATAAGTTAACTTACTAAAGATCAAATTTAAAACAGCTTGTTCATGTTCCTGATATTATTGTCATCACAAAGTCCTGGTTGAAAAATAACACTGAGACTACAGAGTTCAGCCTATTGGAATACAATGTCTTTCGGCGTGACAGGGATATCACTGAGGATATATCGAGAGGTGGAGGAGTCCTTGTTACTATTAAGCAGAACATAACCGCCATTCAGCTTCATATAAAAACCTTAGCTGAATCATTATTCATCGAGCTGTCAATTAACAGTTCCAGGATAATCCTTGCCGCAGCCTACTTACCCCCAACATCCAGCATCGATGCCTATAGGAACATCATGTATAACATTGAAGTATTATCAATGAAGGCAAATCAACAGTCACTAATTTGCGGCTTTTTAATAACTTTGTATCGTCGTCTCTTGCTCAATTGCAACAAGTGGAAACGGTGTATATTGATTTTAAAAAAGCATTTGATTCCGTTAACTGTGCTAGGCTATTACAAAAAATTCGAAATTTTTGAGTTAGAAGAAATCTATATGAATGGTTAAAATCGTATTTGAATGGAAGGACGCAATCCGTGAGAATCCATGGGCACATTTCTTAATTAGTACCCGTAGTTTCCGGTGTGCCGCAAGGCTCACACCTCGGCCAATTACTTCTCCTTCTGTACATTAAAGATCTCATGGCTTGCCTCCAATCCTCTCATTGTCTTATATTCGCTGACGATGTTAAACTCTTCGCTGAAATCAAATGTCCTACGGATGCTTCGAAACTCCAATTAGACATCAATCATCTTGAGTTATGGTCATTAAAAATGGTTTAGCTATTAATATAAATAAATGCGATTTGCTACCATTTCACCGTAGGAGTAGACCGTTTCTATTTGACTATAAAATAAACGACTCAGTTATTGATCGCGTTAACTCCATGAAAGATCTTGGTATAATCTTTGATCCGTCCCTTTCATTCTCCGATTATCTAAATTACGTAACTAGCAAAGCGCTCAAGACTCTGTGTTTCTTAAGGCGAACCGCAATAGATTTTCATAATGTCAAATCCATTCTTTACCTGTTTAACGCTAGTGCATTAAAACTAGTGTTTTACCTACTTCGACTTACAGTTCAGTGATATCGACCCCATATACTCAATCTGATACCTCATCTCTAGAACGTGTTCATCAAAATTATTACTCTACCTAATGTTAAAAAGTGGTGAGCCAATGTCACTCACCGACCACGATTATACACCAATCATGAGGAGATTCAATCTTATTCCAGTTAAATCTCTTCATGATTACCTTGACCGTGTATTGGTTTTTAATTTTATTGATTTTTTTGAAATGTATATATTTAAAGGAAGCAAAATATGATTTTATTACCAAAATGTGCATTTTAATAATTTCGTTAACAATATTTCATGTTATTTTGATATTCTTTATATAAATATTGCACTTGGACTTGGTTAGAGGGCGTGAGTGTGAGCACACGTGTGCGCGACCGTCTCTGCATAAAATCAGTTTTTTTTTTGCGTAATTGTACAAAGTGTAGTGTTAGACGATACAGAAAACGATATTTAAAGAGTCACTGGGGCCGTCGGCGGCGGCGGACAACAGCAACCGGACGAGTCCTGGTGCAGGCGGCAGGGAGGCAGGAAGGATCGGAGCTGTCGGGAACCCGAAGGATAACGTGAAGATGGACAAAGCGAAGAGCAAGCCGGAGGACAAGAAGCAAGGTACCCTGGACAACGTAGTGAAGAAGGTAACATTCGATATGAAATGCGATCAGTTCAAAGAACTGAAAGATAGGGTAAGGGAAGATTTAGCGAAAATTAGACAGGAAAAGGTAGAAATCGAAAAGCTTAAACTAGAGGTAAACGCAAGAGCGGTTGTAAAGATGGAAAGGCTAGAAAGAATCGAAAAGCTGTTCGAGGAATCCGTAGAGAAGGGGAGGGTCTGGGAGGCGAGATTTGACGCGCTCGAAGCGAAGCTTTTCGAATGGCCGGGAGAGGGCGATACAGGCTCCGTTGCTGGAAGCGGTGTTACGAGCAGAAGCGACGCGAGCAGATGGACAACGGGTAGCGCAGCGAGAAGTACGTTTAGCGAGCGGGGGAGCCTGTGTCTGTCCGAGAAAGAAGTTGTAGGTATGAAAAGAATGTTATATGAGCAGGACAGGAAGAGTAGGCAGGAAAATTTTATTGTAAAAGGCGTTGTTTTGTCTGATGTAAACAGGGAAAACGTAAAAGAATGGGTTCAACAATTTGTGAAGACTAAGCTAGGACTAGATATACAGATCACGCAGGCAAGGATAAATGGCAAGGTAGTAGTAGCAAGGGTTTCAAGTGTAGAGGAAAAGAATTCAATAATGAAAAATAAAAGTAAACTAGCAGGAACTAATTATTATGTAGACTATGATCTTTGCTACGAAGACAGAAAGAGACAGGAGGAAATTAACAGGTGGGTTAAAATGATGCGCGAAAAGGGTTTAATGGTAAAAACAGGGGCCAAAAGAGTTTTCATAAACAACGTTTGGGTTTACTGAGAGGACAAAGAAAAACTAGAAGATATGGTAAAAGAAGCAGAAAAGAAGAGAGGAGAACAGGCGAGCAAGACGAATAGAGGGGATAAAGAGAGGCAGATACCTCTTTTTCTGTAGATCAGAAATGGTGCGTAGAAGATAGGAATAAGGGGGATAGAGAGGATAAAAATAATTTGCAGAAAGGGAAAAAATTAATTTTTTGGAATACAGCTGGGATTTTGAATAAAGATAAAGAGTTCTGGAATGTTATTGAAGGAGCGGATTTTGTGAGTTTAGCAGAAACATGGGTAGAAAGGAAAGACGTGCAAATGCTAGAAAAGCTCCTACCCAGAAACTTTGTATGGGAAATCATAGTAGCAAGGAGAGAACATAAAAAAGGTAGGGCAAAGGGAGGTTTTCTGATAGGGATAAGAAAAGACTGGAATGTAAATGTAGGTGTCACGGGGATAGAAATTTTTGAAGGTCTGATAAAAACCAAAATTATTGTAGAGGGAGAGGCACATTTAAAAATTTGGTCAGTATATAATACAGGTAATTTAGAAAGGATATGGAAATGCATCGATGAAGACAACTATGTAGATAACGAAGGTATAATTATAGCAGGAGATTTCAACGTAAGAATCGGTCTGGAAGGTAAATGTATGGACTACGATTGCCCTGGAAAGGTGAGAAATAGGAAAAGTAAAGACATACTTGTAAGCAGAGAGGGACGCGAGTTTGTAGAAAAAATTGAAAATAAAGGATGGATAATTTTGAATGGAATCACAGCGGGAGATGAAGTAGGAGAATACACTTTTGTAGGGAGTAGAGATAATTCGGTAATCGATCTTGCAATTGTAAATGAAGAAGCTTGGAAACAAATAAAGGATTTTAAAGTAGAAGACAGGATTGAATCAGATCATCTACCAATCAGCTTGGAATTTACGACAGAAAGGGCAAACATAGAGGATACACAAGAAATGGAAGAAGAAAATATAAAGAAAACTATAGAAGTTTGGAACGATGAAAGTATTGCGGTATTCAAAGAAAAAACGAGAGAACTCAGTACCGTAGAAAAAGAATCGGACACGGTAGAAGAAAGATGGAATGACACTAAAGAAGTTATCGATAAAAAAGTTCCAAGAAAGGAAATAAAAATAAGAATTTGGAAGCTAGGTATGAGAAGTTGGTGGGACAAAGAATGTGGTAAGTCAAAACGAAAAGCCAGGAATCTCTATAGACGATGGAGAAATGGAGAGGTACAAAAAAAAGAATACACGGATGCAAGAAGAGAATGGAAAGCAGTATGCGAAGAGAAAAAAAGAATTAAAAAAGAAGAGGAAGAGGCAGAGCTCAAAGAAATAAAAAATGAAAATGATGTTTGGAAATATCTTAACAAAGGCAGAAAGAAGAGGGAATCGGTGAAAAATAAAATTAGCGTAGGAAAATGGGTAGAACATTTTACAACACTTCTAAAAGGAGCAGAAGAAAAAAGTACAGGAAGTAAAAGAGAAATAGTGGCAGAAAAAGTAGAAGGAGAAAGAATAAGCGTTGAAGAGATTGCAGCAGCATGGAAAAATCTAAAAAGAAAAAAAGCAGCAGGATTTGATGGGATTTCGAACGAAGTTTGGATGCACGGAGGTGAAGGTCTGAAGAACAAATTAATAGCCATCATAGGAAAAATCTGGGAGGGAGAGGAGATACCTGAAGATTGGAAAACTGGAGTAATCGTGCCACTTTATGAGAAAGGAGATACGGAGGACCCGAGGAATTACAGAGGAATTTCGCTATTAGCAACAGCGTGTAAGTTATATACTGAAGTAATTAGAAGAAGGTTAGAAGCAGAAGTTGAAAAAAAGAATTTGTTACCGGAAGGGCAAGCAGGATTTAGAAAAAATAGATTAACGATTGATAACATATATATTCTAGATCACATTGCACAGATGGCAAAAATAAAGAAAAGGAAAATTTACTCGCTCTTTGTTGATTTAAAGGCAGCTTTTGACACAGTGAATAGAGAGAAATTATGGAAAATTTTGTTAGAGTTAGGAGTTAGTAAATACTTAGTAGAAAGGTTAAAGGGTATATATGAAGAGACTAAGGTCAGGATTAGGTCAGCAGAAGGGATGACGAACGAATTTTGGGTCACAAAAGGCCTTAGACAAGGTTGCGTGCTCAGTCCAATACTATTCTGCTTATACATTGCAGGCCTAGAGATGGAGCTTAGGAAAAGAAATATAGGAGGTATAAGTATAGGAAAGAATAGGATTTCGTCACTGGCGTACGCGGATGACATAGTGTTGGTAGGGAATAATAAAGAAGCTATAATAGATATGATGGACACACTGAAGAAATTTTTGAAGGATAGGGATCTTGTTTTAAGTGTTGAAAAAATGAAAATGATGATATTTAATAAGGGAAGAAAGGGCAAAAAGGAAATTTGGAAGTGGGAAGGAAAAGTAATTGAAGAGGTGGATAAATTCAAATATCTGGGTTTCACTTTCAACTCCAAATGTGACTGGACAGACCATTTAAAAGATTTAAAGAAGAAAGGAATCTACGCAGCAAAAAAGACCTGGGGTTTAGGAGAAAGAAAATGTAGAAATGATTTTAAAAGAAGGAAAATGCTTTTCGAATACCTAGTCAGGAGTGTCATGGAGTATGGTGTAGAAATTTGGGGTTGGAAGGAAATGAAGGAACTGGAGAAAATAAAATGTGATTATTTTAGATGGGTGTTAGATTTAGATTTCTGCACGCCTAGGTACGTGGTATATAAGGAAACTGGAAATAGGAAATTAAAAACGGAATGGGGCATAAGAGCTTTAAAGTATGAGGAAAAGTTGGCAAAACAAAAAGACGAAAGGCTAACAAAACAATGCTGGGAAGAAGCTAGAAGTGAGAAAAGTAGCATGGGCAGGAAAAATGACAGGGAAAGGTTTTTAAATAGTTTAGGACTCAGCCAGGGAGAGATAGAGACGATGAGGGAACTGAAAACAGATGTAAAGCAGGAAATAAGGAAAAGGTCAGTAGATATTGAAAACCAAACGTTTTTTAGTAAAATTGCGGAGGCCAAGTATAACAAATTATACCAGGGGATATATCCAGAGAATACACCGAAATACCTTAGAGAGGGAAATTTGAATAAAAACATTAAAAGCATAGCTAGGATAAGATGCGGAAACGTTGAGAGGGCAAATAAATACTGGTTAGCGGAAAATGAAAGACAATGTATTCTATGTAATAAAGACTTATGTACGTGGCGTCATTTATTGTATTCATGCGAGGAAACGAAAGAACGGACAAACAAATTAAATTTAAGAAATGTAGAAGTAGCTGTGGAGTTTAAAAACGAGATAAATTTTGAATTGTTAAAGGCAATAACGTCCATTGAAGATATTAGGAGAAAGGAAGAAGAGAAAAAAAACACTAAAGAAGGAAAAGTTTAATTAGTTTGTAAGAACTGTAGTGAGGAAAAATTGCTCTGGCGAAGACTTTATGTAAATATGTAAAAAGAACAAGGTTAGGAAAAAAAAAAAGAAGGATGCGGACTTTATGCAGAGACGGTACCGGTAGTGTGGAATGTGTGAATGTGTTTAAGTTTAGTTTAATTTTGTTAACCTATTCCCCGAGTGGAGAACTGATGCTCAAAGACTGACAACTTAATGTAAATAGTAAGATACAATGTAAAGTTAGGTAAGGGAATGTAAGATAAGTAGGTAATGTAAGTTTATGGAGATAATGTAACGCACGAAGGTAATGTAAAAGTCTTGTAAAAAGAAAAAAAAAGAAAAACAATTTATGTAACGAAAACAATTGGAAAGCGAATCTATGTACAGTATGGGTATGAGTGATGAAGGATGGTAAATTTAATTAAGTATTTTTATGTAAACCAAGTCCATTTCTGGGCCGAAAGGCTGAAATTAATAAATTATATATATAAATATTGCACTTCTGCAATTTTGCGATTATGGCAGTCACTTTTGAACTGAACAAAGCTATCTTCATGATTTTTGGTGTAATGGTTCGAGTGATAGAACCCACTTTTTTTAAGGATTTTAAGTTCTAAAATAAGTTTAATTAATCGAATGGGGTATTAAAAAGATTTAGAGTCATTTTTTATGAAAAATTGAGGCATTTTTCTAAAAATTGCTTTGATTCTATTTTTTAATGAGATTCAATTTTGTTGAATAAACGGAGGTAGAAACTTTCTAAAAAATGTAAAACATGACTACATGCTCATATTTAGCCGTGATCAACTGTGAACCTAAGGGTGTAAAAAAATTTAAGAAAATTCACATACATTCTACATACCAAAAGGACATTTTTACCGAAGAAATAAGAAAAAAAATTGTTTAAGTCGATCTCTCAGAGATTCACCCATATATATAAGCATATACATATAATGGCAAAATGAGTGGCTAGGGGGGGGGGGGCGAGGAGGCTCTAAATCTTATAAGATTTACAAATAACTATATATATATGTACATATATATGTGTGTATATATAGGACGTTTCATGTCAACCGGATCATCAGTGCACCATAAATTTGGGTTAACCTATCAAAAGGTTTGAGGTTTCAAAATGTTCGCCTTGTCAGGAGCTTTCGAAAAAGTTCTGGCCTTTTCAAAAATCCAATATGGCGCATAATATATGACGCCTGAAAGCCACGTTTTCATGTCATATTCAACAAAAACGATAGTAAAAATGTTCTAATTTGTGAAATATACCTCCAAAAAGTATGTAAAACTCATTCCGGAACTTTTTATTGAGAATGCTAAAGGAATTCCAAATTCAAAAATGGCGGATCCAAAATGGCGGACATTAAATCACCACCAAACCCGTTGTACCGCAACAAATGATTTTAGATCAGTTTAAAGTATCGATATGGGGGTTTTCGGGGCCACTGAATCTTATTTTAACCTCGAAATTTCTAAATTCAAAGTGGCGGCTCCAATATGGCGGACATTACCCCCACTTAACTCATTTTACCGCAACAAATGATTTAAGATCAGTTTAAAGTATCGATATGGGGTTTTTCGGGGCCGCTGAATCTTATTTTAACCTCAAAATTTCAAAATTAAAAATGTCCGATAGAAAATCGTGGACATTAGCCGCACTTAACTCATTTTACCGCAACAAATGATTTAAGATCAGTTTAATGTAGCGATATGGGGGTTTTCGAGGTTTTTGAATCTTATTTTAACATCGACAATCTAAAATTAAAAATGTCCGATACAAAATGGTGGACATTAGCCCCCCTTAACCCGTTTTCGATATTTTGAACCTCAGACAGGCAATTCAAAACTCAATAAAAGAAATTTTGTTCTTTATAGTTTTCTTATACTTTCAATTTTTTGCTTTCGTTCTAACATTTCTTTTGTTTTGGTTGTGCTCTCTTGTGGTAAAATGGTTTAGGTGGGGGTAATGTCAGCCATATTAGATCCGTCATTTTGAATTTTGAAATTTCCATGTTAAAATAAGATGCAGAGGCCCCGAAAACCCCCATATCGATACTTTCAACTGATTTTAAATCATTTGTTGAGAGCCGCGAGCGCGGAAGCAGCCAACCCTGGAAAGCCGAACGAGAGCGAGGCGCGGTAGCCTATCAGCACCTGTAAGCGGGCCGATGCGAGCCGCCGCAGCTGGGGAACGCGAGGCGAATTCGTCCGTAAGTGTGGAGGGATGATTGGTAGACGAGTGAGTACACATCAATTATAGTATGCGAATGCCGCCGAACCGGAGCCGCGATGTAAACTCTCGATCTCTGAGCCGATGCGAGCCACGGCCAAAAGATCGCATGACTGAAGCGATGCGCGAGTTCGGCAAATGAGCCGGCGAGTTCCGGAGCAGATTATTTGTTCGAGTCGCGAGGCGACTACGCGCGTTCCCGTTTCCGCGATGAGCCAGCATGGCTACCTTCTTGTAAATCATTGTAAATATTAGTTTTAAGTATCTTAGAAATAAATAAGTATCTATGAGATTATTAAATATCATTCTGTCGTCACCCGAAATTATTTCGAGTCCTTTATTACTCTTACATGCTATCCTTGCTTGTATAGCCTTCGGACTCGTGGGCCCCGCCACTCTCCGCGATCAAATAAACTGAGCCTAGCCGGAGCCCACTCATTTCTGTGCGCGAGCAACTCTAGACCCCTCCGTAGCAAGAGGGGCGGAAAACGCAATATTTTTCAAAAAGAAATTAGTTTTCGCCCGGAGACGAGAGATGTTCGTCATACCTGTCAAGAGATTTCAGGTCTCAAAATGTTCGTATATATAATATATATATATATATATACTGTTATGGACAGGAAAGTTGCCGTGTATATATATGGGTGATCCCGCCGTAACTTGCCCAAAACATGCATAAAAACAGCGGATGAGTGAATATTGTCGATTTTTACCCTTAGCCTACCTTGATTCCCCTGAATTTACAAGAGTTTACTACGTATGACTTTTTATGTATTCTTAGCCGTAGAATCACGTGATGTTATTAGTTTTTTTATGAATATGATTGAAAATGGCTTCTATTAATTAAATATCCATAATTTTCATTTTTAATTATCATCTAGGTGAGTCATTTTATACTAACTTACAGCTTTTCAACTATAACTTATAACATACATTATAAGTGTGGTGTAGTGGTTATAGTCGTTGACTGAAGTTTGGGTTCAATGCCTCGTCCGGATTTTTTTTCTATTATATGTATATATTTCTTTTCTTGAATTGACTTAAACACATTATAATGCAGAACTAAAAAACGTTTTATTTGTTTAATATTTAAAATGTAAAATAATTTAAAATCTGTAATTTTCTGTAATTTTTTGGAATTATTTGTCATTTTCTGTAACTTACTATATTATTCTGCAATTTTCTGTGATCTTTTGTGAAATTGTCCGAATTCAGATAGGAAATTACAGAAAATTACAGTAAGTTGCGGAAAATTATAGTAAATTACAAAGAATTATAAAAATTTACAGATAATTACCAGAAATTACAAAGAATTACAAAAATTTACACAAAATCACAGAAATAATTCCTTCTACCAGGAAGGAACTGACCTTTTACTTTGAAATTGCTCTCATAACTATTAGACTTAACATACAATTCTTTTTGCAAATAAGTTTTATGTACTTTACTATTTAGTAACGAAAAATACTTTTTTCTATGTAGTAAAACATCTAATAAACAGTACCGTAAAGCGAGATGTCCTGGACCAGCGGGATGTCTTGGACCACTATTCTATAATAACTCTTATCAGCTTTATAAAATACCTGGAACGTTAATTCAGCTGATCTAAACATACTAAATCATTGTAAATATAATTATTACAATGTTTCATCAGCAATAAATGTCTTATAAAACACATTTTCCCTTTCTATTAGCACATTATACATTGAAATCAAATTTGGACTTAACTCGTGAGTGAAAAGATTAGCTGGGGCTAGGCTTGTAAAAGATTTGTATCTACTTGTGAGCATGTCCCAGGTGTCTTTATACATGTATACATCGCTTACCGACTGCATCCAAGAGAGATTTTAAGCGTGCTAACCGTTAGTAAACTAAATGTGCAAAAACACTGTTTTGACGATTAGTTGGGTGATTTTTTTTTCATTTTCTTCTCCTGCGGGTATCTAGTACGTCCATCACGGTGGTCAGGAAGGACGAGTAGGTATCACAAAACGGAAATAAAATCGTATTGCGGGATGATATTTGGGCACGAATATACGTAAAAAATTCGTTCGAATTGAAATCCTAGCTGATCCTGTTTTCGAGATATCATCAAATTACGTCTTTTAGCTATTTCGTTATTGGACCGTAACGAGCTGTACCTTAAGAATGTATTTGAATGTATATATAATTATTATTTATATACTAGGTATGTATAGAATACATATATAAAAAAACTATATAAAAAAAATAACGTAGTTTTTGAAACAATTTAACGTTATTATGTGGAGGGGCTGTGGAGGGGATGTGGAGGGGTATGGAGGAGGGGGGTGGAGTGACTTGATAAAGCTTACGATTATATAACCCCCCTCCATAACCCTCCACATCCCCACCTCATAATAACGTTAAATTGTTTCAAAAACTACATTATTTTTTTTATATAGTTGCCTTCCACAGCCCCTCCATATTCCCTCCAAATAATAACGTTAAATTCTTTCAAAAACTGCGTTATTTTTTTACTTATTTGCCCCTCCACCCCCTCCACCCCCTACACATCCCCTCCACATCCCATTCATCCCCTCCACATCCCCTCTAAAAAATGATGATATATCTTAAGTAATAATTATAGAGTTCTGGTTCATGCACATAATAATTGTATACAATTTAGCATTGGTCGAATATAGACATATCAATCAATGTCAAACTGTACACAATTAAAATGCGCAATTCTTATACTAAATATTACAAAAGAGACACAGTTCTACAAGGTTTCTTGACGTAGAAAAATTAATGGGGGTTGGCGGGCGGAGCCAGCCCCCCGCCTAATATATATATATATATATATATATATATATATATATATATATATATATATATATATATATATATTTATGTGCGCGTTTTTGTATTCAACGTTTCACGGATTTCCTGTGGCAACACATTACGGTTCTATGGATCTGTCTATCAATTAAATAAATGTTTATATCCATACCTTATAACTCTACTCTTCGCCACTAGGGGTCGTTACATTTCCCTCTATGAGAACAGCGAGCCCTCATGCATATAAGGCGGAGGACTCCTGCCTCTCGATTGGTAGTTCTTTCCGTGTTAGAGATCACGTTTGAGTGGCAGTCTAACGGATGAATATGGCTTCTTCTCTACTAACGAAGAATATGGATCATAAATGTGTTCATGAAGTGAATAGAATGAAAGTATGTGCACCTTGTAGTAGAAAAATAATTTTCGGGTGACAAAGGTCACAAGATTTGCTTATATCTAAGTCCAACGAAGAACTGATCAGGAAGTACATTATTACAAATTTCGATATATCTGATTCGACATTTCCATTAAGAATTTGTAGCTCTTGTCGTCATGCACTAGCTGATCGAAAAAAAAATATTTGCACAAGACCTTTACCAAATATGCCAAATTATGAAGACATAATTTTACCAAAAGAAACTAGAACGACTTCCGAGTGTAACTGTTACGTGTGTAGAGTAGCGCGATTTAAAGGTCATTCAAAATAAATAAAAGGTAGAGGGCACGTGCTTAATGTTTCCAATCAAATTGATGCATCTAATGGTCTCGATGGCACAAAAATATTCATGTTCATAAATCCGAACCGACTAAATAAGAATCAAGGGATTCGTTTGAAATGTATAAAAAGTGCTTTCAACAAGTAGGTAAAGGCATTTATCATCTTTTTGCTTCTACTTCTACGTCAAACAGCAATGTTCGTGACAATGTATTGAACATAGAATAGTTACATGAAAAGCAACAAAATCAAATTGTTGCTTCAATTTTAAAAGAAAGAAGATGTAGTGGTGAACAACAAGGTGAAGAAATAACTTTAAATACCCTGGGTTCCAAAATAAGAGTAACTGTAAATCCGAAACCAAATAAGCAAGTTGTTTTTGATACCGAAAAATTAGACGATTTTGATGTAAACTCTGATGTTTCATGCAACCACATGAAAAAAATTACTAGTTTTTTGAGAAGCAACGCAGGCAGGAAATCTGTTCCTGTATCTTACGAGCAAAACATATAGCAAAAATTAAGAACTTTAAAAGATGTTTACAAGGATAACGTTTTCCATTTGATACTGAGAACGACCAAAAAGAAAACAGACCTGTGATTTGGGCAGATGCTGAAGAATTGCTGGACGAGGTCGTAGAGAATCGGGGTCAAATCGGTATCCCTAAAATAAAATTAATGGCGCACGGAGGGCAGGGTTTTTTCAAAATTTCGATGACAATTTTGACTGAAGATTATCGTGCAATTACTGAAAGTTCCGAAGGAAGTAGCAGTAAGAAAGCTAAACTAACAAGTGTTCAGAAACTGATACTATTGTGTGTAGTGCCTCAAATAAAAGAAACCTGTGAAAAGCTTAATTTATTAGTCAAATTAACTAAACTTAACAATATTCCCTTTAAATTTGTATCAGATTTCAAAGTTCGACTACTGGTCAACGGACAACAAACTGCATCAGTAACATATCCTTGTCCCTATTGTTTTGTTACATTAAAGAACTCCGTCACTCACAAGACACGTTAAATGAAAATTCTGAACATATTAATGATGAAAGTGCTGGATTGAAGACTTACGGAGATTTAAAAAAAGATTATAATAAATTTGAATCTCTAGGCAAAGCTAAAATGAAAGCTAAAGAGTGTCGTAGTACACTCCGCTCTTTCGAAGAAGATGATAACCTGTATGTCTCAAAAAATGTGTGATTCCCGAACTACACATTCTACAAAGAGTTGTGAATCATCTCTTTTGGAACGGTTTAGTTCCTATTTTGACAGAAGAGATAGCTTTCTTTACTTTGGTCAAAAAAATTACATTTGATTTCGAAAAATTATTACGGCAATGTTTTTGAGAGCAATACTTGTCGAAGGCTTTTAAAGGAAGCAAACAGACTTCAAGATCCTGATATTTGTGGGAAAGTCGGAAAAAAAGCATTAGATCCTTTTATCTCTGCGTTAAAAGCGATGGACAAGGTTGTAGATAGTTGTTTTTCAACTAAAAATGTTGATGATGATTTAGATCAAAATTTGATGGAGCTGTCTGAAACATTCAAAAGCACTGGTATCTCTAAAACTTTGAAGATTCACGTGGTTTTGGATCACTTAAACCAATGTCTTGAATTTTTAGACAATGACGACGGGTTAGGATTATGGTTAGGAGCAAACTGGCGAGTTAATACACAGTAAATTTTTGAAAGTTTGGGAGCGGTTCAAGATCAACTCCATCGAGGATCCTAATTACTTAAAGAGGCTCAAAAAAACTGTTGTTGCATTTTCTTCAGGCAATATATAGATAAACACATACTTTTTAGTGTGACTAAGCCCTTGAAAATTACTTGTATTAATGTAGATGTACCAGTGACTGCTCACTGTCCAGTACCTGGCCACTAAAGGCTATTTTATTTTTTAACAAGCGTTATAGATAAAATTAGTAATGTATATCTACAAATTACTGTTATTTAACTATTTAGTTTCTTGTATAAAAAATTTCGCTACGTATTTTTGTATTTTCGGCATTAAAAAAATTGTCTGAAATTTCGTAGTTACCTGCACCATGAATCTCAACAGGTTTCTTACACTAAGGCTAAGAAAAGTGGCATACTTCTTAAGGCGATATTATGTTAATAAAAGGTATTTCTGCTTAAGTAAATATGATTATAGAATCTTAAAAACATTTACAATACATATAAAAAACAAAATTAGATATTTATTTTTTTTTTTTTTTTTTCAATAAATATTAACTTGGCTATGTACTGGTACATAAAAATCGCTTTTGCCCGATAACTGACCGCCTGGCTAGTTATTAGTCAAATCGACATCTAGCATGCTTGTTCGATTGTCCTAGTACCTGGCCACAGAATATTAGAGATGTTGCTATAATCTCTGGTAAATGCTTCGAATTTCGTTACCTGAATTTGCAGGTATACAATCGTAAGTATATTTAATCTAACAATAGTAAAATAGTGTATTTTTAGCATATTTTTTATAACACATGTTTGGATTACGCGCTTTGTTATGCTTATGAAGCGGAACCAAATATGGCTGTTTTGTGACACGGTGCAAGCATGTTCCTTAGGGTGGTCCCAAATTTCCCGAATCTCAAATTTTCTTCTTGTAACCCAAGAAGAAAATTTGAGATTCGGGAAGTTTTGGACCACCCTAATGCTCCTGCTGGATTACAAATTTAAATTTAACAAGTTTAAATATGTCCAGGCCCTTCTAAATAAACATGTGGTAACATTCGGATGATAGAGAGGATGTTTTAGCCCCGTCCTCTCTTTGGCTGTCCGACCTATTTTGTATTTCCAATTATTTGTAAAAAATACAAGTCCGATCGACTGACTTTATTTTGTACAGATCAGTTCATTATAGTAGGCACTACACGGCTCAACTCCGATTCTTACTGTAAAACAACATTATAAAAAGTTATTAGCAAAAGTTTGGTATCATTACAATTTTAAGGTTAACTTTCAATGCGTAAGCACCCTATCGTATTTCCAATTAATCAGAAAAATAACTCATCAGATCAACTTTATCTTGCATGCAAAAGCTTTATTATAAAGAACACTACGCGATTCTGCTCTTAATTTTTTCCTGCAATCTATACTTTAAAAGTAACCATTAAAAGAAACACGATTTTACCCTAGTGTGAGAAATCTATTAAATACTATTCACCAATACAAAAATTACATATACATCCTATTCGCAAATAGGATCTTTTCAGATTTGGAAAAAGGAATTAATAGGATTTAATAGATTTCTCACACTAGGGTAGCTCCGACAGCCGTATTATCTGGACATTACGATAGCTTGATTTGTTCAAAACAGGTATTAATTATGTCCATGGCCATAAACATGTGGTAGCATCCGGATGATACCACATGTTTAGAGTTAGTAGTATTAGCGAGAGCAATGTCATTTTTTCTCGCTCATCTTTTATCACCCGCCACTGGATAAACGGACACTTTAGTCCTCCTACATAGGCATAAAAAAAACGTGATTTCATGCAAGTGTGACAAAAATAAATTATTTGGTAGATTAAGATTCTAAAACTGTTAAACTATTTATATAATGAATTATTTATTTAATAATAAATTAGAAAAATAAATAATTTATCTTACAATTACAAACAAATAGTCTTCATTTTCTAACCACCAGAGCCTTAAATAACTACTTTACGAAAATTTGTATTATTAAGTGTTCCCAAATATTTCGTTCTGTATCACATTTTAGTAATGTTTAATACCTTTGCTTTGTAAGATGATTCTTCCCTATTGAGATTTTTTTATAACGTTGTAAAAGTCATGGCCTGTTACTTGGACATCAAAAATTGGACACTGGGACAGGTCGATTTTGGGTGGCCATGTACTGGTACATCGAACACTAACGTTTTTACTTATAATTTACTTAATGTCGTGAGAAATATTATTTTTCCACTTTTAACGGAGAGATAATAGTAATATCTTTCAATAAGATAAAGTTTTTTAGGTCTAAATTTGGTTTTAATGCTTTATAAACTGTATATATATATATATATATATATATATATATATATATATATATATATATATATATATATATATATATATATATATTCGATACATACCTAGTATATAAATAATAATTATATATGCATTTAAATGCATCCTTGAGGTACAGCTCATTACATTCCATTGACGAAATAGCTAAAATTCGTAATTGGACGATATCTCGAAAACAGGGTCAGGATTTTAATTCGAACGGATTTTTTACGTATATTCGTCACCGAATATACCCTATTACCATCCTGGTCTCCCTCAATGAAAAGTTTGGAAGACTGAGTTTTGAGATTGATAAGGAAATTGAATAACTGTCTGGAGTTTGATAAAATTAGGACGGTATAGGGATTGATTAGATTTTATAAATTATAACAGAAACCGTATTTATGACCGTAATGATCTGTCACTATCGGGAAGAGGTTGGATTTTTAAAACAACGAAGAAATTAGAAAGTGAAATGAATAGACTAGAATAGAATTATCTTTATATATAGGTGTAAAAAGCGAGGTGTTTTTTGATTCTCGAGAAGCAACAAAACGGCATCCAGATGAGTCAAAAATTCACCATTACCCCTTGATAGAGATTAAAATGATGATTTAAAAGATATATGAGAGCTGCTACGTTGAGTGAGATTGGTGCAACAAAAAAAATGTTCAAGTTCAGAATAAACATTTGTCGAGGTAGACACAAAGGATCTGCTAGGGCAAAGATACACCAGGTATTGGCCTAACTAACAACTTATAAAGACCATAAAAAATTTTTTTTTAACTTGATGGAGCAAGTCAAAATAAATAATTCAAACAAGAGTTTTTAAATACGAAAACTCAGATCTGAAATATGCCGGTCCGAAACGCTGAATAAGAGAAGAAAATATGTACGCCAAAAATTTTTCATCCGTATTACAGCGATAGAACAGTATAGAGAGATTAAGAAAACTATATTACATCATAATTCTCTTCATTCAAGATCGATGTTGACTTTATATAAGTAACTGTGTAGGGAGTCAATGATATTGAAAGAGTTTACTGGTATGCATAGTTAAAGTTGTTTATGTTCGGTCGAAAGGTTCGAGCGTTCCCCGAATCCAAAGTTGAGGTCATGTATGATGTGATGAGAGAAACAAAACAAATTTAAATATAAATATGTGTGGAGCGTGAAATGGGTTTATGATATTGTATAATGTAAAATAATTAAAAATGAAGAATTATGTTTACTAATTTTAAGGGAGTATTCCAATATGAACACCTAATAAAAGCACATTTTCAACGATTTTTTATTCAAAAACTATTGCATATGATTGGGCAAACTTTTTTCCTCGAAAGGTATGATTCAAGATAGTAGAAGAAGGAAATTTTTGTCATTGGAAAATGCTTATTTATTTGTTTATAAAGCTACATCCACAAATATAGAAAAAATATTTTATCTGATGGTGATTCCGGCCCTCCTGGATATCTGAAACAGAAAGTGAAAGCTGACTCTTAATCTGTGTCAGCGTCGCTATCGCCCGTACCTCAAGTTTTATATTTCATCGTAAATTGACAAACTGGCGGTGTTACGTGCAAAAGTGAAAAGAAAAACACGTTTTTTGAGCTATAAATGAGCCAAAATTATGTGTTAGAATCAAAATTTTAACATGATTGAGGTACGGACGGCAGCCATAAGTGTGCTGAATATTATGTTAAATTTTGATGTCGATATGTTCAGCTGATTTTGCGTAATCACCTGCGCCAGGTGCAAAAATATCGTATTGAGAAAAACGCGTTTAAAGTTTTTTTAAATGAGAATTCATAAAAATCATACCCTTACGGCTTATTATACAGTGAAAAGGGACGCCTTCAGCGTATACTTATATATATATATATATATATATATATATATATATATATATATATATATATATATATATATATATATATACACAGGTATAAACACTAAACCTATGCTCCGAATCCCTACTCCGTATACCTGTTCCGAAACTCGAGCGCACGCAGAATAAGCCTCTACTTTGAAGCGCCATATATAGTCAAAAAGGTAGGAATCGCCTATACCAACTGTGGAATATTAATTCTATGTCTAAAAACTATCGAAAAATGAAAAAAATATCGATTTTTCCGACCATTCACATTGGAATACGTTAAATGTGCAAGGTTTTTCTCCGAGAGTGTAAGTGTTCGATGGACACTAATGTAAATAGGCGTGGGTAAAGATATCATTAATTGACTTCCCTTAAGTTCTCCGGACAGAAAGAACGTTACTGGAATTCCACACATACGAAGCCGTCAGGTCTGAATGACCCCTCGGTGAGAAGCCTCCTCCGAGTAAAAGATCGAGCGGTAGGAAACCCAAAGAAGATAGACCCTAATAGAAGCACAAAGCTGGGAAACAAAGTGAGGCACCCCAAGGGCTAGTAAGCACCCCGACCACCCGCAGCGGGACAGTCGATTTCCAAATATTTCCAAACGTCATTTAGAATGTAGGTAACAGGATAACGCTCGGCCGATAACATACCGGCAATATCGATAAAAGTATGTATTTAAAGACAGTACACTGGAAACAAGTCAGTTAACACTTGCAATACTTAAGAAATATGTAGAAAACATAAAAACATACAGCAAAAAAAATTATACTTAAACTACAAACCTTATCTACAAATGGGGGAGCAATTTATATATTAAATCCATTATTCAACATTCATCGGCAGCGATTGTCCTGTGGATAACGTATCTGACTCCTGCTTTTTTTATGCAGGTTCAAATCCGCCCCAGCTTTATTATTATTTTTTTTTTATTTTAGTTACAAAATTTATTATATTTTTTTTAAACTTAAATAAATATATTAAATTATTACTATTTTGAATAATTTTCCAGACCATCCTAGAGGTACTATTCAAGGTGCATTGGACATTATTTTCATTTTATTTAGAAATTACTATATAAAAGAATTTTAAAATACTTATTTATAATCTCACGACTCGTATAAATTGTATACAATTATTCAATAATCTTTTTATATAAATATTCTAAATAAAACCGTGGTGTCCGACGCCAGTAGCCCTTTTCCACCTCCACCAATGTGTATACTTGATAATAAAAAACTCTAAAAGTACCTATTTTAATATTCTCAATGTTTTTAAATATACCCATGATGATATATTTAATAAAATGTTTCTAATAAAAAACTGTAACTTGTTCGTCTTTTTTATGATGAAGTATATAATAAAATAATCATATTAACTTCGATATTGACTATTAAATATAAGTGTATCATGCCTTACAGTTAAATAAAATAGTTATAAAAAATTAATATGATTATTATTCTATTATTTTGTTAATCACACTGGTATTCGAAGAATTTTTTTCTGCAAAATGTTAAAACTCATTAAACGTAGAAATAAAAAGAAATTTAAATAAAATTATATTTACAACAAATAGTTAACGTTCAAGTTTAAGCAATTTCTTATTAGGCGTAGGTTCACTTGTAGAAGAGGATCGTTTCTTAATTTTCCTGTCTCTAAAATCTTTTGTTATCCATTTAACGTGAGTGAAAATGTGCGTTTTTATAAAAAATTTTATTACGTAATTTCGATGATCTAAACATTCTTCGTTATTAAAAAAATGACTATGGTTTATAAACATTTGCTTTTGTAATAAACGGTACGAAAATGTACCTATATTATAATCATGAGACGACTTAAAAACTTCTTTTTCATAAATATCATACATTACTAAAATATCAGAAAATAAAGTGTCTGTCGGAGCTTTTAAGCTTCCGTAAGGTTGACCATTTATGGAGGTATACGCTTTTAACAACAAAAGTAAATCCTATGATAAATCCAGTTCTTTGGTAGTGTTAATAAAATACTTTTGGCACTCATCGCAGTTAAATTTATTCATACACTTAAACGCAAGATACCAGCAACGTATTTTTGGGAGCATTTGTGAAGAATTGAGATTTGCACTTTTTCTTCTCCGGTTTCGTCGGATAGCTCTTCATTACTAATGATTAATTCGGCATCTTTATTAATGAACCAGTCATCGATTTTTTGTTCACCTCTGCGTCTTTGACAGCATTTTTTTCTTTAATCGCGTCTTCATCGTCGCATTTTCCGAAATTCGAAATCAATAATCGCATCTCATCGGGTTGAAAGTTTGTTCCGACGGGTGGAATCAGTAATCTGATCGATCATTAATGCGTATTGAAGATTTCTACGAAATTGCATGACAGTTAGATTATCATTGTCCCGATCGAGACCTCATCGTACCGAAAAAGTTTTCAATTTTATCTTGATTTAATCGAGAAGTCAATAAATAAGGTTTACCTTTTTGTTTTAATTGGTTCCATAACTCTAAAGTGCCATTTATTGTTAACCCCCCTGCGCAGAAGTTATCATGCCAGAAATACCTTCCAAATGCAGTAATTTTTCAAAGCAAGTCTAAAACGTAGAGGGGAATGATTTTAAGGTTTTTGGGGTCGCTGATTACGAATCTGCAGTCAGAATTACGAAATTAAAAATGGCGGATCTAATATGGCTGCTACATACTAAATTCTTGTATATTACGATTTTTTTAAAGAAAATAACCATACATGGGTTTTTGGGGTCGCTAATTACGAATCTACAGTCAGAATTTCGAAATTCAAAATGGCGGATTCAATAAGGCTGCTACATACGAAATTCCTGTATATTACGATTGTTTTTAAAGAAAATAACGATACATGGGTTTTGGGGATCGCTAATTACAAATCTGCAGTTAGATTTTCGAATATCGAAATTCTGACAGCACATTCGTAATCAGCAACCTCGAAAACCCATGTATGGTTATTTTCTTAAAATACATTTGTAATGTCCGGATATTGTGTATGTGGCGGCCATATTGGATCAGTCATTTCGAATTTCGAAATTTTGACAGCAGAGTTGTAATCAGCGATCCCAAAAACCCATGTATGGTTATTTTCTTCAAATAAAGTTGTAACGTCTGGATATTGTGTATGTGGCGGCCATATTGGATCCGCCATTTCGAATATCGAAATTCTGACAGCAGATTCGTAATCGGCGACCCCGCAAACCCATGTATGGTTATTTTCTTTGAAAACAATCGTATTAATTATACGATTGTTTTATATATTATTAAATAATATACAGGAGTTTTGTATGTAGCGGCCATATTGGATCTGCCTTTTTGAATTTTGAAATTTTAATAATAGATATAATATTGATAATGTTAAAAGCTTATTTACGTTCATATTTTTAGAAAATATTCTTATAATTCTCAGGAATAATTTTAACAGCCGCCATATTGGATCCGCCATTTTGAATTTTGAAATTATAACTGCAGAATCGTAATAAGCAACCTTGAAAATCCCCGAGTAAGGGTTTTCAAGCTATTTTGAGCTATTTTAAGCAATTTACGAAAGATTTTACAATTGCATACAATAAGTATAAAAAAACGTAATTTTCTTATTTTTCAGATTATAATAATTTTATAATAACATTCAAAATCGTATTTCAATCTCCAGCTATCTTATTATGATAAAAAATGTTTGGACGAGTATACTCGTCCTCCTGCATACGGGAACAACTCCGTTTGGACAAGTATACTCGGCTCTCTGCGCAGGGGGGTTAAAATTAGACTGTTAAAACAATCAGGATTTCTCCCGCTACCCATTTGCCATTGTTCGAGCCACGGAACCGCATCACGTAAACATCTTTCCACTTGAGGAATTTTGTCTGATAAACCACGTTTTAAAGAGTTACTATCATTACAGCACCGAGCATTAAGGCAATCGAAAATATCATTTAATTTTTTGCAAAAACTTCCCGTTGCGACTGCTGCTGGATATTTTAAATCGCAAGAAGTTGCACCTGCCATTAGTCCCGCGTAAAAGGAATTACTAAAGCCTTGAGTAGCTAAACTGACATTTATTTTTTCAAAATTGTTAGGATTTAAATGTCGATCCGTTAATTTAGTCACTGCTTTAAGATTTAGAACGCTCAAGATCTCTTAATTCCCGAATAGCATTCCACGACAGTTTTTGTTCTTCGATTGTAATATCATTATTAATTAAATTATTTCTAATGCATTTGAAAACGTGAGGGCCATCAAATCCAAACGTTACTTTACGATTTTCTAAATCTAAAAATGCCGAACTTTAAAACCTACATCTTCAGTCGTTTGTAAAACGCCAACAATAATATTTTTTAATATATCGCCTGATACTGTACCATATGTGGGAAAGAACATTAATGGCTGCTTCTAATCATGAGTTAATCCGGTCACCATAAATACTAATACCGAGTTTGCCATCCGCGATCTTCTTTCAAATTATGTTCAAGTTCGGATTTTATGCTCATTTCGTCCCACATTAATACCGCTTCTGTCTCTAAATCTGATTTACTTTTTATTTTAATTTTCAATTGCTTCAAAAGATGTTCGTTTTTACCCGGTCTTAAGTTAATTATGTTAACCCACTTTCGAATTAAATAAATTCATGGAAGACGAAATTCTTTAGATTGCTTTAAGAAATTATATGCTTTTGGAGATTTGTAATATAAGCCTAAGAAAATTGCTTCTCATCCTCTGTCCATTTTCTTTGTTTATCGTGATTTAATTGCATTTAAAAAAAGCTAAAAGGTTGTCGTTAAGATATTTTGAAGCTGCATTAATTAACTCTTGTTTAGAAATATCTCGTATGGCTTGGCTATCGCGCTTTTCTGATCCTGATAATTTTTGTTTTAAGGTTTTATTTTCTCGAGCGTATCTATCAGTCCTTGCTTATAATCGTTTAAGTGGGTAGTCTGCTTTAGGTCCCGAAAAAAAGCGTTTTTTCAGCGATTTTTTTGAAAGGGAAGGAAATGATTGCGGTAACCGAAATTTTGAGAACATAATGTACTACATTTTAGCTTTAAAAAACAATTTTTGTTATTAAAAAATATTAAAATTTCTTCAAGTTATGACCATTTTGCCGGAGCGCCTGGAGTCTGCACTTTCTAATCGGTACAGGTGATGGAGGTCGTGCGGTTCGTTTGAAACAGTCGAGACAAATTTTTTTTAAATTTTTATAAGTTTCTTTTCTATATGAACTTAAAAAATACCGAAGAAGTTGTCAAATTCCAAATTTTTTCGAAGTTTGAAAAAAATTTACTTTAAGTTGCAAAAAAAGTAGTTTAAATAATACTTTTGTCCAACTTTTTTAGTTAAAATAGAAGATAATTTAATACTGAAGCTAGATCACATTGATTTTTTTCGATTGGACGTATATTCTTTTTGCTATCACCGGCACCGTTTTCTAAAAATCGTAAAAATGAAAACTCGAGAAAACGAGCTTTAAAGTTTTCGGTCCAAAAAAATATAAGTTTTTGGGTACTTACAGTAATTAGAGTTTAATCAGCTATCCCGGGGCCATACATTAGTCCTTCCTCTTCTTCAAAAAACTCGTTTTGGCTAAGGGTTTCCAATCTTCGGGCTGTACCAGCCTTCTTGCTAGAAAATGATGCGCGCCGGTTTTCCCGCGTTATGCGCTCAGCATCGACGGCGTCAGCAAAATTTTTGCATTGCTGCCCGGTGATGATATTGAGGAGCTGCATGGTGGAAAGTACAGCAGAGTAGCCCTCGTTAAAAATGCCTGCAGCCATATATGCTGTAATTTCAACGATTTTATAGCCGGAATTCAAATGTTTCGGACTTAGGCGCCACAAAATCGAATTGAACGATTCGTTGGAATTTTGAGTGTGGCCGCCTAAGCACCGCCTCGTTAAATCGTCATTAGAGAGCTCTTCATAAATTGAACGAATGTGCTTCTCCACAGTTTCATCAATTAATCTCGCCGGATGTTTGTAAGATGTTAAGATTATTCGCCGCTTGAGCCTTGCGGCTCGTGTGTAAGTCTCCGTCGTCCGATGAAACACTTGTAAAACGATTGCCGTGAAATTTCCGCTTTCGCGGTTCCGCAGCACGCTGTCTTTTAGACCGATCACCTTTCGGGTAGCTTGACATTTCGATGTGTACTCGGCAAAATCAAAAGTGGAACTGAAAGCTGACGCTACAAACAGCAGTGTAGAAGCCGATGTCGAGAGCTATAGTATATCGTTCTCCCTACTACTACTCAACACAGACCTTCTAGAAACTCCAAATAATGTTTCAAAGGACGGTTGGACCTTTTCAGGTATATACGAGTATAGTAGAATAATAGATTACATCGAGGGGCGGACCGCGCGTTCGGGTCTGCCCGAGCATTCGCACCTGCTCGATGCTCGGCCACTAAAACTGCTCTAGCTTCGGAAATATGTCGAATTGGCCTCTGAAATTTTTAAGACATATTCTTGGATAGTTTTGGAATAGATTTAAGACAAAAAAAATCGATTTGTTGAATCCGGTAAAGCAGACTCCCCCCTTAAAAGTACTACAAATCGACGGAGTGCGTTTTTTACATTTCGGTTTTATCGACGCTTGCTCATTTGGAGGATTAAAAGACAAATTTATATCATTGTTTACTGATTCTATGACGGGAGCACCATCAAAATTACTCTGTTTTATCACCGTTTGCTGAAATGGGGGATTAAACGACAACGTATCATTATTTTCCGATTGTAAGACAGGAATACCATAGGCATTACTCTGTTTAGTAAGTACTTCAGGATCAAATGCTAAATTTGAATTATTTAAATTGTTACCATTATTAACGCTGATAAAATGATTTGAACATGTTACATTATTAATGCAAGCATAAGTGTTGCTTAAACTTGATTGTGGAATTGTACCTGGTCTAAGTAACCATCTAGTGCTTGTATAAACAAAATTAGATTCTAAAAAATGTTTACTACAGAACCGTTTTTCTTCCAACTTTTTGAGACCTACATCATCCTCACTTAACTTGGACAGCTCTTTATTCTGAATCCTATCCAGTCATTTCTTCAAACTATTAATGCAAATATTGAAAAAAATATATTTAGTATTTAAAAGATTACACTAAAATTTAGTAATGTAAATGATAGTAAAAATGAAATAAAAAAATTATTTTTAAACGTTAATATTTTTTAAGTCATACGAAAAAATATTTTAATAACTACATTTTTGATGCGTGCAAAAAAAATTTTAAACTACATAATGCACAAAAACCGTAGGTCAAAATTAAAGAAAAATATTATGGATTGTATTGTTATTTATAAGAAAAATTAATCTATAATTATTTCTTGAAGTCTGAAATTATTACTTTATTTTTAAATCTGTAAATATTTATAAATACGAAAATCATACCAAAATTCTTTAATAATAGTATACTTTCTCCAAGAGAAATTATAATTAATTGAGTGAATTAAAACAAATATACGCACATACATACGTACAATAGGAGAATTGTAGGTAAAATATATAATTTTTGATTCAGCTTTACCATAAGCTTAAATTACGATAAATTAATAAGTTTTATTTAACTTTTAAACGTAACTTAATCAATTTGTTAACAGACATATAAGTTTAAAGCTTTACAAAATATATTTATCAGGCATAACCGTAGAGTCGCTTTGAGGTTACACTTCTTTACATTGTTTATATAAGCTCGCTTTACCCCGGTCAGTTTGCCCCGAATGCACATGTAACGTAAGAATGCTTTTTAAGAGATTTACGTATTGTCTTATTGTGTTAAAAAAATATCTATTGAAGTTTTAGTGTACTAAAACTAAGTATAAAACAAAAGATTTTATATAAATATAAAATAAAAAACATAAAAACCAAAACATGCAAAATTATCATATCGAGTGGCTCAAAAATTCATTGTTAAATTTTTACTAAATAAGCAATTATACGTACCACGAAACATTTAAAAATCATTGTTTACTTAGATTATTTTGATATATAAGTGAAATTAATATAAATGTTTTATTTATGTCGAAATATAGAGAAAGCTCACTTTACCTCGAGATTCACTTTACCCCGGTCTCCCCTACGTATGCACCCTCCCGCATGCAATCGCATGTGCTTGTCCGACCGTTCTGCATTGTTACATGCACCGGCCATTGTTACGTTCGCCTAGTCGCCGATTGCGATCGTACGTATATATAAAATATAGCATTTTACTAAAAAAGGATGATATCTACTTACATGTGATGATGTCTGACAGGAAACCGATGGAAGGTCAAGGATGCATCCTTCACCTTCGATCTGTGACAATTGTCAAAAGCACACACATTTGTCTTCAGCATTTTGAAACTCATGAAACCGATTACGCTTAAAAATAAAAAACGCGTAACAAAAATAAATAAAACCCGGTAAAATAAATACGAAAACCGCGAAAGACGTCTACGAATCACGTTATTAAATATGATTTGCGATAAAAATCACACATAAAGAAAAGACACCTCACAAAAAATAAGAAAATCTGGAAAATAAGTATGTAAATCACGCGAAACGCCTGCAAATCACAATATTAAACGAGGACTTCCTTTCACGTGGCTGCTCTGTTGACAACTGAAGTACTAATTGACGGTTAAAAACAATACACCATCTTCGCGCATGTAAACATATGCGGACTACCATCTTCGCGCCTTCTTAAATGCTATTTAAATTTAAAACTTTCAAATTCTTTTTATACTTGTATTACTTGTAATGATCTCAGGGTGATCGTTTGTTAAAACATTATAGTGATAATATAATGTTATTATTGTTTGGATTATATTCATATATGGATCATAATATTATTTATATGATTTATGTAAATATATAATATTAATATTTACAATAACTATTTAATGAATACTATAATGAAAAATATTTCTTAGAAATCTAAGTAAATTTAGGTGAAGTTGTACCAAACTTTGATTTTTTAAACATTTTTTTTCCGATTCCTTATACAATTGTTACACCCAAATCCACTTTGTCCAAAGCTCAAATATACATACAAGTCATAGTAATATATTGTTTTTAACATAAGCAAATTGATGTAAATAATTGATTTTTCTGTTATAAAGTGTTTTTTCTCATAGTACAGTTATATTAGATTCATCAAATATATTTATAACAAAATTTGACACACAGTCTCATATCTGTGACTTTCTGGCATAACGACATAAGTCCACTTTTTTAGAAAATTGAGTTTTGAATGATTTTGGTATCTTTACTTACAAGAACAGTATTTGAACTCTATCAAACAAATTCGGATGAGGCATTGGGAGGTGTTTTCTCGCACGCAAAAATGAAGCTCAGCACTCATACTTTAATCTCATAAGGCCTGGATCCTGAGATACGATCAAAATCTTAAGTATAACTCATACCCATAATGTTGAAAAATTCGTATATATTTATATGCTGACAGTTCACACACTCTCTTTATCTCTAAATAAATAGATTTTACATAGAAATGCAAGAAATCAGGAATACGTAAGAATAGTGAACATATCTACTATTTATCCATAAGTGAATTTATGTCATTATGTCTTTCACCCACAGATACATATACAAGGCATAGGTTTTTTAATATATTCTTTCAATTAAAATATTTTTAAACATTGGTTTTTTAAAATTATCCGTGCAAATTTGCTATTGCTATTGTACTATTACTTCATTTTTGTTACGGTACCAAGTGTACAAATTTTTTGAGATGTCGGCTTCAAAAACCAGTATGCAAGAAACTTTAATAATATAACCACTATTTCTTGAAAAATTATGCATTATATACAATAGATCTTCAAAAACTCGATATAAATAGTCAAAAATTTTCTATTATAGGTACCAAATAAGTCAATAAAATGGGAAATAAATTTTCATATCGGCATAACTTTACCAATTATTATATTAAATACATTATACAGTTAAATAAATATACACTTTATTTGAAAATACTTATTTTATTAACATAAATATTAAAAAATACTAATGTAATGTACATTTCCTATAAACAAAAATAAATTTAAAAAAAAAGCATTGCGACGGATTTGAACCCGCATAAAAAAATTAAGAGTCAGATACGTTATCCACAGGACCATCACTGCCGACGAGTGCTGAATAATGGATCTAATATATAAATTGTTCCCCCATTTGTAGATACAGTTTGAAGTTTTGAGTATAATTTGTTTTACTATATGTTTTTAGGTTTTCTACATATTTTTCGAGTATTGCAAACCATAACTGACATGTTTCCAATGTACAATTTTTAAATACATACTTTTATCGATATTGCCAGTATGTTATCGGCCGAGAGTTATGTTGTTACCTACATAACGCTTGGAAATATTTGGAAAACGACTGTCGCGCTGCGCGTGGTCGGGGTGCTTACTAGCCCTTGGGGTGCCTCAATCACCCATAAGGCTTTGCGCTTGTATTATGGTCTATCTTCTTTGAGAAAACTGTCGACGTAACTATACTGGCCTCCAAGAAGGTTTCCAAATTGATTCTGATCGTTGGGCTCGAAGCGTTCGGACGTACGGTGCGCGCGCGCCGCGTTCAAGTTATACTTGGGGACCAGCGCACAGAATCACGTTTTACAAACTAAACTTAATTCACCTCAACTATCTTATTTTAACCATCTTCTTCCCCTTCAAAAATTAAAAAAAAAAAGAAGGGAAAATTTAAAAAAGAAAATTTGTGGACTTTAAGTTTTATAATCTATACACAGAATGTGCTGACGACAAAAAGGAGTTCACCCTTGGAGAATGTGCATCACCGTCTCGAAAGATTAACCCCGGTCCTCGCTCTTATCTTGAACTTCCTGTGTACTTTTCTATGAATTTTCTACGCATTCTCAACATCTTATGTGGTCCTTTGGAAAAAGTGTCAATGTTGTACTATAAAATCGAGTGAACAAATTCTCTCCAAGCAATATACCTCAATCTATTGCTAGAAAGTATTCCCCGAGTTTATTTTAGTGACTTAACAAAAAGACAATTACTCTAGTTTTATTTTATCCTAGCGTAAAGTTTAAGTATTCTATAAGTGTAGTATATTCATGTGTACATATCGACTTCAGTAACGGTTCTGTGTCGCTAAGCCTCTATTGACATTCGATTTGCTCCGAGGTCGGCCCATAATACATAAACAACAACAAGTTCAACCGTTACGAGGGATTAGTGTGCTCAAAGTGAATAATTCAGACAATTTGGAATATTACAAGTCCGAGTAAATTTTATTTTATTTTAAATTCTCCGAGTATAAACTATATAGGCCAAGCAATAAAGCTTTAAATGATTATTTTTTGCACAAAAAACCTACCTGGAAACCGCCTGTGCCATCATATGCAGGACACTCCGTACTTTATTCCCACTATGTTTCCTACTCGAAAATGTCATTTGTTAATTTTTTATAAACAATTAACAACAAAAAATGACGTTTTTTTAGTTTTTTTCTTGTAAAATGGAAACTATTAAAGCAATCTTAATGGTGTAAATAGATGAATTGTAGAGAATTGAATTACGATTGTTTATGTTTATATATCATGAGCAGACTTCGGAGCACTTCGAATGTCAATAGAGGTTTAGTGATATAAAACTGCTACTAAAATCTGAAGTCGTCGACATGTGTATATAGATATATTACTACTTAAAATTTACGATGAGATTAAATAAAACTATAATAATTGTTTTTTTGTCAAGTCGCTACAGTAAATCGGGACGATACTTTCAGGCAATATTTTGACGGATATTTGATCGGATAATTAGAACCGGAGAAAATTCGGAAAAACCGGAAAATTTGGCTTTTTTTTTTAAATTCATAACTCCGTCATTTTTTAATATTAAGAGCTGAAACTTTGCACAGTGCTAGCTATTATCATGTACTTTACGTGTGCGAAACCCGGTCGGATAAATAGTTTTTGCACAATCCTCATTTGAATTTTTTTTTGCAATATTTTCGCGGAGGGCTGGATGCGTTTGAGGTCGTCCGATTGAAATTTAAAAAACGGATTTATGAAGTAGACATAAGCAGCAACAAAACGTCAATCCTGATTTTTTGATATAACGCGTTTAAGTGGATGAAAAAATACCGTGAACATGAGCGAAAACGGCCGAGCGCGTGAAAGTGGTCGAGTGGTGGGGAGACGGCGCGGGCTGAGAGGAAAGGTATATATAGTAATACGCGCGCGCTCGCTGCGCGCAACTTTACACTCTTTGTAAAAGAACGAGCCATTACCAGTCTTATACAAGCAAGCTTGAAAAGGAAGGATAAGAAACACATTCAATTAAAATTATTAAAACAGATAACTATACACAAAACCTGTCAAAGTATGTATACTAGGGATGCAAATATTAAATTAGCGTTGAAAAAATCGGCAAAAACATGGCGAAATAATCGAAAACGACGTGAAGATGGGCGTGTATTCGATTTCTCGAAAAAGTGTTTTTTCTGTTCGAATACCTTGTTCAATTCGCCACAACTATGTAAACGTGTTACGAAACAATCTACTATTGATAATATTATAGCGCAATTACAAGTTTATTCAAAAACCGAAATCAACAAAATTATCTCGTCGCGTTTAACTGCATTAAAAAGTAATGATGATGATTATTATATTGAAAATAATGTTTCTTATCATGCCAAATGTTTGAGTGTTTATTATTTATACAGTCCAACAAATGTGAGAGGAAAACCAATAAGTGATGATATGTCCGATTTGATGTCTTTTATTATAAATTATTTATTACAAAATATCGACGAGTGCCAATTTTCATTAAAAGAAATTTTTAACGAATATACAGCTTAAACAGGGATAACAGATTTTCCCCGTCTAGATAGGATTCAGAATATTTTAATAAATCACTTTGATGATGAGATACTTATTCATTCTTTTTCGAACGATCGATTAATTTGTTTCAAACATTCATTAGGGAAATGCTTAGAAGATAGCTGGTATTTCAATCGTAAAAGTAATGAGCAAGAAGAGAAATTAAGATTAGTTGAAATGACTGCTCATATTATACTCCAGGACATCCGAACAATAACATTCAATATAAATAATTACAACTCGCCATCTGATTTTTTAAATGATGTCACTGAATATGTTCCTCCAACTTTGCAATTATTTCTTGACATTTTAATAAAAAGTCACAAGCATACTCCAAAAAATGGCTCTTGGAAAAAATGGGAGAATAAAATTATCACAGCAGCACACGTTTTAATGTCTATGGTTAGACCGCGATCGTTTCATTCTCCTATTTTATTAGGACTGTCGTGTATGATGCATACTAAATTTTCGGCACGAGGACTCATTGATCGTTTGTATAATATAGGTTTATGTGCTTTATATTCCGAAACTGTCAGATTTGAAAGTTCGATTGTTAACGATCCGGATACATTCCAATTGATTTCCGACACGTATTTGCACTTTGTTTATGATAATGCAGATCACAACACTGCGACAATCGATGGTAAAAATACTTTTCATTCTATGGGCGGTATCATGTGTGTAACACCATCTTCCTCCGCAATTTTTAACAGCACTATTCCTCGCTTAAAAGGTGTGTTACCGAAAGCAAGCACCACATCTGGTTTCACTCGGCTAACTGATTTCCAAAATAACAAGCCGTTTACATTAGCTAGTGTCGTTGTGCGTGACTGGAAAAACACAGATATGAATTTTTCGATTGAAATCGAACCGATAGACTTATTGTATTTTTACGGTAAATATACCTCACCAAAAAACACGTCTAATTGGCATGGATTAATGAATACTTTTCATACTCATAATGCAGATTATTGCACGACGAGAGTCATTGCTTTACCGTTTATTCAAGCGCCACCAAGTAATCATAACACAATTTTAACCGCATTAATCGATGCCCGGCAGAGAGCAAATAAAAACAATCAAAAGCACTGTTTCGTCACGTTCGATTTGCCACTGTACATGAAAGCCAGTGAAATCGTAGCTTCTATAGATCCTCATAATAATCCACACAATCTACTGTCAGTTATTCCTCGTTTAGGAGGTTTTCACCTGGCTATGTCATTTCTTGGTGCGATTGGAAATATAATGACAGGTAGCGGTCTGAAAGAGGCATTTAGTACTATTTATGCAGAACTATCAGCTGATAAAGCTTTGACTGGTCATGCATATTCTAGATCTGTGAGAGGGCACCTCCTAGTATAAGCTGCCCTTGCCACTATAATTGTTAATAAAATTAAATTCGAAGACGCTGAAAAAGAATTTTTAGACGAAGGCCTCAAAAAAATCGGAGAAGAAAATGTTAAAACTTATTTGCTTAAACCTGCAGTTAAACAGATTAAAGAAAAATTCGTGGCTGCCATGGATATTTTAGAAAATAAGGGGCCTACTAGCCAACTGTGGCTGCAGTATTTTAAACTCATTTGTTTGCTGCAAAGATACATCGATGCAGAGAGATCCGGAGATTTTGAATCGCATATAAAAATAGTACAGTTAATGACACCATTCTTTTTCGCCTCAGGCCACCACTTATACGCGAAAGCCTGTCTAATATACATTCAACAAATGCTCAATTTAAAAAATATTATGGACATTGTTGAATACGATAAATTTTGTAAAAAAGGATTTCATACGATAAAGCGATCAAATCGTTTTTGGTGTGGTGGATTTAAGGTGGAGGATTTAATGAAAGTGCAGCAATTCTTCGATACGTATGACCCATTTCCCGAAACGGATAAAATCGTAGGTATTTATTCCGGAGTTATTGGCGACTTGAAAACTGTCAATTGCCACAGAGCATATGAGGTAGGAAAGGCGTTAATGGATGACACGTCTAATAAAAAGTTTACAGAAATAAAATATAAAAGAAGCAGTAAACTCGTGCATTTGGCGGCTGCGAATTCCACAATAAAAAATGCAGCAAACGAGGAAGTATACATATCGCCATTATTAATTTTTCAAAAAATTTCTTTAAATATTCAAAGCCAAAGCGATATGAAAGAGTATGCCAGTTCTTACGAATTATCCCCAATACCGTTATCTTTATTCGATGAAAATGGTATGCGAAAAACGACAAAATCACTTTTTTATTCAAATTTTAATTCTGTATACGAAATACCAATAACAGCAAGGATAACGCATGTTGTTGACGGCGGATTTTTGTTGCATAAAGTTGTATGGCAAAGTAACATCAACATTGATTCTATCGTAAGCCACTACGTTTCATACGCACTTAAGCATTATGCTCCGAATAGCTACATAATTTTTGACGGTTATCCCGAGGATGAAGCATTGGGGACTACATTTTTTGAGCGTTCGCGTAGGCATATGAAAAACATTGGACGTGAAATTGCTTTTGATAAAAATACAACGATTATTGTGAATCAAAAGCAATTTCTGAGTAATGACAAAAATAAGTCGAGGCTTATAGATTTTATTTGTGTATCATTAAATGCCGCCGGATTTAGAACAAAAATTGCGCCTGAAGACGCCGACAGACTTATAGTGGTTACTGCAATCGAAAATGCTCGCGTAGATACAGAATCAACAGTTATTATTGTAGGCGAAGACGTTGATTTACTTGTAATTTTTTTGCAGCTGGCAAAAAATGTTAATAATATTTACTTTCGGAAAGAAGGAAAGGGTGCAAAACCGCATGAGTTTTATAGTAACAGCAGTTTTAAATACGAAAATCTTCAAGAAATAGTTGCTTTATTACACGCATTTTGTGGGTGTGATACCACATCTTGCTTTTACAAACTTGGTAAAAATAAATTAATCGACTCATTTTCACATGAAAAATTATTACAATTAGCGAAAGTTTTTTATGACGAAAAGGCCAGTTGCGAGAAAATAGCCAAAAATGCTTATGAAATGATTGTAGCAATATATAGTAATAAAGCGGAAAAAAATAATACAAAAGACAAGCTCCTTTTTATTAAGTGACTTAAGATATTTACATTTCAGTAAGGCCAAAGTCAAAACAAAATTTGCATTAGAAACGTTGCCGCCAACTGAGGGAGCAGCTAAACAACACGCATTTCGTGTATTTTACCAAGTCCAAACGTGGCTAGGTAACGGAAATCTGCAAGCAACTGACTGGGGGTGGACAGTAAAAAATAATCATTTAGTTCCCGTAGGAACCACTGATCCACCCATCCCTAAAAAGTTGCTTGATCAGATTTCCTATTCATGCAGTAAAAAAGATTGTATTGATGCTTCATGCACTTGTAAAAAACACGGCTTGCAATGCACGAATCTTTGTGCACACTGCAATGAAGATACGTGTTATAATTTAGTAATAAATAACGATGTCATTATTTCTGACGATGAATGTACATCCGACAATGAAAACGACGATTTCATGCCAACAGAAAATATTAATTTTGATATTGAAGAAGCAGACTGCGATCAGCCTGCTAAAAAAATAAAGATTTTGTAATTACTGTCAAATAAAACTTTGTGTATATAAGAACATATTTGTATATTTATTATGTAAAAAAATAAAGATATTTAGTAAAAGACATAAAATACCTGCTTATTCTTCCATCACTCATGAAATCTGACTGAAGAATCGATTTCCTCAGGTTCAGATACCCCGAAATCAAAAAAAAATCAATCAAATAGCTGCAGTAGATGCTGAGATAATTAAATGCAAAGAGTGTAAAGTTGCGCGCAGCGAGCGCGCGCGTATTACTATATATACCTTTCCCCTCAGCCCGCGCCGTCTCCCCACCACTCGACCACTTTCGCGCGCTCGGCCGTTTTCGCTCATGTTCACGGTATTTTTTCATCCACTTAAACGCGTTATATCGAAAAATCAGGATTGACGTTTTGTTGCTGCTTATGTCTACTTTATAAATCCGTTTTTTAAATTTCAATCGGACGACCTCAAACGCATCCAGCCCTCCGCGAAAATATTGCAAAAAAAAATTCAAATGAGGATTGTGCAAAAACTATTTATCCGACCGGGTCCAGGTTTCGCACACGTAAAGTACATGATAATAGCTAGCACTGTGCAAAGTTTCAGCTCTTAATATTAAAAAATGACGGAGTTATGAATTTAAAAAAAAAAGCCAAATTTTCCGGTTTTTCCGAATTTTCTCCGGTTCTAATTATCCGATCAAATATCCGTCAAAATATCGCCTGAAAGTATCGTCCCGATTTACTGTAGCGACTTGACAAAAAAACAATTATTATAGTTTTATTTAATCTCATCGTAAATTTTAAGTAGTAATATATCTATATACACATGTCGACGACTTCAGATTTTAGTAGCAGTTTTATATCACTAAACCTCTATTGACATTCGAAGTGCTCCGAAGTCAGCTCATGATATATAAACATAAACAATCGTAATTCAATTCTCTACAATTCATCTATTTACACCATTAAGATTGCTTTAATAGTTTCCATTTAACAAGAAAAAAACTAAAAAAAACGTCATTTTTTGTTGTTAATTGTTTATAAAAAATTAACAAATGACATTTTCGAGTAGGAAACATAGTGGGAATAAAGTACGGAGTGTCCTGCATATAATGGCACAGGCGGTTTCCAGGTAGGTTTTTTGTGCACGACGAAATCTCTATTGCTTGGTCTAATATTGGAGGTATTACACGAAGTGCTGATGATAGGACGAAGTTCACCCGTGGAGAATCTCGTCCGTTTTGAATCATCGCTCTTTATCATCTAGAACTTCGTGTATTCTTCTCTTTGAATATTTACACATACTCAACATCATATGTAGTACTTTGGACAAATTGTTAAAGTTGTGATATAAAATCGAGTGAACAATTTCCCGGTTTACTGTAGTGACTTAACAAAGAAAGACAATTTCCATAGTTTTATTTTATTCTATCGTATAGTTTTATATAAGTATTATATACGTGTGGCATATCTATATATACATGTCGACTTTAGTAACGGTTTTATATCTCTATTGACATTGAACTGCTCCGAGCATAATCTCTACTGCAGATTATACATAAAGTGGTCCTCTGGACTAACAAGTTAAATTCGTGAAATAAAATCGTGCGAATAAACTCGCTTCAAGCAATATACGTCAAAATATCGCCTGAAAGTATCGTCCCGATTTACTGTAGCGACTTGACAAAAAAACAATTATTATAGTTTTATTTAATCTCATCGTAAATTTTAAGTAGTAATATATCTATATACACATGTCGACGACTTCAGATTTTAGTAGCAGTTTTATATCACTAAACCTCTATTGACATTCGAAGTGCTCCGAAGTCAGCTCATGATATATAAACATAAACAATCCTCACCGTTAAGGGGGATTAGGGCGCTCACAGTGAAACTCAGACATTTGAAATATTTCGAGTCCGCGCAAATTTTATTTAAACAATAAGACTAAATAACACCAGATGGCGTGATTTCTATGGCACAAAGCGACACTCGTACGGAGATACATCCTATGTAAAAAAACTTCTACATTTTCACACGCAATTTACCATTCTATGATTTCAAAGATTCAACCTTGGGTGAAAGTAGAAGATAATGGTCCACAATTGACTCATTCGGGATCATGGCCCGGAGAATCAATTGAGAGCCTCGCTTTTAGATGTCGACGAAATCCCCAAGAAGAAACAAGATCTAGAAGACACCCAGACAGACGAGGATGCATATAGCATCACATGGTAGTGGGTAGCATAGTGGAGAACCTCTCTAGCCCGAAATTGGAAGAAAAAAAAAGGTTTCGAAAATTTTACTTCGAATATTATTGCACAATTTCACCGAACTTGTACTAATATAATAATGATCACGATACGAAGGAACGATAATATAAAATAAATTATTTATTGAAAATATGAATTGAGAAAAACGATAACTTTTAATAGGATGAATTTGATGATAATTCACGAAAGTCCGAGGAGCTTCAAGAAAATCAAGAAAGTCGAGGACTCGGCCGACAGAATTCTAAGCGATACAGAGTAGAAAATATTTACACAATAACACACTACAACGCCGCAAATCCTGCAGAGGGAATTGGTATTCCCTGTTCGCAGGTCCGGATTAACAACAAAACAATAAAAAGTGCTGGTTAGTTTTACTGTATTCATTTCAGCAAAAGCCTCCAGCCATACTAAACCGTACAATCCAAGTACCATTCATTCATAAGAATAGAATGTATTCACGTCGGACTTCCAGACATGGATCATTCCATCCTTCACCATTCATTCATACATACTTTGGTTGGGTTATGAAGGTCTTCTGACTCTTCATCCCAACTCTATATAGCATTATTAATAATTTATTAAAAATTTAACAGTGACATATAATCTCTCTTTAACATTTCCATATAAATCCTTATTAATTAATATTATCATTATAAATTGCGTTAAAGATTCTATATTTTTATAGTTAGTAATAATGTGACGACTACATTATATTAATTCGCGTTAATTAAGAATACATTGCACATGCTTAAGATTCTATATTTTTGTGCATTTTTCTTCGATATTATAAATATTTTTATTCTTATAATTTAATCATTGTGACCTAGCACTATAATATTACCAATACCTCACTAACATGGATCTTGCCGTCGTAAATTTTTTTGTTGTCGCGTATTTATCTCTTGCATATAATATTTTTTCTATGGTGTTGAGCCTAGCTGGGCAAGTAAGTCGAACAGCACAGGTAACTCTGTAATGTGGGAACAACTCTTTATGTTGGTTAGCTGAATCACATTTGCAGTTTGATCTAAAAAATATATCGTCAATAACTACAATATCATTATAAGATGATTATTGTTTAAGTGGATACGTTGAGTTTATGAAAATTTATTTTTCCTCTTATTCCTCTGTCAAAGTAAAAAATCGCCTTGTTCGATCCTAGGTAGTTGATATCCCCGTATGTCATTCTGTAACTTGCTGATTTGTTAATCTTCTGTCCAGGTGCAGCCGTTGCTTCCATTTTTCTAGTTTTTTTGTCGTTCTTTTCAGCTATTTCATCAATCTTGGTAAAGACCGTTTCTACTGGTTAATATTTTTCTATATTTGGATCTTTATTAACATCTAAATCATTATTTGCTCCTTTAACAAACTTTATGTATTTGATATTCACTTTTCCGTTTTCTGTTTCGTGTGTCCATATATTTATTATTTCGTTTGTTATATTATATAGACTATTGCTCATTTTTGGGTATGAGTTTATCATTTTATTGTAATTGTAGTTGGAGATACGCCGATGTTTGCGATTATTGTATGACTTACATTTACCCTTAGCACAAATGTATGTTCTAATATCAAGCATTATACTATTAGCCAATACTGAGTCTTGTCTGGATCCATACATACTAATATTAAGTTTGTTTTCAATGAGTGCTGCTTTTCTCTGCTGCAGTAAAAACTGTAATTTAGAGGAAATTTGGCACTGATATACACATTCATCTTGTTTGCATAGCGATAAAAGCCATAATTTAAATTGTTGGCAATCTATTGTCGTTGCAGTGTTTATTTCATTCATTATTTTTCAACCAATCCTGTATCTTTTTATATTAGTCGTTTTTTTTGCATATCTAAAATTTTTAGTTCATTTGGCGATTTATTAAAGATACTGATTGCTTTAATATAACTATTTTTAGTACTCACAGTTTTGTAATATTTTGGTAAAATTAATAGTTTGTTTCTTGTTTTTCTCGCCGAGTTGATATACTAATCTTTAAAATTATCATAATTATACCGAAGACTCTCATTTGCAAATAATTGCTGTAGGTTAAGTGGAATTACTTTTTAAAAAGTATTTTTATTTATAATTTTTAAAATTTTTGTTTGAACTGTTTGCAATAAGTGTAGTTTATTTTGATACGCACCACCCCACGCAATTATGCCATAACTAATAAGGCTGTGGAAGAAAGCATAGTATATAATTTTTAAAGTATTAGTTTCCATGAATTTAGAAATTTTACGAAAGATGAAAATCAGGTATTTTGTCTTATTTATAAGATATTCAATATGTTTGCTCCATCTCATATTCTCATCGAAAATTATACCCAAATATTTTGCTTCAATTTTCTGTGGTACACTGTCACAATAGTTTCTAAAAGTTATATAAACAGTTTTTTATACAAAAATTTAATGTATATTTAATGTTAATTTATTTAGTCTAAGCCATGTGGAGACATCTTCTAAGTATTTGTTCATTTTGTTTTCAACTTCAGACCAAGTTTTTCCATTTGCTATTACAGCAGTGTCATCTGCATAGGACAGGGTGGAATTGTCTGGTATGTTTGTTAGCAAGTCATTCACATAAAGTATAAAAAGTAGAGACCCAAGTATAGTCCTTTGAGGGACACCAGTATTAACGTTTTCAAATTCACTTACATGTGAACCTATTCTTACTTTTTGTTTTCTATTGGTTAAATAACTTGTAATTAGCTTATGCGCCTTTCCTCTTATACCATATGAGTAAAGCTTATCTAACACTATCTTATGATTTACTGTCTCAAAAGCTTTTGTCAAATCTAGGAATGTAATAGCTATGGGTTTACTTTGATCTGAATTTTCATAAATTGTTTTAGATATAAGGCTTAATGCATTTTTAGTGTCAATATTTTTGATAAATCCCAATTGTTTTTTACTTAATATATTACTATGGCTTATAAAGACTATAATTCTATTGTTTATAAGTCTATAGTTTCCCATATAATTTTTTTCCTCTGCTTTGTGTATTGGTATCACTACAGTCTCCTTCAGCATATCTGGCCAAATTGATGTTTCGATAATTACATAAGCCAAAGAGTCTGCTATAGTTGTAGATATAGTTTTCAATGCCTTTGCATTAATATTATCAACACCACCTTTTTTCAGTTTTAAATTGTTTATTATCCTTATAATTTCAAATTCGTATATATATATTCATGGTATATATGAAGGTTTTATAAAGATCGTTTTTGGATTACTTTTAGATAGTTCTAATTTTTTATGTTTTGGGATCTTTATTTTCTTACTAAGTGTTTCTCCAAGTTTGCAATAGTACTTATTCATTTTGTTCGCAATTTCTTTCCTACTTTTAATTATTCTATTATCTTTAGTTTTCAACTGAGTAATAGTAGTATCGTTTCTGATTTTATTTTTCCCAATTGTATTATTTATACAAGCCCAGAGTTTTCTAGGCCCATTTCTATTAATCTCTATTGTTTTCTTATCATATTCTATTTTTGATGCTTTAATGACCTTATCTAGAGTTTTAACAAATTTTTTATAATTGTCTTTGAGTTCATCATTATCTGGATTATTTTTTAGTCGTTAGTATAGTATTTCTTTTGTATTACAAGAGTTCAATATTGCTCTTGCTGATAGCATTATAATCCTGTATATTTATATTAAAATCGCCAATTATAATATAATTTTTTGCTTTTCTTTTTTGTTCTAAATAAGTTTTGAAATTCAGATTAAATTCAGTACAATTCAGTCCGTGTGATCTATATAGAGATGAAATTTCTAGTTGTTTATTATCATTTAAAGTAATTATAGTGTTTGATATTTTTGTTTGCCTATTTCTATTGTATCATTCGTGTGTATAATATTTTCTTTTACGTATACCATTACACCATCATTTTTATTCATTTTCCCGGAGTTATAATAATATTTGTAGTCCTTAATTCTATAATACTGATAATGAGTTAAATTCCATACCTCTGTACATACAATAACATATGGTTTTATCTTAAGACTTTTAATAAAGATTTTAAGCTTTTCAAAATTGGCATTTAGGCTTCTAATATTTAAGTATAAAATCAAACTATTGTTACTATTTCTTTCTTTGTTAAAAGTCTCAAGATCCCTATATAATCTCTCTTATTTGTGAATGCTATTTTGTATTTCTTCAATTAAGTTTATTTGTGCTTCCATTATGTGGTTGCTGTTAATTCTGGTGTAGGTTCTGGACTTGTTGATAATGTCAGTTGTTCTTTGTTTTGTTGTTGCGTAGGAATTGGCTACGCTTAATTTGTTTACTATACTCTTCACTGACTTTACCTGCCTTTGGTATAGTAGTTTATTAGTTTGTATATTACGTATTTGTTGTAGTGCACTTGATTCACCCCATGTCGTTAATGTAGGCGTGACCGGGTAATCAATAGAGTTAATATAGTTTTTTATTTTATTTTTAAGTATACTACACTTGAGTCTGTCTGTTGGCATGTGATCCGGTGGTAAGCTTGTTCTGCATTTAGAATTGTTATAATTACAGTTAACACATTCCGTTTTGGTATTTTTACATTGACTCACATTGTGTTTGTCAGAGCACTTAATACATGCAGAATCATTTCTACATTTGGATGTATTATGACCATATCTTCCACAGTTGGAGCAAGGGGTGACGTTTATCAGATCATAAGCTTAGCACAATTGATGACCTACAAAGATCTTGTTATTGATTGAAATTTCTTTCATTGATATCATTTTCTATATCCTCTTCTTCCATATTTGTAGTATTGTTTATACCGATAATTTTTTTTTTGGATTACATTGTTGTTCTATCTTGACTTCACAATTTATTATGTTATTGCTTAGAACAGTCTCCGCTGTTTCTAGACTTTTCATATTCATACAACTAATTTCTATTTCTTTATCATTCTTCTTGCGAATGAACTTAGTTTGGATATTCTTTTCTGAAACTGAGCAGTTCGTGAGTAATTGCATTGTATTTTCCTGGTTGGGGTCATTGGCCTTAATCGTTATTCTCGGATTCGCCTGAATTCGCTTTGGTTTCGTCCTAATATCACTCATCAGTTCTGCATATGTTTTATTACTTATCGGTAACTGAGTATTTTTTTGTTTTTGCAGTTCTATAAAGTATTTCTGCAATTGGTTTTTATCTTGCAATTCTGTCACTAGTTGCTTGAGTAAGGTATTCTCAGCTATTACATTTTCCATTTCACTTTTTCCTTCTTTGATTGTTGCATTATGTTTTTCCACTGTTTTGTTGTGTAGTTCTTGCAGCAATTCTTCTCTGATTTCTTCAGATTTTTTCAGTTTTATTAGTGCAATAATTTTTTTTGCCACATCACTTAGCATATGTTCATCAGATTTGTAGGTTATGTCTTAGAATATGGTATGGGCAAATTATCAGATGTTCACCTATGTATTTGGGATGCTTTGTTTTATCGAAATTACTCTTATGGTATGCATTTTCACAGATTATGCAAATCACTGTTTTAACTGATTTAGTAGGGTGACACTTATAATATTTACGATCAGATTTATCTGGAGGATCTTTCGCGTTCGACGCCATGATGGCACATGAGATATTTTATTGATATATATAAAATTGATACATAATTTATTAATTTGTTTTAAAAGATAGTACTTATGTACATTTTCAGCTTTTAATAATTATAGTTGGTTATGCCATACATGAGTAAAAATTAAAAATTAATTTCTTTTCCGAATGTATAAGTGTCTAAGAGGCCTGGACGTAAAATGTGCAAGTTATGGCGGAACCCATATAAGATCTCGCATACGATCACATAACGATCCCACATAGCACCCAATATCACATTGTAATATTGCAGTGATATTGTAACACTGCGCAAAGATAAATTCAAACACAAGATTGCTGCAATAATTCTACAACATTACATTGTGATAAATCACATCGTAATATATGTAGTACATTACTGCAATATTGTTATGTGACATATTACTTTGCAATATCACATCAATATTATTACAAGTTTACAGGATGACATTTCTCGATGCATGTCACATTAATATTGCCAAACAGATCACATTGAAATATACGCGAAATATCTTGCAATATTGTTATGTAACACATTACTTTGCAATATTACATCAATATTATTACAAGTTTACAGAATGACATTTCTCGATGCATGTGTTGCATCCTGCCACCTGCCCGTCGTCAAGCTGCAACGCCAGGAACAAACGTGCAGCACGCCACAATATTACATATTACCGTACACAGCAGTACAGTGTTACCACTCGCGCAGATACCATCTGCCGCTAAACACGCACCCTACTATGCCGACCAACAAGAACACACAGAGCCAACCGCCACCGCCCCTGACTGCGGGTTAAGGCCAGGGTAGGGTTTTGCACTTTCGAAAAATCGATTTCTTTTTTTTTGCTTTTTCTTGTAAAAATAACATCTTAAGAATGTTGTCCCAAAATTTCAAATCGATCGGAGCAAAACTCTAGAAGATATAGACCTTTTAGTTCCCTATCCTCGAAGTGTAATCGCAGCAGCTGCAGGCGCTCGAAAACGAAGCGCGCAGCTGAGGAGCAGGTATATAGTTTATTCTCTCTATGATCATTCTGTTCCGATTTCATGTTTTGAAAAGGTCGTATTTAGTAAAGAGAAGCAGTTGAAGCCTTATATACATGTTATATACGTGTTTATATTTCGAAAAGAAAGAGAAGCGTCAGTTGACCGTTGAACCTTCGTTCGATCGCGTGCCACGCAGTGACTTTATAATAGTGCTCGTGAAATTGTTTCTTTAATTATAAATTGCCGAGAAATTCAAAAGCTTCACGAGAGGAGCGGAGTAGCTCAAGAATTTATTTGAGTAGACCGAGAAAAAGGCCTAACCCAATGGACAAATCCGACGATACAGTTAAGACTAAGAGCGCGTCATCTAAAAAAATTAACTTGAATACGAGTGACAGTGTAGCAGAAGATACTGAAATACATTTCAGAATTATTGATTTTTTACAAGTATTTTCTTCAATTTCAAGTGTAGTTAATGCGATGGAAAAGTTGTGTTTCAATGTTGTAAAAAAGAAGGTCTTGGTTTTGAGATACAAGTGAAGTGCTTCAATTGCAATCCACGCTACATACCGTCGAGTGAAAAAATTGGTTACCGCTACGAGATTAACACTCGATTTGCCTTTACAATGCGTGCATTAGGTTTAGGCCTAGCAGGGTGTAATAAATTCTGCGGCTTAATGGACATTTCAAGTCACATTTTATCCAAAACATCTTACTTAAGTAATATATCCACGATCGCAACTTCTGTACAAACTACTGCTGAGAAGTTTCTCCTTTCCGCTGCACAAGAAGAAATAAAAATAACGAAGGAAAATTCAGAATCTGATGTTTTGACCGTTTCGGGAGATGGTACCTGGCAGAAGTAAGGTTTCAGCTCTTTATATGGTGTAACTTCGTTGATAGGCTACTGGACTGGCAAGGTAATTGATATTCAAACTAGCAGTTTATATTGTCAACAGTGCAAATTATGAGAAAAAAAGTTAAATACGGCTGAGTTTGAAGAATGGCATGAAGAGCATGTAAATAACGGTGAATGCCAAGCCAACCACGCGGGTCCATCAGGAAATATGGAAGTGGGAGCAGTAATAGACATGTTCAGCCGCTCCGAAGAGAAGTATGGAGCAAAGATTGGTAATTATGTTGGAGACGGAGATAGTAAGACGTTCGGTAATTTAGTCAAAGCACAGCCATATGGTAAAGATTTTGTTATTAGTAAAAAGGAGTGCATCGGACACGTGCAAAAAAGAATGGGGAAACGTTTGCGTGACCTTGTTAAAAATACTGTTGAAGAAACAGTCGTAAAAACAGGAAAAAACGCTGGTAAAAAACGTAGGAGTAAAGTCCTTGGCGTAAAGAGCTGGAATCGATGACTCGGTGTAAGTTAAAAAAAAAAAGATTTTTTCTTAACTTTTTCATACTTAAAAACTTTAAACGCGTTTTTCTCGAAACCAGTTTTCCAAAGTCCGTGATCATTGTCATTTCAGAACCGTTTAACCGATTTACACCAAATTTGGTATACAGTTTCTAGGTATAATAAACCTCCCCCCCCCCCCCCCACGGTTCGTATGCAATTTTTTTTGTACATTAAGGATGTTTTTCACCCCCAAAATGACGAAAATTTTAGTTAAAAATCGCAATTTTTGATTCAAACTGCTATAAAACGTATAAAAATGAAAAAAAAAAATACATTTGAAAACCGTTGGGGGGAGGATTTAGTGATGTTTTAATTAAATTTTACCGAAATTTTGGTTACAGGTAATTTTGGCCGAGATACAGTGATCACCGCAAATCATCTTTTTCAAAAGGCGTTTTGGGAAATGCTCCGTCACCGGCTTATTTGCCGACATAATTGCATGAAAAAATTTGAGAATGTTGTTGAAATGATGCTTAAAAGTGTACAAAAGGTTTGAATAAATTTGGTCAACCCAGTTCTCTAAAAAAAATTCGCAAAAAAAGTGTTTTTTTTAGCATGAAAACCCTACCCTCTCCTTAACCCTACGGGTGCCGTCATAAAGGTAAACCACAGAAAGTCATTATGTTTTTATAACTGTTTGCTTACGCTTCCGTCTATCCTCGCTGATTGTTTTGTGTCTGTCATCGCGCGACTACGCTTGTTCGTTGCTCGTCCGTAGGTAGAGTGACCCTGGTCATCAAGTACCTAAAATTGGACTCGTTACCTTTTTATTTTTAAGCGCTGTACGACAACCCGGCCGTAACAGACTTGGGGGCCCCTCTTTAAAAGGATTAGAGAGAACAAAGACGTGTAAAGAAAAGGGGGGGGGGAGAGGAAACTAAGTAAAGATGCAGGATAACTGAAACGATGACGTAGCGGGAGTTTTATTAAAACGGGCAATAGAAATTGATCAAACAAGTTTCGAAGGTATACCGAATCCTTCACTACCGGATTTATTGAAATACTTTTTTGGAGTACATACTCGGGGCACGAACGAACTTACTAAAATGGACAAACAAAATATTAGAGGGATTACGGAATTGTTAGCAAATTTCTTGAGCAAGAGTGAGATAGAGGATTTTTTTAACGAGTCAGTTTTTGCCAACATCTTGGGGGATTTAGTAGATCAACGGATAGACCCGCGTTTAGTCGTAAAGGGAATCCAGAACGGTCGTTTTTCAACCGCGGATGACAAAATTCCGTATTTAACGTTTAAGGAGAATTTGACGAACGATAGTTCTCAATACCTTTCTATGCTGGAAGACCAAGACAAAACAGTAGTACAAAAAATCCCAGTCGAGGACGCGACTAACGCTGCTGGCGCCCAGAAAAAACCACTGTACACACCAGCGATACACAGTTTCAGTAACAGCACGCCGAGAAGGTAACCATAGAGACAGACAACATTACGGAACGTTTAGCATCAAATTTTTCAACATTGAATTCAACACTCGGGTAGGTTAGACCTCTCTCAATAAAAGACGCTTTGGAACTTATACCAAAATATGATGGATCAAATATCTCATTAACGGCATTCGTGGAAGAGTGTAGAGAAGCAAGAAATATCTTGCCGCCGGCGGCTGAAACAGATCTTGCGAAACTCACAAAAATGAGACTGTACGGAGAAGCACACAAAGCCACGTCAAAAAGAACTTTCGATTCTATTGATGAAATTGCTCAATTTTTAGATGTAATATTCGGATCCGCGAAAACATACCATCAATTGCACGGAGAATTAGCGAATTTAAAACAAGAACGAAGCGAAAGTGTGATCCAACTTTCAAATAGAGTGCGCGCGATCGAACAAGAAATAACAGCAGCCGCAAAACGAGGGGACTACGATGGGTTATCAAGGCGCGAATGAGCGCGGTTCGCAATCTAGAGCCCGCAACGTCGGAGGCAATCGAGATAGAAAGAGACTTTGCAAGCTATGAACAGGAAGAAGTCTCGAGCACTATGAAAATAATTGCGGATAGCAAGCAGAAAGAGGAACAGTTAGCAAGTGTAAAATTTATTGATATTAATCAGATATAAACGTGCCAAATATGAATAGAAGGGGGCACACGGCACTCAAGTGTTGGCATATCCAGCAAGCAACGAGGCAGGCAGCACGGGCGTCCGTCGGACGACGTGAGGACGCTTGGGTGGGGCCGCACGCCGAGAGGCGTAATACACAGCCGACGCAATGGCAGCAGCGAGCGCCATATAGGACGGATAGACCGTTGGATAATCAATATCTCCAGAGACAAAGGGCTACATTTGCAAATACTAATACCGAGCGAATTATCTGCAGATTTTGTAAAAATAAAGAGCATTCAATAGAGGAGTGTAGGAAAAGGCAATATAGGAATAGTAATGAAATACAGCAGGGAAACGCGCAGGGTCCCCAGCAGCAGGACGCGAGACAGTGAACCCAATACAATTCGCGTCCGCAGACACAATTCGAACAACGAAATACTCAATAAGAGAAGTAAATTTAAATACTAACGGCATCTCGCCCATTATCACATTGAATAACCCTTTAACTGGCAGGAATATTAAATCAATACTAGATTCGGGAGCGAGACCGAATCTATTAAAAGCAAGCAACTGCCAAAATAAAAGTTTGATCGATACTAACGAATTGTTAATATTAAAGGGAATAACGAAGGAAGTAATTACCTACCGCATTTCAAGGTACAATTTCATTTAGTCGATGATGATTTTCCAATTAAGGAAGACGGTTTATTCGGAAGTGATTTTTTTATGAACTAGGAGCAAATATTGACTACAAAAATAGCAGGCTAGTAGTGGGCGAACATAATATCCTGTTCGTTAAGCTAGAAAAAAACGATTTGGTCGTAAAAGGTTGATGTCAGCAAAATCTAGCAATAAAATCGGCAGATAAAAGCAAGGAGCCCGCGCATGACGGCGCAAAATTATCGCAATCCGACGAGACTAAGAGGGACAGTAAAGCACAAATTCTGTCAATTAACCGCACCACACGTCTAACATATGAGGTACATGAGTCTTATAAAAACCGACTCGAAAATCAAACGAGTTTTCTAACAAATTCTAAAACAGAGAATCCAAAGAATTCTCTATCCAATTCCAACTCTACTAAACAAATTGAAAATCCACAGAGTTTTCAATCCAATTCTAATTCTACTAAACAAATTGAAAAACCACAGAATTTTCAATACATTTCCAACCAAGGTATAACCTCGCAGAATTTGCAAGCGAATTCAAAGAGTTTTTACTTAGTTCTTATGCTAAGCAAATCGAAAATCCGCAGAATTTTCAGCGAATTGAAAACCCACAGAATTTTCAATTCAACACGTATCAAATAGAAAATCCACAGAATTTTCAGCAAATTGAAAATCCACAGAATTTCCAATTAAATTCGTATCAAATCAAAAATCCACAGAATTTTTATCAAATCGAAAATCCACAGAGTTTTGGATCAAATTTCCAAGCAGAGAATCCAAAGAATTCTCTATTCAATTCTAACCCAAAGAATTTTGTACTTAAAAAACAAAGCAGAATATTTAGTAATAGAAATATCTCAGAGTGTGTTCGAATAAATACCACAAAAGACCAAAATCCAATACATACCTCTTTCCCTGGCAAAATTAAAGTAAATAAAAATAGAACTGAGAGAAAACCTTACTTACCAAAAAAGCCAAATAAAATCCTGAGAAAAAAAAATTTTTAAGATCAAAAATTCAATATCACAATTCTTGAGCTCTCATTTACATCCTTAACTTGATAGAATAAAGATGGATACTAATCCTATTGCCCCTAATCCTAATTTTAACAGCACATACTCCTTTATTCCACACTCGCAAAGCGACGAAAACAAAATCGAGGAAGGAGCTATATTTGATGGAATTTGTGCTTTGCAAAAACTACTAAGCGACAGCTCTACAAACAACGGCATTTTATTGGAGCATAAACAAGAAATTGAAAATATAACTACGCCAATACTCAGATTCACTGCAATGCATGCAAACTTTGATGCAATTAAAACAAAATTGAGAAAAACGTTAAATAACTTTTGCTTTCACTTGGAAAGGCAACGCATACATGATGCACATTATCATAGAGCTGTCAAAAGTGTAATAAAAATATTAAAGCAGGTAAAAAGTATTTTAAAGGGTAAGAAAATAGAAGACCTGGCATTGGAAACCAGAGTTTTGCAGTTGAGGCAAGCAACCCTCGGGCGCGTGAAGGCAGTAAAAGGTAAGCTTCGTCTTGACCATTTATTACGGGAGAAAAAAGTCTAGATCCAAAGGCTTATAGATAATTTTAGTAATATATTTTATTTAAGGGACGATAAACTTTCCACTACCTCTATCCTTAAACTCACAATACCTACCACCGACGAAATCCCAGTAACCACCAAACAATACCGATTGCCCCCCGTGCATAAGGAAGAAATCCAGAGGCAGGTCGCCGCTCTCCTTAAAAACGGAATAATTGAACCTTCAACCTCTTCCTATTCTAGCCCGTGTTTTTTAGTACCAAAACAGGACGACTTACAGGGGAATGAGCAATATCGTATGGTAATAGATTATCGTAAGCTTAATAGCAAAACGTTAGGCGACCAATATCCATTACCCAATATAACAGAAATTTTAGACCAATGAGGCGGGGCCCAATATTTTTCAGTTTTTGATCTTAAATCTGGCTATCATCAAATTGAGATAGACGAACAATACCGGCACAAAACAGCGTTCGCAATATGTGAGGGGCTATATCATTTTCATAGAGGGAGTTTCGGGTTACGCACAATACCCGCGACCTTCTCTAGAATGCTCTCAATTGCACTGGTAAAAACACTAAATAAAGAACTATTCTGTTTCATCGATGATATAATTGTGTATTCAAAAACATTAGTTGAACATGTTAGTAGATTAAATAATTTATTCGTGCAATTGAGAGACGCCAACTTAAAATTACATCCGGAGAAATGCGAATGTTTTAAGCCTTGGGACATTTTTTTCGCAAAGTGGCGTGCGCCCGGATCCGCGAAAAGTGGAGGCAGTCAAACAATTCCCAGTGCCGCTGACAAAAAAGAATATTAAACAATTTTTGGGTTTAGCAGGATATTACAGACGTTTCATTCACAATTTCGCTAAGGTTGAGCATCCGATGACGCATTTGTTAAAAGACGATGTTGAATTCAACTGGACAAAGGAAACCCAGGGGTCTTTTGAATTTTTACGAAATAAATTGTGCGAGCATCCGATTCTTGTAGTTCCAGACTTCACAAAAAACTTTAACTTAATAACCGATGCAAGTGGGCACGCTATAGCCGACGTGCTTACAATGGGAACTATTAGCCACAATAACGTAGTCGCGTACGTGTCGCGAGTTATCACGGACGTTGAACAACGGTGGAACACGTTTAACAAAGAAGGTTTAGCCGTAGTATATAGTATAAACCATTTTCGGTCTTATCTCTTCGGAAAAAAATTTACCTTAGTTACCGACCATAGACACCTGGTGTGGTTGCAAACCCACAAAGGCCCGAATTCTAGAATCACATGCTGGTGGCTGATGCTAGCAGAATATGACTTCGAGATACTGTACAGGCTAGGCAAGACAAACGTAGCTGACACCCTTTCCCGAAACCCCATCGCAACGGAAAGCACTTTTGTATGTCAAGCTGACCGAAAACAACCAGACGCAGAAAAAACCGAGAATCCAGCATCGCGGTACGAAATGGCTACGCGCGCGCAAATGGAGCGAAAAGGAGGACAAAAATATCTAGAAGCTATAAAGGCGCTGCTTCCTAGGAAAGGTAAGAAAGTAGGATTACAAAAGCAGCAGAATACAATAGGAGAAATTGGAGTGTGTAGTGACGAGTCGGGGGAGCAACCGCCGCCATTTATGACTAGTAACTGTAGGTCGTAGGAGGAGGGTAGTAGCCCAACCCACGCCGCGCCGGACCCTTCAGACGAGAGCAGGGGGAAGGAGAGAGAGAAAGCACGCCAGGACAACTGCGAAGTGATGCACACGCACGAAGAGAGCGAGGAATGTTTTTTCACTGTCGACGATTTACAACCTCCGCGAGCACTCCTTTTTACGAAATAACTTGCAGGGAAAGGATATTTACGAGAAAGGACAACTTCCTGTATTTTATTACAACTCAAGGCGGACCATGCGACGAAGGAGCAAGGCAGTTAGATGTGTAGGGGAAACTTCCGCGATTCAAAGACATAGAAATACGGGTACCCAATATAGTAAAAGTTAACACAAAGCTACATATAGACAGAATCGAAAACTTAGAACGGCAATTAATTATCAATAAGCTGCGGGGTGTTTTTGCAAGGAATAAAATAAAATTAATAATCTGTTTAGGTTTAATTAAATATCCCTTACAGGAGTACCGGAATAAAATAATTCAGGAAGCGCATTGTTCCATAATCGGAGGCCATAGAGGGGTGACAAAAACCTATAAACGCATTAAGCACCATTTTTACTGGGAAAATCTTAAGGAGGACGTGCAAAACTTTATCCGCGTATGTTTAGATTGTCAACTAAAAAAATTAATTAGAGTAAGAACGCGACTGCCGATGGTAATTACCGATTCGCCAGTAACCTGTAGTTTTAAGCACGTCAGGGCATAGCACTAGAATGAACGGTCTAATGGCAGCACGACTTTTTGACGAGGACGCGTTAACTAGACTAGCAGACAGCACTTGGAACAAAATATTGACGCGTTTTCTGACTTTCGACTCAGCATCCGCGGGGATAATCGGGATGTTTATGATCGTGAGATTAGTAAAATTTGTCGTAGATACTATTTCGCATGCATACGCATTACATTCCATCTATGGGTGGTCAAGGTTCATAATTGGGTCATTGTGGGCCAGTGTGACCCAATTACTTCTACACATCGCGCGAAGCCCGGCCGACAACAATCCAGGGAGAAAAGGAGGCAACGGGAAACCAAACGGGGAAACTCCGACCGCTCCACCAGCAAACAAGCCACCTCCAACTCCACTTCCGCCGCCAAGCCAAACACAGCGGGAAGTCCAGGTGGACTTCTAGCACGTGAAGGGGGAGGGCCGGACACACTGCACCGTACTCACCAATCAACTATATCCCCCGCTCCAGGAGGAAGAACCAAACCCCGCAAATGGTTCACTCAAAGCGTCTAATTAGCACACAATTATGTAACGAAATAATAATTCAATTAGTAGTCAAGATTACAGAGTCGACTAGTGAGCAATAAATATAATGAGTAACTTTCGTAATAGAGTGGTAAAATTTATTGTCAAAATTATTAAATCTTTAAAGGTGAATTACGAACTAAATAATCTATCGTTTAAGAAGACACATTTCCAAAACAATTTTTTTAAGTTCCATATTCATATGTACAAGCATACGAACGAAATCGCTTTTTAGAAAATATCACCTTTTAGCGCATATACGGCCGAATACGTCCACATACATTGCAGCAAATGTTTTTTAAAAGGAATATTTATACTTATATTGAAGATGCTGAGCCTAAATAATCGGAATAAACAAAGAATTCTAAGTGATTTAATAAATTTGAGACAAGGACTTTCGTGGGCAGTGCAGCGACACGACGAGACAATCCTCGATTACGGCCGCCGCATCGAAGAACTATTGCGCGAATATAAAAATATGGGACAACTCGCTAAAAACGAATTTAACGAGGTAAACGATTCAGCTTTAAAACGCGAGCAGTTACCAAAATATACCTTCGTAACGGGATTACGACCAGACGTAAAAAGATACATGTGCAAGGCAGATTAGCCGGGAAGCTTTCGTACGCGCGAAGTGGCGCATTTCCCAAATTTTACACAAGAAACTTTGCGGATATTTTTTGCGAAGGGTGTTATTACGAATTCGTGGTAAATCCAGCGCAATTATACTTAAAAAAGGATTACATTCACGTCCTATCAAAAATCAAACTACCTTTAAACTGTAAAATTAGCAATCCTGCAAGTAACCCGTACCAATACGCCGGGGTGTTGTTATCGATTTTTACAATGTTCGTCGTCCCGTTCGCGTGAAGTTGCGTAAAAACCGTACTAATCACGGTATTAATCACTAATCCGTACTAAGGTGAACTTTTGGTAAGAAATAGTTAGTTATTTCGCCAGATGAAGCTGTCGCTCCATAATAGATCTTATTATTAATTATTATGTAGCAGTTCGCGGGTAATTTCAGTCCACCAATGTCTTCGAAGGTGGTTCGTACCTTTTCGCCGTTGCAGTACGCGGTCGCGTTAACAGTATCATATGTTGTATAAATCCAGCGCGATGGATCCGAAGTCTTTACCATATAGAAATTAGCTCCAGTGATTATTTCCATTTTACATGAGTAGAGCGCGCGATAGGAAGGTTTTCCGAGTAGAGTACTTTCACACTCTCTGGATGTGATAAGGGCAACTTGTGCTTTACACAGTCTCACATTCCGAAGTTTTTTGCATTCGTTTGTTTCGTTGGCGGTTAAAAAAGTGTGAAGTCCAACCCGGTTTTAATTACTGTACACAGCAGTACAGTGTTACCACTCGCGCAGATACCATCTGCCGCTAAACACGCACCGTACTATGCCGACCAACAAGAATACACCGGCTAGCCAGACAACTGATCGACCGCTCACGCACCCCACCAAGTCATCCAAGTCACCGCGACCATCAGAGCCAATACACAACACGGGTGAACAACGACTATCTCTACGCACCCCCCCTGGAACAGCAGCCATGATGATGGAAAACCATTACTAAACCAACTGCCACAAAAAGGACAATAAAAGCAGTAAACCCAACCTACGACATCCCGTAAAAAGAATAAACCACACACCCTCCGTACAAACAGCACTATTATCATCCGCCTCCACGTACATATCCTAACCAAGGCCTACACGAATATCGAACATACACATTAGAGAAGTAATCTCACTTAGACCGTCCTCTAAGAATATCATCCCTTAACCACTCCCTCAGGACCTTCTAGAAGCTTCCTTGCCACGTCACCCAGCCCAGAAATCAGTCTATATAAGCTGACCAGGCAACCAAGCGGGCATCTGTCCTGATATAGTCTCCTCCAGAGGACGAACCTCTGCCCGACGGATGACCAAGCTGTAAATCACCAATAAACGTATCAGTACATTATAATATTCATTTTCGTCAACGTCATTCAAACTTCCCGTAACGCCCTAATCCCCTTGCGCTCGAGTCAGCACGAATGGGCCAAGCAGAGGAAGCGTCACACTGAGCCGAGCGCCACCGCCCACTGACCGCGGGTTAATCCTACGGGTGCCGTCATAAAGGTAAGCCACAGGAATCCATTATGTTTTTATAACTGTTTGCTTACGCTTCCGTCTATCCCCGCTGATTGTTTTGTGACTGTCATCACGCGTCTACACTTGTTCGCCGCCCGTCGGTAGGTAGAGTGGCCCTGGCAGTCAAGTACCGCTGTACGACAACCGCGACGTAACACATGTCACATTAATATTGCCGAAATATTTGTATAATATTACACTGTTACACATCACATTCAAATAGATGCGAAATATTCTGTAATATTATTATATAACGTATTACTTTAAGATATTACAGCTATATTCCAGCATGATTACAGAATGACATTCCTCGATGGATTTTAAGCAAATACTGTGGAAATATTTCTACTATATCATATGGCAATAAATCAGTCATTATTTATTTAACGATAACATTTTAATTTTATTGTTATATTTTAACAGAAATCTTGACTATAACTATAAAAATGTTTTCATAATGTAGTTAGTCGAGGTTTATGTTGAGTATAGGCGAGCAGATTCATTGATCTGCGAGGCAGCGAATAGTCATGTACATTTGTATATATATATATATATACAAAGACACTTATAAGAATCCTATATCGTCTATATATATATATATATAGACGACTTTATGTGAAATCGAAGACAAAAAAAAATTTTTCTTTAACCAATTTTAACATGTATATAGGATTCTTATAAGTGTCTGTGAATTTTTTCAGATTTTTTTTACCAAGTATGTTTTAGTTACAGTGGGTGATAAAGGGTAGTTTGAGCATTTTTTGCATTTTAGAGCTGTTTTGAATGATTTTTAGCTCAATAGGAGTGCATTTTATGCAAAAATTAAATTTGTACTTTTTTATGCAAATTTTCTGAATTTTTCAAAAAGAATATTTTCTAGGTCACATGACTCTTTATAACATGGATTTAGTCCATTTCAAAACTCTAAACTTGAAAAAAAGAGAGTTCAATCACTCGGTCAACTACCAAAAAATTCATGGAGATGCCTTTTTTTAGTACAAAAGTACCTGTATAAGTCCCAGAACGGCAATCGAGCAGTATTTCTTGCTAAAAATATAAATAATAGTCAAATTATGCTGAAATGATTTAAATGCTTATTTAGCACCATTAATAATGGGTTCGATCATTCGGCTCAACACCAAAAAATTCATGGAGATGCCATTTTTAGTATAAAAGTACCTGCATAACTCCCAGAATGATGATGAATAATCAAGCTGTATTTCTTGCTAAAAATATAAATAATGATACATCACTAAAAAAATTATGAAGGTAGCTTATATTAGTACAAAAGAAACTCATATAGTCTCAATACCGTAATAAAGCAGCATTTCTTGCTAAAAATAGTGATAATGGTCAAATTATCCTAAAGAATTATTAAAGCGTACACTTATAATTCTTTAGGATAATTTGACCATTATCATTACCATTACAGTGTTTGACCTACTGTAACTTGAACATACTTGGTCAAAATAATGTGAGAAAATTCAGACACTTATAAGAACCCTATATACATGTTAAAATTGGTTAGAGAAAAAAAAATGTTGTCTTCGATTTCGCAGAGAATCGCCCATATATATAGTATAAGTTAGGAGAGTTCTGTTTGTGCAGGGAATTGCGTATCCCTATCCTTCAAGAACGACTGCGCGCCTTTATAATTTATTGTTTTGTTGACTAATTCGATTTATAATTCCAAGTAAGAGCTTACGTAAGTACTCAGGTAAGAACTTGTGTAAGCAATTACGAAAGATCTTTGTTGAAATCTGTACTTAAGTTTTTACGTAAGTTCTTATAAACTACTTTCAGTAGGGTAGTTTTCACTAAGAGGAAGCAAAAAAAAGTATGGGAAGCCAAACTTATTAAAAAAATATTCATTCTAAAAAGTACAAAAGTGCTACTTTTCTAACTTTAAAGAGTGACTGCATGACCATCAAAATATCATTAATATGATGAAAAATCATTTTTTGTGTTACAAAAATGTAGTCTTAAAATTCATGAATAAATTTAATAAGTATTATTTACATACACTAAACAAGATTTTCGTTTTTCATATTTATTAGAACAGAAATTCTTTTACAAGTTGATCCCAATCGAGGTAACGAGTTACCCTAGTGGAAATGACAACCGTGAAAACACGAACATAAAAACACATATTTTATCGAATAAAACTTGCAAAATTTTTCACAATTTTTCACTTTTTTTTTCGTTGCATTCTGTTATATAAAGAAAATTACAACTATGAGATATTGTAATAAAATGTGAGAAGCTGTGAAAAACTGTGAAAAACTATGAGAAACTGTGATAAAATTTATGAAATATTCTATAGTATTATTTAACGTTTTTTACACATTTATCAGTTCTTCACATTTTGAAATTTTCACTATGGTACCTTTATATTGGTATCTTACAAGTAAAACCTATAGAGGTAAATTAAGATTACCTGTACATAGGCTGGCTCATATGATCCAAATAAAGAAAAACTTCAAAACTAAATTAAAAGTAAATAAAAAAATAAAAAAATAAAATAAAATTTTGTTAACATCAGATATAATCCCATGCAAAAGTAACTTAAGCTGATAGTTATGTCTAATCTTATAGATTCATTACAATTTGCTTTAGTTTTCTATTATTGTATTAACTTTATTGGTAGTTAATGATGTGAGATCATTTGTTAACAAGTTGAGCACTTTTATAGCTAAGATGTAACTCTATCTTTTACCTACTGTTTTAGTAATTTTTGGTAATTAAACACTTTTATTTCTTGTATTGCTTGTTTTAGACTTATATATTTCTTTCATTGTTTCATAATGAAATTAAACTGATCCTAAAAGAAATAATTGGCTTACAGTAAGAGGGAGATATTGCTCTGAAAATCGATTTTTATTTATGATTTTTAATATCTTGTTTTAAATTCTTTGTATTGTATTTAGGGTATTGCTATATGCTCCTCCCCAGGCAATTATTTCATAATTTATTAAACTTTGAAAAAATGCATAGTAAATTATCATTAATGTTTTGATATCCAAAATATTTTTAATTTTGGCAAAAATTAATATTAAATATCTAGTTTTTTTAACAATATAGTCGATAAATTTTTCCCATTTCATATTGTAATCGAATATCAATCCTAAAAACTTGTGATATTTTACTTGTTACATTGGTTGGTTACCTATATTAATGTTTAGTGTGCCAAGATCACTGTCAGTCATTTCTGTTTATTATATAAACAGTTTACTTACATTCAAAGCTAATTTATTTCGAGTAAGCCATTTTGATACTTTATTTAGATATACATTCATTTTATATTGTACTAAGGACCGTGTATCATAACTTGAGATGATGACAGTGTCGTCAGCGTCAGCTATGATTGTATCATTTTGCATATCTCTCAGTAGATCATTGACATAAGAGTATAAATAACACAGGACCTTGTCTATGGGTCCTAAGAGAAACGATTTATCTTCTGATTTACAATTAGAAAAGACCTATATCATGCATTACGATTAAAATAGACCTATGTTGTGTGTTGCAATTAGAAACATACCATCTTTATAAGGTTATTTCTTATACTAACTTTAATCCATTTCTTCCCAAGTGGCCATTTTATAGTCAATTGGTTTTTTGCCTAAAAAATTGTCGAAAAAATTTTCCAACGGAAATTTTAAAGTTCCAAAAAACCAATTGACTATAAAATGGCCGCTTGGGAAGAAATGGGTTAAGGTCATATAATTATTAAAAGATAATTTAAATTTTAACTTGCATTGACTTTTTAATATTACTGAAGTAAGATTATCATCCTGATATCATTAAAAGTGAGGCGTCAAATCGTTTCATAATAAATTTTCAGCATTAAATAGAACCTACAAAACCTAAAAAAAAGATAGTACGTTCCTAATCACAACACGCAAGATAGGTCTTTTCTATTCATAACGCGTGAGATAGGTCTTTTCTACTCATAACGCGTGAGATAGGTCTTTTCTATTCATAACGCGTGAGATAGGTCTTTTCTAATCATAATGTGGAAGATGTCTTTTCTCTTAGGACCCTTCGTAGTATAGTTCCTTGCGGAACACCTGCGGAGATTAATTTGTATTCACTCTTACAATTTTGTATTTTAACTCTTTGTTGTCTATCAGAGATAGCTAGTTAACCGCTTTAAGACACTACCTTTTATACCATATTTCTCAAGCTTATCTAACAATATTTTATGATTCACAGTATCGAAAGCTTTGGCCAGGTCTCTTTTTATACACACTCAATTGATTTCCGAGTCCGCATGAAACACCTTAAGAGCATAATTTCATAACTATTTAATTTTCAAACAGAATATACATTAAAAACAAATAATTATTTTAATATAAAAACTAATGTAACCTGTCCCAGTTGTGGTCCCACTTTGATAATGGGAAACTTGCACTTTCAGATTTTATCCAGTATGTGTTGGAAAATAAACTTTTAAAGTTAAAATATAACATGCTACTAAACGCTAATCCAATACCAAGTGCCGAAAACTTTCGAAGTTTCGAAAATAATGCCATTATTGAAATCAATTTTTTCTTTTTTTTTCTTCCAAAGGTATTAGCCCCAAGCTACGTCCTATATTGAAATCAATTAATTTTAAATCAGACGAATCATCACAATCTATAAGGGTTTGTCCAGGGGCCTTGGGTCGCTTACACGCTAAAGGAATAAAGAACAATACCATAAGAGGAACATTGGTTAGTATATCTATATATTATAAGGAACAAGAGGAATAAGCTGCTTGTTCCTCTTATTCCTCATATATATTGATATACTGTGATATCCCGAGCCGTAGATTCTCGAGTTGCGGCGTGGTTTGACGAGCGCGCAATTTAAATGAATTGAAATAAATGTTTGATTTATTAATTAATTAATATATATTGAATATGAATGTGTAAACTTAAAGGAATGATCTTAACAGGAGATTTAGGATTTTAAATGATAACAGTTAATTATTGATCAAACAAGCACCTAGAGTAACTGTCTAAGTGCTTTATATATTCAAAATCTTAGAGTTAGCTACAACTTGTTTATTCCGTCACAGTAAAACATAGTTGAAACATTATGCCAAAGTTTACCAGAACATGCCAAAGTTTGCCGAAATATGCCAAAGTTTACCGAAATATGCCAAAGTTTGCCATATTATGCCAAAGCTTGCCATATTATGCCAAAAGTTTACCAGAGTATGCCAAAGTTTGAGATATTCTGCCAAAGTTTGCCATATTATGCCAAAGTTTGCCATATTATGCCAAAGTTTGCCATATTATGCCAAAGTTTGCCATATTATGCCAAAGCTTGCCATATTATGCCAAAAGTTGCCAGAGTATGCCAAAGTTTGCCAGAACATGCCACAGTTTGCCAAAGTATGCTAAATTATGTCTTAGTTTATCGAAAAAAATACACTTTCAATGTAAAAATCGGCCGTGACAAAGTTTGCCAGACTGTTCGAAGCTTATAATTAATTAAATAAGTAAATAAATAATTTAGAATAATTGGATGAGTGAGGAGAGGTTTGATAAATAAAACACAATTTATTTCGCGGGAAATAGACAACTTGCCTAGGCATAAAAACTCACGGACTAGAGAGGAAAGCCGGGACAAGCGAACACTTTATTCCGAACAAATGAGGAAATTACACAATAAAAGAGATTTTAATAGACTAAAAGAAGAAAGAGAAGTCAAACGCGCTTAATCTAGAAGACGCCGCGAGGATCCTTTATACGCACGCTTGAGAGCTCTCTTACCTTATTCACGCGCACGAGTAACGACGTGGACGGCGCGACGCAAGGCCCTGGCCGCACGCTGACTGGGTTCACCTTCCTAAGCCGCAGGGCGCCTCAACGTCTCGAGGGAACCAACACCTGGGCCACGGGCAGAACACAGGGATCTGCCGCGTTGGTGAATGCCCTGGGAGACGGCACGTCGAGAAAGCTCGCGCGTGGCCAAACTCCCCAAATCACACTAAACAACTCACGCTTCGCACACACACACCCTCACACACACACACAACCCGACGCAATAATCACACTCGCTGAGTTATAATCACGCGAGACGACCGTTCTGATAAGAACGTACGTGTCGTCTCGATATCGCAATGTAAATTCGTTTTAGACAAAAGGGTCGAACGATGACGGGTGCAAGCACTAAACTCGACCGGTCCTTTCGAGCGCGCTGTCAAAACTACTTCATCCGTGCGAGAGGCCCGCGAGGGCGCGCGCGAACTTCGGCCCTAGTGGCGCGCGCATCCGTTCAGCTGATAGCGTCGCGGCAGCCTGCGAATTACGGCGCGAGAATTCGAATTCACTTTAAAAGTACTAATAATTCGAACACAGACATTGCTAATCTTTGAGCCAAAGTGTGCCAAAAAGTGACATATGTGTGCCAAAACAGCCAATTGGACACGGCTTGTCGATATTTGGTGTACTCTGGCAAACTCTGACGAACTTTGATACATTATGACGCACCAAGGCAAAATTTAGCATAGTTTGGCCCACAAATTCTTTTCCACTGGGGTTCGATTTGCTTTTACGTAAACCTTGACTACCCTATTAGCCAGATGTATTGCAAATTGTTATCAATTTGACATACACGTTTTGCTATTGATTTCCGTAAGTTTGGCGTAAAACTGCGTCCGTATATGCTGGAAATTTTGTATCAAGTATTGAAGTAAATTATAAGGGCAAAGTGAAGGCAAAATTACAGCAACTATTGCTCATGATGTGCAGGCGGATCATAGGCATACATTGACATCATATTGTCGTCACATTTCTCGATTTTTGTGTTACATAAATTTCCATCAATATGCTGTTATTAATTTCTTCCCTTTCTCTCTTGCACTGTCGCATATATGAGTAATTTTATTGAATATTAGGTGAATAATATTGAAAATAAAATAATATAATATATTAATAATATTGAAAACAAGTTGAAAGCAAATTGATGTACATAACTTGCAGCAACGGTTACACATCAAATGTAAGTAAATCTGCGTCCGTATATGGCAGAAATTTGGTGGCTAGCATGTGCAGTCAATTTTACGGCACATTGACATCCATCCTTGATATTCGTCATTTCTTGAGAGTAAGTTGGAAGCAAATTGCTAACAAACATTGCACAGCAACTATTGCCGCGATTTTGACGCGGCAAGCCTGGTTAATGGGGTAAACTACATTATTAAAATATTTTTAACAGTTATAGTCAAGATTTCTGGAAAAATAAAACGATAAAATTAAAATGTTGTCGTTAAACAAATGATGACTACTTTTATTGCCATATGATAATAGTAGAATTTTTTTCACAGTATTAGTTTGACATACATCCAGAAATGCATCTCTGTTATCTTGCAGGAATATAGCTGTAATATATTATAAAGTAATACGTCATATAATAATATTACAGAATATTTCGCATATATTTCAGTGTGATGTGTAACATGTTAAAGCAATTTGTTTTTCTCCGCGCTCTGTCCTTGTGCTACGCGCGTGCGCATTATGTATAGATCAAAGTGTGCGCGCTCGTTGCGTCGTCGATTTTCTCTCGGCACTAGTTAGCCACGAACGGCCACGGCGTAACTGTCTAATTGCTAAGCTAGGATAAGAGTATAAATAAAGTTCACAGTAATAGTTACTCTGATTCTATTTATTTATAGTAGAGTAATAATCCTCTCTCTCCTTATCATCTCCTCACTGATAATATTACGTTAACAGGTTATGGGCCCAGCCACGCAATCGGCTGAGTAGAGCTCATCAGTGTGGGAATACTGTACGCGCTCGCGAGTCGCGACGCGCGTGAAACAGTGAGGCTCTAAACTGAAAGCGATGCGAACGCGCGCATGTGAGGATTGACGTGCGAAATATAACGAGAAGCCGATATGAAATGGCGACTGAAATTTCGGCGCGTCATATCGCAAAGTTCGACGGTAAAACTTTCAAGGCTAGAAATTCCAGATAAACACGGTGTTTGTGGCGTATGAATTGCTGGACATTGTGACTGGTGAGAGCGTTATGCCGAATGACGCCGCAGGAGTACAGGGCAAAGCATGGATAAAAGACAATGCTAAAGCAATGTTCTTGATGTCGTCGGCGATGGAGTATGAACAACTGCAATGTGTTCTTGTATGCGTAACCGCTAAAGCGATGTGGGACAAGCTCTGCATCATACACGAACAGAAGTCGGAGAGTCATAAACTCCTGATTAGCCAGAATTTCCATGAGTACAGAATGGACCCAACGACTCCGTCGTTCAACATGTCGCAAAGATACAGAATCTTGCTAGACAGTTACTTGACCTTGGTCAAAATCTACCCGACCTGGCAGTAATGTCGAAGATTCTAGCAAGCCTTCCTACAAAATATCGGAATCTCAGAACAGCCTGGAGCAGTGTTGACCCAGCGCGACAGACGATCGAATTTCTATAAGAACGTCTCATCGAGGAGGAAGCCTATTTGAACGTTGAAAGCGACGAAATGGCTGCGCTCGCCGCAACGACCAGAAAAGGCGGGTTTAGTGGTAACTCAAACAAACATAAGGACAAGAAGCTGTCTAAAGGTAGGAAGGTCGTCAAGTGCTACTGCTGTAAAGAGGAAGGGTATTACGCGCGGGAATGCCCGAAGCGTAAACAAAACCGCAATAACAGACAGCAGTGAGTCGCGCGATTGTGCATTGGTAGCTACGAGTACAAATCATGCTACTGAAAATGTAAACACAGATGTTCATGGAATGGAGTTATCTGCCGATCAGACCAGGAAGCTCCTGAACGCCGATATAAGCGATGTTTGGTTCATCACCCATAAAGGTGACGTCACTCGAAGGTGCTCGTTTTTTTGTAACTTTCAAGGATGACGCTTCGGGTATTCGTTAAGTTTATTTTATTAAGCACAAATCAGATGTCCTTGAACGGTTTAAACGAGTTAAACGCGTGATCGCGAATAAATTCGGTAAAACTCTGCAGACTCTCCGCCCTGATAACGGGGGTGAATATTGCAACGATTCCATGCAGCAGTATTTAGAAGAACGTGGAATTCAGCACGATCGTACTGCTCCTCACATGCCCGAGCAGAATGGGAAAGGGGAGCGCGACAACCGGACGATTGTCGAGTGCGCTCGAACGATGCTGAACTCCCGACGGTTACCTCGTTATCTGTGGGCGGAAGTAGTTCATACAGCAGTGTATTTGCTTAACAGAGTGGCGGCCGTGGATAAAAACACTGGCAGAACGTCATATGAAATCTGGACCGGGAGAAAGCCAGATCTCACATACACGAAGGTATATGGTGCAGCTGCCTACGCAACCATACCAAAGCAATTTACTAGTAAATTTGATGATAAGTCCAACAAATTGGTGCTGGTTGGATATGAAGAGGAGTCAGAAAATTACAGGCTCTACTGCCCCACTAAGAGGAAGGCCACAGTGGCCAGACGCGTCACATTCAATCAGTCAAGGCAACCATTGAATGAGTTGGTGGTCGGAGAAGAGGAAGACGAGCTGGACTTTCCTGTATATCCTTCAGATCCTCCTGAGGAACAAGAAGACGAGGAAGCTGAGCAACTTCCTGAAGTAGAGGCTGTAGTCGAACCTGAAGTAAGGGTACCACCTGCTGAAATAATCCCAGCCGCCATTAGGGCTCGACCACCAACATCTCCTCCACCACCAAGACAACTCAGAGAGATCGATCCTCAATAAAGATGCCAAAAAGGTATGACGCTAATATCGCAGAGTACAAAATTCCTTCAAACTATAAAGAAGCAGTCAGTGGTCAAGACTCGTCTCAGTGGATGCAGACCATCAATAAAGAGTTGCAAGCACATGTAAAAAACGGTACTTGGACTTTTGTACCAAGATGCTCTGCAAGAAAACCCATCGACTCCAAGTGGGTATTTAAAGTGACCCAAGACGCTGAGAGAGGAAAGCCTCGGTTTAAGGCGAGACTCTGTGCAAGGGGCTTTCTACAACGAGAGGGGATCGACTACACGGAGACGTTCTCGCCTATAGTGAGATACGACTCTCTGCGAGTTTTACTTGCACTCATCACACAAGAAGATTTAGAGGCACTGTCTTTCGGCGTGAGGACAGTCTTTCTTTATGGAGATCTTGAAGAAGAGATCTTTATGGAGGTTCCAGAGGGTGTCCAGAAAGAAGATGTCATCACTGAAGCAAGAGTGTGTGAGAGTGAAATCAAGAGTGGAGGGGTGAGTGTGGTGTGTCGGTTGAATAAGTCCTTGTATGGGCTAAAGCAAGCACCAAAGTGCTGGAACATTCGGTTTAAAAAGTTCCCACTTAAATTTAATTTACAAGAGTACGAAGCAGACAAGTGTGCGTTTATAGGAGTGCATGAAGGGTCTCCGTTGTACTTAGCACTCTTTGTAGACAACGGTTTACTTGCTCATAAATCTGCTAAAGTTCTTAAGTTACTCATAAGTGAGTTAGCAAAGGAATTCGACATCACTGTCGGAGATGCCAGTCATTTCGTCGGTCTACAAATATGTCGCGATCGCGGTGCCAAATCTATGTTTGTACATCAAAGTGTATATGTGAAACAAGTGATTAACAAGTATGGTATGAGTGAGGCAAGTGAATTGACTGTACCAGCTGATCCGCATAATATTTTGTACCCAGTAGAATGTGATGATGAGTGTGACGAAAATGTACCTTACCGGGGAAGACTTCCGACCTATCACTCGTATCTGTTTCCAGGACTTTACCGGTATACCATTTTCGCTCGACGCGTGGAAAAGGTAAAACAAAATATTGCAGACATTGACAAATTTTTATTCACATGGAGATTCAATGTTAGATCAAACAGTAAACCGACCTGATTATACTATAAAAATCATGATAAGTTTCTCTGACAAGGCTTTCGAGCTCTTGGAAAATTCTAAAGAAGAAGAAGGTCCACCGACGAAACGATACCGACGCAGTCTAGTATTCAAGAAAATCACCTATGAATGTTTAAAATTAGTGTAATGTGTGTGGACAATAGACTTAATTATTTATTAAATGTTCAAAAATGAATAGACTATATTTTGGCAGAAATTAGTAATTACGTAAAACATAAAATACAAGAAACACAAGAATCACAGTATACTTATTTTATTGCAAATAATGGTCGGTTGGTTACCAAAGTCTTTGATGAAAGTATTGTTAATCGTATTTATAATATTCTTATTAAAAATAATCTACATCTAGTTAAAGAAGATATTTTTGTTATATTATATAAATTTGTCTATCTACACTTGTATAACATTGTATAGATCATAAATAGTACATTACACAATTAATGTATAAAATGAGTTTCAATAAACAAAAAATTAAAATTTATTTTCTATTATTCTTATTTACCTTCCATCCACCTATCCTAATAATCACCTTAATAAGATATATATCAAGGCATGTATAGATGTCACTTTGATAATATAAGATGTATCAATCAAAAATATAAATAATAAAAAATACATATATTATACGTACACACACACACACACACACACATATATATATATATATATATATATTTACATTTAGTAGATGTGGTACTGTCGACCAGTGCCGGATCCAGGAGTCTTGCTTGGGGGGGGGGGGGGCGAATTATGCATACTATTATTAATTTACTTACGTTATATGAAAATGGTTTATAATTTATTTATTGTTTTTTTAATCTTGTAGGAGTAATATAATAGAGTAACTAAGATTGCAGTCCGAGTTTTAAAATAATTTATTTAAAAAATAACAAGTTTAAAATATATTAATTTTTTTTAATTAATTTACAAATTTATTAAATTATAAATTCTAGCCTATGCTTACGCGTCTTGGCATACCGATCTATAATCACATTTGGATCTAATTTGATGTTATAATGTCGTCCGACTTAATTTATTGAAATATTTTATTACAATAATTTTACCAAATAAATTTCGCTAACGGCAAACATGGACATGAAACAAAATCTCGAGTTCAATAATGTCACAACAGTAAAATAGAATGTGTAAAATATTTTGTCGATAAACAAATTAATCTGTGACATATATATGTCATACAATAATTAATAATATTAACATCACATTTCTGTGGATTCCCAGCATAACTAGCTTCTATTCTCAAAAATTTAAATTTGAGCGATGATTGTATCTTTATATAATAAATTTTCAGACTATATCTTCTATTTATGAATTTTTTAAGCTATAGTTTAAATGGAAAATAAAAGTTTAATATCTCAAAAATATAAGAAACGGACATACTTCATGATACCGGACACCTGCAGATCCTGGTTATCTTTTTTTTTATTAATTCGGATTGTTAAAAGTGTTTCGATAAATATTGAATAACCGATTTAATAACCTAAACCTTACAAGACCAGAGTGATTTTTTTATCATTTGGTTTTGGTTTTCATCTAAATGCATTTAAAATTCAATCAATTTCATATTGATCGAATTAATAATATCAACTTTAAACCGATAAATATATCTGTGTTTGCGTATACTAAATATGCTATTTTAAGCATCGTTTTACTGGATTTACAATTTTTATAAACATAATGCTATTCCTACTAATAATATATAAATTACTGCATTATTTTTAAAGTTTCGTATTTAGTGAAAAATACGTAGAGCCTGCGTTAAAGTAAGGAAAAAAGTAAGTTGATTTCCATGAAATAATTCGATAGCTTACATACCTCAAATAATACCGATTTTGCGACCTACGGGCACTTCGCAATGTCTAATTTGTGTTCAGCACTGCCGCCACTGCCTCTTTATTGAATTATCATAGCACAAATTAGAGCTCTAAAATATTTTTTTTATTAAATTAAACACAAACTTCTAAATTTCTTCCACGTAATGGGCGCCCGCTTCATGCATAAATGAAAGAAAACTTAACAATAGATAATTTATCGTGTTCAAAATATGAAAAGAAAACGGTGACAACTGATTTGGCCCTCTGCTTTCTCAAAGAGATCTGTTTAATTTTAGTAAAAATTTAATTGGGTTTCATAATTTAATTTGCGAGTTATATGGGCTAAAAAAATTAATAAATATACTATATAACAAATAAAAAACGATATATTTGAAATCTATTTCAGTGAGAAAGTGAAGGAATTCTATAAGTACTTTATTGTGAAAATAATTCGTTTTATAAAAAAAACTTCTTTATAACAAAAATTTCACAAAACCTCAATTTTTAAATTTTTAAAAATGGCTATAAAAACAAAATAAGTTGACCATTTTCGTTGAAATTTTAAGGCAACTTTTAGAAATGTATAACAAACATACATGCAAAGTGTAGTAAGGTTTAACCGGAGAATATTCGACAGCAGATGAGCGACATGTATAAACCGTAATTTTTCAAAAAATGCCACTTCGTTTCTCAAGTAATATAATCTAGCTTAACGTGAAAAAAATGTCGAAAAATGTTATCAAAACAACGTTAGCAGGCGTATATATCTATATACTCAATATATTTTCATTGTAACTATGAAAGAAAAAAAAAGTTTTTTAAAATGTCATTGCCCAACAAAATGCACTTTTTAAAATTTTTTTTATGAAGAAGCAATGATTCTTGCGACTTGAAAATTATCAAAATAGTTTATCATTATAGTTCTCATCAAATTATCATTACAGTTATATCTAAAACTAATATTCAATAAAAATTTTATTGAATTTCATTATATAATTGGCGAGTTATAGAGGTCAAAAGACATTACTAAACACACGGTATAACAAATAAAAAACGGTATAGGGTAACACGTCCAGTAGATAGACGATTTATAAATATTATATCTACAAAACTAATGATTTTTAAAGCAAAATTTCAAATTCCATTTGCATAATAGCTTCGTACGATTATATTAAATGATATTTATGAAAAAAAAATTCTTTTTATACGCAATAAAGTAGCTTCAAAAATATCGTTTATCTACTGGGTCATTGCTATGTATAACCTGGAAACCCAATAGATAGACTAACAAATTAAATGGACATTGAGAATTGTCTATCTATTGGGTATAATGTGCTCTTTGCACTATTTTTGTAATTTCTAATTAAACAAAAACTTTTAACACTTCTAATGTTTTTTTATTGATAAATTGAAGTTTCTTACATTCGATAAATGCCAAATTGTTTTAAACAAACAATTTTATCATAAAAAAATCTGATTTATAAAGTGAGAAAATCCTTAAGCGTCTATCTATTGGACGTTTTACCCTATTTTAAACCTTTATGCGTCTGAAATAAAAATATTCTATGAGAACTCAATTGTAAAAAAAATTTAAAAATACCTAAATTTTCCAACTTTTAAATTTTGAAAAATGGTCACAAAATTAAATTAAGTTGACCATTTTTTTTTTAATTTTAAAACCACTTTTAGACATGCGTAACAAACATGCATGCAAAGTTTGGTAAGGTTTTACCGCGGACTATTCGAACGTGGATGTGCGACATACACACACACACATACACACATCCATACAGCGGTCATTTTATGAGAGAAGTTTATTTGAACTTCCCAAGTCATATAGTATGTTTTTACGTTAAAAAATGCCAAAAAAAATTTTTGTCTTAACTATGCTTTTTCCTCAGAAAAGCAAAAATTATCTTTCGTACCTCTTGGGTATACGAAAATCGCCCCATCGCCCCCCCCCCCCCCGCTGGATCCGCCACTGCTGTCGACAGAACGTGGCAGTCATTGAACCCTCTGTCTATCGGTAATAAGTAATACAAAGTTTGTCAATTGAAAACGTAAAATAATAATAAATGTACGAGGTCTGTCCCAAAAGTATCCGACTTACGTTCATATCTTCGCGCGGAGAGACTCAGGCGACTTCTGGAGGGTACGAACGTCACCAGCAACTCCTAACCTTCTCGTCAGTAGCCTGAGATACCGATGAAACGCCTTAGTTCCCGCGCAGCGTGTATTTGTTTACAACGACTTTTTTGCGTTCGTCGCAATTTGCTTATTGCTAAAAATGGCAGAACGAACCGAACAGCGAATTTGCATAAAATTTTGCTTTAATCTCGGTAAAAGTTGTGCGGAAACTATTGAAATGTTGCAAAAGGCCTTTAAAGATGAGTGTATTGGCAAAACACAAATAAAAGAGCGGTATAGGCGGTTCAAAAGTGGCCGCACATCTGTTGACAGTGATCCTCGTTCATCAAGTCAATGTTGATTGTTTTTTTCGATTATGAGGACGTTGTGCACCACGAATATGCCCCTACAGGCCAGACAATCAATAAAGAGTACTACGTTGAAGTTTTGAAAAGATTACGTAATGCAATCAGGAGAAAACGACCGCAACTTTGGGAAACCAGTGACTGGCTTCTTCATCACGACAATGCTCCAGCGCACGCATCAAACCTTGTGCAGCAGTATTTATTGAAACACAGTGTTGCGCAGCTCCGCCAGCCTCCATACAGTCCTGATATAGCTCCCTGCGACTTTTGGCTGTTTCCTCGATTGAAAATGCCGCTTAAAGGACATCGATTCGACAATAAACAGACTATTGAAACTAATGCGACGAATGCACTAAAGGTGATTCCGAAGTCTGACTTTCAAGAGTGCTTTAATAAGTGGAAACATCGATATGAGCGTCTTGTTCAATCAAATGGGGACTACTTTGAAGGATGCCACCCCCGGATGACGAAGAATAAATCAAGCGCCGAGAAATCGAGGTAGGTCGGATACTTTTGGGACAGACCTCGTATATATAAAATTGAGTAGAGCTGGACCTTTTGACAAAAGATGGTCATCCTTGAAACCTCTGTCTGGGGCCAATAACCTTCGTCAGGGGTCTAGGGTGGTTATGTTTTGACTGTCGAAAGTGCCAGTGTACTACTTAGTGAAATTTAGTAAATAAACAAACATAAATATTTTAAAATTAAACTCTATTGTGCCAATTTATTTCAAGCGAATACTGATTCTATCTTGAATAGTCCTAGAACTGCGTACCTTCTCGTATGCAACAGGATGATCAAGGATAAAAATAGTCCTTTTATGTATTTTTACCCGTAGAACGCGAATCCGCAGATCCTTTTTTGTTTAAAGTGGTAAAAAATGTTTAAAATGCAATTGTTTAAACCAATTAGAAAAAATTAATTTTTCGGCTCCGAAGCATTTTTTTTTATAAAAATATAGGTTATTTCAAGCAAAAAATCTTACACATTTTCACATACAATTTTTATTAAAAACATTATGATTTATTTAACTTCTACTTTCGCGATTTTTAAACAACTTTGACCACTCATAAAACTACGGATAAATGATAATTTTCATAAATTCTACAACGTACTTCTTCTTTAAGGTTTAAGAAACCATTTTCATGTGCTAGAAGCTATTATTTATTTAAATATACTATAATTTTGCAAATCGTGATTTTAATTTAAGTACATTTATTTAAAAAATGTTATAGATGTAACAATAAATTTGTCATACGTTACATTGAAAGAAAAAAACAACAACAACAACGCTATAACTGATTTATACTCAGCTTTTTCAAAGAGGTATCATTCATGTCATATAGTATATTATATTTTTATGCATAGGTTAATAACTGTTGATGGATTTGGCAAGATACGTTATATATTATAAAGCAAATTTGCCTGAGATGTTCATAAGTATTACAAAATTTGCAGTTAATAAAAATATAAAATGGCAATAATAGAATATAATTATTATTACAATTCATACTTTTTAAGAATCGTTTAATAAAATGTACTTTACGTCTACTTGAAATAAAGTAAACTTAACAAATTTACTTTAAATTTGTATGCAATTTTTTTAATGTTGAATTCTACAAATACTTTTTTAATGAATTATATAAGTATTCATTATTGAAGGCACTTCGTATCTTAGCTCTGTTGCGGTTTGTTATTCAAATTCACTTATATATCTATTTATATTTTGCAAATAACAATGATTTTATATAAGATTTTCTTAGTAATTTCTAAATAATAAGTTCTACATAAGGTAAGTTTTTAAAAAATTATTTTTGTTCAGTCTCCGAGTAAATAATCTGTTTTTAGAAATATAGTTCCATTATAGCAATGCAGATAAAAAGGGAACTGAAAATGAATATGACAACAGTCGTGTGTGAGTTTTGATGTGAGTGTGTTGGTTTTGTACATGTGAAAAAGCAAGCGAAAGAGAATAAAAGTAAGGGACGGGAGTTGGTTTTGTTTCGGTCAGTCTTTCTTTTTCAATCTTGCATAAGTAGTATTCTCTTTCTCATTCTTATTTCCTCGCTGACCCACTATTTTCTTTTTCACATCAAATTCAGTTTGCATCTATTACCCAACATTTCATAAAGCCCAAAAAAGATAAGACCAAAAATTTCATAAGTTCCAAAAAATCATAAAGCTCAAAAAATTATAAAACACAAATTTTATAAGGCCTAATAATTATAAGATCTAAAATGATATAAGACTTAAAAAATTTCGTTACCCAAAAAATTGTAAGGTCCATAATTTCTTACAGCTCAAAAAATCATGTGACCTAGAAAATCTTGAGACCCAAAAAAGCATAAGACAACAATTCTTATAGCAAAAATTTTTAGGCTGAAAATTTCGTAGAGCATAAAAAATATTGATGTCTACAAATTATAAGAGTAAAATTTTCTTAACGATCAAAAAGTCTTAAAGCTCATACAAGTATATGTCCCAACATTTCATAAAGCTCAAAAAATGTTAGGGCCCAAAAATATTGCAGTATTCGTTTTGTGAGGAAATGACACGACACGGGATATCGTCGCGAGAAATCAATGTTCGTACACGACAATTATAAGAACAATGTTAAACTTTATTGAATATATATATCGACCGACTTCGGCAATCGCTGCCGAGGCACTGAATGGCCGCTCTAGCTGCTCCGGTACGCCCTCTAGCATGAGGACGCCCGAACTCGTGGAAAATAAGGCGAACACGCATAAAACATTTTTAATAAAAAATTCTTAAAGCTTAAAAATCACGAGGACCAAAACTTTTAAAGCTCAAAATTTCTTACAGCATAAAAAATCGTGAGGCCCAAAAAAGTATTAGACCCAATATTTTATAAGATCTCATACAGTCCAAAAAAAACATGTAGCCCAAAAAGTACACGATTTAACATTACTTAAATCCCAAAAAAAATTAAAAGACACAAAATTTTATAAAGCTTAAAAATTCATGAGACCCAAAAATTATAAGGCTCAAAATTACTTAACGCCATAACGTCTTGAGACCCAAAAAAGTATAAGACCCAACATTCAATAAGGTTAAATTTTTCAATGATGAAATATTTTTCTGAGGAGCACATTTGTTTACAATAAACTACTTATAAAATCCTTAAATTTGAGACCATAAACCATGCGAAATGTCCCGTATTTCACTTCTTATATAGTACATTTTTTTCTAATCTCTATAACTGAAATATTTACTAAATATTAGATTTAGAATTATAATCCTGCAAATTTTGAAGTCATAAAATTATTTTTCTTAAGAAACAAAATAATATGTTATAATGCATTTTATTTTTCATTGGAATGGTATTCTTGTGTTTAAGGGGGTGTCAAACCATTCAAATTTCCCGCCGAAATTCCTAACCTCAAATTCTTTAACAATTGATTACAATTAATAAATAAACTAAATTATGAAAAACCAAGACACCATTGCCCTCCATAATACAATTATCTACCACTGGGCGAAATTTCAAACAAAGACTTCAAAACCTCTACGAATGCCATTCGAACGAAATTTATATTAGTCTATTAGTCTAGACTCGAACCTTCAATTTTCGTTCGAAAGCCATTCGTAGAGGTTTTGAAGTTTTTGTTTGCACAGTGATAGATAATTGTATTACGGAGGGCAATGACCTCTTAGTTTTTCATAATTATACTTATTCTTTTAATTAAAGCCAATATTTTATAATTCTCGGGTCGGTAAGGTAAGAAGGATAAAAATTGACTTTGACACCCCCTTAAGGATGTAAATACAAATGTAAGTCCTATTTAATGCGTTTTGCTAATTTCGCTTATTTTTTAATGGCATTACCTCTGGTGGCAAACCTCTGAATAGTGTTACTCTTTATGGACAGTTTCCGAATCGCAATACTCTTCGCCGCAAATACTGAATTGCGATACTCTTCGTAGCAAAATGAAATGCGCTACATATAAGCTTTGTGAAAAATCTTAATTTTCAGTTAACATTTAAAGTAAACGTATTTGTAATACTTATGAACCTCTCAAGAAAATTTTCTTATAATATATAAAGTATCTTGCCAAATCCATCAACAGACATTAACCTATGCATAGAAATATAATATACTATATAACATGACTGATGCCTCTTTGAGAAAGTTGCGCATAAAATCAGTTAGCAGTTTTTCTTTTCTTTAATGTAATGTATGACAAGTTTATTGTGAAATCTATAACACTTTTTAAATAAATGTACTCAAATCAAAATCACGTTTTGTCATGCAAAATAACTAACAATAATTATAATAATACGGTAAAATAATTTCAATTTGCGATGATTTATAACCAATGGGCACTCATTAATACCCCGTAAAATAATTATTCTCTAAATGATTATTCTTTGAACGATTCTCTAAATAATTGAATTATTTATGAATATAATATTAATTATGTAATAAGCACCATGTTTGTTACAAGAGTATGTTATCTAATGCTTTCAGCGAAGAAATTCTATCAATAAACACGAGAAAACAGCAAAATACACAAAAAATTATCCCTAAAAGCGTTAATTGTTTATTGACAAAATTATAGCTTATTTAAATAAAAAATAGGTTCGAGCGCTTGAAAATGGTTCTTTAAATCTTAAAGAAGAAGTTCTCGAATTCTTTAAAATTATCAATTATAATTATCAGTAGTTGTATGACTGGTCAAAGATGCTTAAAAATCGAGAAAATGAAACTTAAAAATATCATAACTTTTTAAATAAACATTTTAGGGAAAAATATGTAACAACACTTTTTTCTTAGAATGACCTATATTTTATAACAAAAATTCCTTGGAGTCGAAAAATTAATTTTTTCTAATTTTTTTAAACAATTGCATTTTAATAATTTTTTGCCCACTTTCAAAAGACAGGACCGGCGGATTCGTGTTCTACGGGTTAAAATACATAAGAAATGACTATCTTTACCTGTGAATACCCTGTTGCATACGGGAAGGTACCCAGCTCCCGCACTAGAAAACAAGACACTCGTTTTACTGCGTACTAGTTCGACGTGAAACTTATATTTTTATTTATTACTAAGTCTAGTAAAATCACTTTCACTAAACTTCTATACTTATTTTACTGCTCCTGGGTAAACATGAGGTTATAATAACTCGGCATGTATTCAGATTTAATAAATGAAAAAGGAAAAGAAAATTTTATAAAAGTAGGCAAAAAAAGCTTTATTTTTTCACCTGTAAAATTAAAAAATATTAATCTGTTCCAAAGTTATTAACCCCTTTAACGCCCAGACCCTCTTAAACTTACAGAAATGTGTTTCCATTTTTTGATTATTTTTCATTCGGTTCTAAACTAAGAAATAAACTCTTAGAATGTAGGAAATAATCGGGAATATGATTTTTAGAAAAAGAATCGTAAAACACACTATGAATAGTTCTGCTTTTAAATTAGATACAAATATTTAATTAATACAATGGTATCATAATATTTGTACTCTTACACAAATACTAATTGGTAGAAATACAAATAAAACATTTATACTAGGATTTTTTCACAGTGTCACAATTGCATTTGTTTTTGAAAGAAAATAAATACACTTTTTTGGTTATTTACCGATATCATAAATTCAATTTCTATACAAACTATTCAACTAAATGAGTAAAAACTTTAACTTACCTATTTCTGGGCGTTAAAGGGATAATGATTAAAGTACCGCTGCCAAATCATTGACACTTAGCTTCCTTAAACTAAATAAATTGTTCCAATTTATTTTTGTCGTTATTCTAATAAATTAATTTTTAAATGATATATCTCTTTCTAATAAATAGCTCAAACAGGTATGCTTTATTATTAATGATATTTAGTAAAATACCTATAGCATTGTACCTACAAAAAGATTATAAGCTTATGTTCATAAATTGCGTTATCAGTTTCAGAGTATCATAGCATAGAAAAATCATTATAAAACAAAAGCGAATTCATGAATTTTCAAAATTGTTTTTGATTTTGAATCTTCATCAATAAACGAAAAAGAAATACGCTGCTAATTCATTGGCACTTAGCTTTCTCAAACTTAATTAATTGTTCCAATATAAAATTCTTTGTTCTAATCCGACCACGGGGACCCCACCCGGCCGCGTGCCCGCCTCCATCCCTACCCAGCCGCGGGAGCGTTACCAGACCGCGAGGACACCATCCGGCCGCGAGCCCGCACCGCGTGTGCGGACCAGCGCAAGCGCGCAACGCCACCTCGCGGTCAGTCAGTAAGCGCCGACGCGCCTTTCCCGTAAGTCATTTTTATTTGCGTGTGTGAGAAAGAGATAGATAGAGAGAGAGAGAGGGAGAGAGAGAGAGAGAGAGAGAGAGAGAGAAAGAGAGAGAGAGAGAGAGAGAAAGAGAGAGAGAGAGAGAGAGGGAGGGAGGGGGGGAATCAATATCACCGACCGATAACTGTAGTTACCTGCCGTCGGTAAGGTTATGAAGCTGCAAGATGGCGGCGAGCGCTGACACGTGCGCGGGTCTATCTAGACTTGCACAGTTCAGAGAGCGTCAGACCACTCCTGCCACGACAAGTCCCTCCACTCCTTCACTGAGAGAGAGAATCCAGTCGAACAAGTTGCAGAGACAAGGACTAGTGTATATATATATATATATATATATATATATATATATATATACACACGCTAGCGAACGCGTGAAATTTTCTATCAACGACATCTTCGTAACACTACACTAGTATATATATATATTATATAGTATATGTATATTTCTACCAGAAATAATAATGTGTAATATTGTAGATTATTTATGCTTACCTTTGAAGAGGAAGGGTGATTGATCCGATCATCGCATCCTCTGTGAGGTTCTTCGCTTAGCATAACCTCTCCATAGACTTCCTTTTTACGATTTCTGTTAAAGGAGGCCTTCAGTGAATGCACTTGACAAATTTTCTTCTGAATATGAAGTGTGAGGTATTGACCGAGATTTGAACCCGGATCGCTAGCGTGGAAGTCTGAGCCCTAATCAACTGAGTCGCTGGGGCTCTGTCTTTCGCTATACGTGAACATGGGGTATATGCACAGGTGTTTGTGTGTGTAAGACTGCGATGCTACACAAGAGCTATCCTAACCTCAAAACTTTTGTTTTCGATGGTCAAGAAACTCGACGGTAACTAAACAATCTACCTTACCGACCAGTGGTATTATGAATCAACAAAGGGCGGTAAATTAAAAATTTTCACATTACGGACCGTTTGTTAATAGAGAATAAATTCAAATTATTGACACCCACAGACGGCACTGCAAAATAGCGGTAATTTATAAAATTTGTTTTCCACATTACCGACACATTCAGAGGATGCAGCAAACTAGACAAGTTTCTTCACAACACCGCTTACAGGATTGTACTGAACAACTCGAACATGACTGATCTTATGAGTATTGGATAGCACTATATAGGACATCAACTACTCGATTATCATCAACTCAATCTTAGACTCTTCGTAAACAGCAGCTCCCGTTGCTTTCGTTCACATTTGAATAACCGATCTAATGAGAATGAGTTCATGCTTGACATTAACTATTATCTTACGATAGTCTTCAGCAAAGCCGAGAGTCGTACTTAGATGTATTGTTACGTCGAAGTAGTCAGCAGCATTTGGCAGCTGTTGAGTCTTTTCAACGTCTAGCCAACCAGCATTTTCAATGATCAAATTCTGACTGGGATTGTGTGAAACCCAACCTTTCATAAGACTGGTTAGACGGATATTTTTGTATTTATCGACCTATGTACAATTAATCTCACATCTGATTTCCTCAAACATATGGCAGATGTCGTTGTTGACTAAGCTTCAATTCTGCACAGCAGTACCATAGGTTTTGACTAGTCTGCCGAATATATGAAGTAAACTTCGTGATGGTAAAAGACACAAATCTTGATGTTGAATAGAGGTGCGAATTTCATCGCTGTTATTAAAGGCCGAAACACAGGCAGAATAACTCTGAGTGATGTTTCGTGGCAGTATACGTTGATTAAAGCCTAGAAATTGCCCGATGGAATCTTCAGGTTGAAAATCAATCGTATGACTGCACTTTATTACACTGCGAACAGTATTGTTATTGGGTTCCAAACTGATGGATATACCTTTTAAAGCAAGAGTTTTTCCCAGATAATTCTCTATATCCTCAATCTCGTAACTACCTGTAGGTAGAGAAATTATCTTATTACCAACGTAAAACTTGTTATTCTCAGTATCGATATTAGGTATCGAATTAAAGGTTAAAAGTTCAGCTAAACTAAAAGTTAAAGTTCAATTGGCAGAAAATATTGAGCTTCGACAACACATGAAGTACCGGAAAGACTCAGTGTTAATGAATTCTCCATGACTGCAGAACTCATAATGACTAGATTCTTGCTCATGCAGTCCTTATATAGCCAGGTGATGATCTAGCTCATTGTTCAAGAACTTTAGACAGAGATGACCACAGTTGAATGTATCAACGTCTTGATATCTCTCAGGATTATATTTAATCGCATAAACTCTTAAATATAACATTAAGTCTATGGATGGTTGAAGATCACCAAAACTACCGAAAGAAACTACGTTGTTACCTCGTTTAGGATATACTACCCAATGAGTACCAGGCCCACTCTCATCATCAAGATTTACGATAGCAGATTCACGGTAATGAGGTCCATGAACTGGCATTGCGTTTCGCATAGCAGCACCTCGGAAATTAATAATTCTCAGAATTTTAGCATATTTTATGAGATCAGCGCCTGAAAGAGCTCTTTGAGGTAATCTTACTTTGAGGATCTTTTTTTTTCGTACACCACTACGACTGTAAGGATTCAGATGAAGACCAAGACCTGTTTTATGTGGTTTCAGATATGGACCTTTACGTAGAGCTATGTCCTCCGTTTCCTTATTATGTCTCTCATTTTCTTCTAATTGTTTCTCGGCAGTATTAGCATCGTTAACATCTTTAGCTATTCCAGCAGCACCACCTGCTAATGATTTATCCTACAAATATAGATATTAGAAGAGGTAAGAATCCACTTACTTTAGATGGGACTGGTAGTACACGTGGAATTATTACATTATGTTTACCACCTGCCTATTTGCATGCAGCACGAGCACCTTCCAGAGCACCAAGAATGACTTTTCGAGCACTTTTGCTTGGAACAACCGACTTGGAAGCAGCCTTCACTATCTATTTCAGAGTAGTTGATGACTTTTTCTTCTTTTCCATTCCCAATCCAAGTGAAGACTTTAGTTTAATGGCATTCATTACAGCGTAAGCAGCTGCCTTCTCGGCAATTTCAGAGTCTTTTGCTAAAACCCTATAATTAATAAATTAATAAATAATCTTTTACACAATTTAAAAGTCTTAAAGAACTAGCTCGCGGATTAGGTTTCAAATATGTTTGGCATAGGGGCGGTCATTTCCTGGTTAAAAGGCAAGACGGCGATACAACTTATACGTTTATTTGAGCTACTGACCTACACGCGATATCTGCGTCCTAGAAAATTGTAAATGACGATTCTTTGGTAGTATTGGAAAGCAGAGGGATCGTACCTCCCAAGGAAGCACCTCCACCTGATATGTTAGTCAATCATGCTTAACTAGGCGTGGGTACTGTGAGAGAGGCAGAAAGTGGAGGTTTAAGGATAGCTAAATGCTCGTCCTTATTATCATCTTTTTGGCGTGGCCGAGACACGTTTTGGGACTGCATTGTCCAATGAGGAAGTATATATCGATAAATATTCTATTCTTAGGCAGGATAGAAATAGGCAAGGGGGACTCTATGCAAAATAAATCTTTATCTTATCTTATCTTATCTTATCTTATCTTATCTTATCTTATCTTATCTTATTTATTGAGCGGAACCGCTCGGCTCGGCATCCTGGGGTAGACTGAAGATGCGCAACACGGAGGAAGTGGCGGTTTAGTAAAATTGTGTTTTGAACATGATTTACGTAGTATATATCGGACGTGTCACGTCAACGGGCACAGTGGGCTGCCCAGAATAAAAAATCATCAATATTAATGTTCGACGTGTCAAAATCTTCATATTTAAAAACTCTATCGAAAACCGTCTGGTGATTAAAAAAAACATCATAGAGGTTGTAATATGGCGGCCGCAATCATGGACAATTCTATTTGATGATCAATATTGATAGATTAGAGACATAAAATACTGTTTTGTAGACTGAATCACTGTATCTATACGTTCTTGGCGTAACTGAATTCGAATTCAATGTTCGTTAAACCCCATCTAGTCACTATTCGTCCCTAACCTTAAAAATTCTTCAAATCATTGAAATAACACTTTTCTATGATGAGTAATACAGTTTAACCACCACAACTTCATGTTTTCAGAGTCGCTGAAACCGATTCTGATATCCATATGACTTCAACTAGTCAGAGTTCCTCCCGAACCTTAAAAAATACCCCAAATTGCTAAGATTGCACTTTTCTACGTTTAGGAATGAAGCATAACCAACGTACCTTTATGTTTTCGGGGTAGCTGAACCGAATTTCGACATCCGTTAGAACCCAAGTAGTCACTAGTCGTCCCTAACCTCAAAAAATATAATAGTTATCAAGTCTGACCGCCATATCTTTTTTGGTCCAATTCCGATATCCGTATAACATTAACTGGTCAGTATATGTCGCTAACCTAAAAATACTCCTAAATCGCTTAAATAGTCTATTTCAGCCAAAGAAATTAAACTTGTCAATAAGCTATCTGCATTTAACAGGGTTAAGACTGTCATTATGTTAAGTACATAATGCCGGCATAACTTTTCTTTTCTTTTATTTTTTTATTATTATTTTTTCTTGTAGTATCACTTAGTAGTCTACAGTCATTATTGGATGTTTATCACCCGAATATCTGAATATATTTATTTTTTTACCTGTTACTAAAAACGCATGCGCACTCTGAATGGTAGGTACTTGTGGAGCTTCCGAAAATCTGTTCTTAAGATTATGCTGAATCTTATTATTGAGATTCTGGAATTTTTTCTTCGTCCAGTTGAATATAGCTGTTGAATCCAGTATGGCTTCATTTGGATTGGCTTCAAGACTTTCGCGCGTCGATTTTCTTTTAAACATAGCTCCGATCCCATCGCATGCACCCTTGCCGTGAGTAGTTGCATAGTAATATCATTCGGCTCCGATACCAAAGTCATTTTTATGGTTTACAAGGTTGCATAAAATTGGTATCTATCTTTATAGTGCTGTTTGGCACCATCGCTCACGTAAATAATTCTCTCAATTTTTGGAAACAACTTTTTTATTTCAGGAAACAGAATTCCTTGCATAATATACACGGCTGCAGTATCATGGGTTGTGCTATCTGATAACAGTACATGACTACAGCACATTATTTTTTTCTCATTTCTGTAATAAAAGACGACTGGGTGAACGGTTGCTTGATTGTTATTATAATGAAATTGTTGCGCGGCATTTTACACAACATACGAAAACATTTCGGAAAAGTCCGTGTGAACAACAACTTCATGACGCTGTAGATTAGTCTTCCGATCTGATAAATAGTTTGATTGGTTTAAATGAAATGATGTGGGATTAATTTTTGCAGCCGCGTACAAAATTCTGTCACAAAGTCATTTGTTGAAAGGCTCTGCTTAATAAGAGTACACCTATCTGTAGATGGCCACAAGCTGAAGATAACCTGTGCTATAAAAAAGAAATACAAATTGTTCGATTTTAGGGCATAATTCGCACTTTTTGAGAAAACATGCATCTTTCTGTTGTTTACACACTACTAATGAAAAGGCTAATGATGAAACTCACTCAGAGAATTTTAACTTTAGTTGTAATATAAATAAATAATTTACCGTTAGCCTGCCACTCAAACGTGATCTCTAACACGGCAACATTTGTAACACGAAACATTTTAAGGATTAGCGTATTTATCAGATCTGAGATTTTGGTACGCTGATTCCAACCATAAAAATGACTTTGGCCTCGAAGCCGAATGCTATTACTATGCAACTGCTCACGGCAAGGGCGCATGCGATGAGACCGCAGCTATGTTTAAAAGAGAATCGACGCGCGAAAGCCTTGAAGCCAATCCAAATGAAGCCATACTGGATTCAACAGCTATATTCAACTGGTAGAAAAAAATTCCAGAATCTCAAGATTCACTATTATAGCAAGAAGGATCATAATAAGATTCAGTGTCATCTTAAGAACAGGTTTTCGGAAGCTCCACAAGTACCTACCATTCAGAGTACGCATGCGTTTTTAAACAGGTAAAAAGTTAAATATATTCAGATATTCGGGTGATAAATATGCAATAATGACTAGACTACTAAATGACTCTATAGAAAAAAATAATAATAATAAAATAAAGGAAAATAAAAGTAATGCGGGCATTATGTAATTAACATAATGGCAGTCTCAACCCTGTTAAATGCAGAGAGCTTCTTGACAAGTTTAATTTCTTTAGCTGTAATAGGACTATTTAAAGGGTAACGCCACTCTGGCTTTTTCAATAATTCGATTTTTTTGTTGGCTTAAATGATGCTTTAGGGTCTCAGAATTGTTGTATACTAGGGCTCAAGTCCCAAATAAAATTCTAAATATCCCAGAATCCAGTCTGCCGAAGGCAGGTCCAACGTCACCGTTCGGGCGATAATCCGGTCGAGTGCTCCTCCTATTTCTTGCTACTTACCTCCAGAAATTACTGTGACATTCAATGGACCCTTCAACAGAAAGCCTACAGAGTTCACTGGGAATGTTTCTATAAGAAAGTGAAAGTATGAGAACAGTTGTCAGTTACTGGACCGACGCTATTCAAAAGCAAACGTTTTTCGGTGTTCTCTTCGTTATTTCCTTATTTTTTGTATTTTAATAAGTAAAATTATTATAATGAGTGATCCAGTTACAAGAAAAAATACTAAATCTTTGAGTGGATATATGCACCGGAAAAAAATAAGTATCAAAAGACCATTGAATCGCTATGAAGCGGAAACGCCGAATCCGGAGGGCCTTAGTGCATCGGCTCAAAAATTGCAGCGTCTGTCTGAGAAAGAAATTGAAGTTGACGAATCGTTCGGATATAGATTTATTAATTTCTTTCAATTTTTCACTTCTTTGTCAGCTGTTATAGTATACAAAACGTGTCATTCTGAAATTAAATTTACTGAAGGTGCGAAACGAGGTTTGGGCTTCAAAGTGATCGTAAAACGTGAAAATTGTGCAGATACACTTATCCCTAACAGTCCATTTATTGAGCATGCTAATGATATTAATCAGACAATAGTATTGGAAATGACATTGTTAGGAATAGGGCAAAATGGCATTAAAAAATTATGTTCGATTATGGATCTTCCTCGTGGTATTTCGTCGTTATTTTTTTAAGTTATTTATAACTACTTATTAACAGTTTTGCTACCAACCTACTCATTTCTCCACAAAAAATTACGAAAAAAGTCTCATTTTTTAGTGAGCCAGAGTGACGTTACCCCTTAAGCGATTTTGGGGTATTTTTAGGTTAGGGACAAATACTGACCAGTTAATGTTATACGGATATCGGAATTGGACTCAGCCATCCAAAAAAAAGATATGGATGTCAGACATAATAACTATTATATTTTTTGAGATTAGGGACGACTAGTGACTACTTGGGTTCGAACAGATGTCGAAACTAGATTCAACGACCACGAAAACATAAAGGTACGTTGGTTAGACTTCATTCCTAAACGTAGAAAAGTGTAATCTTAGCAATTTGGGGTCTTTTTTAAGGTTCGGGAGGAACTCTGACTAGTTGAAGTCATATGGATATCAGAATCGGTTTCAGCGACTCTGAAAACATGAAGTTGTGGTGGTTAAACTGTATTACTCATCGTAGAAAAGTGTTATTTCAACGATTTAAAGTATTTTTAAGGTTAAGGGCGAATAGTGACCAGATGGGGTTTAACGAACATTGAATTCGAATTCAGCTACGCCAAGAACGTATAGATACAGTGATTCAGTCTACAAAACAGTATTTTATGTTTCTAATTTATCAATATTGATCATCAAACAGAATTGTCCATGATTGCGGCCGCCATATTACAACCTCCATGATGTTTTTTTTAATCACCAAACGGTTTTCAATAGAGTTTTTAAATATGAAGATTTTGACACGTCGAACATTAATATTGATGACTTTTTATTCTGGGCAGCCCACTGTGCCCGTTGACGTGAAACGTCCGATATATATATATTTGTATTCTGAAAAACAATCAACCAATCGGTTTCTGCAATTTATCCAAGAAAGTTGACAACATTACAGCCGGAAAAACATTTTTTTTTTCATTCTACACTCGTATGCGAGGACTGGACGCCACCTGGGACTATTATGGCAGAATCACTCTTATATATAATAAATAGGGTGATTCTGCCATAACGGCCCCAGATGGCGTCCAGATCTCGCATACGAGTGTATGAATAAAAAAAATGCTTTACCGGTTGGTTGATTGTTTTTTTAGAATAAATCAATAAAATAGAGTCAAAATGTCAGTTCCGTGCCGCGTCCAAAACATGATTTTCGAAATGCGAATATGTAAACTATTCAAATATACGTTGCCAACTGTAGGGTTTATTACGTATATTTTCATTAGTTCTAAAGCCAAATTCATTTAACTACCATTAAAACCGGATACATACTTTTAGACCATCGATTTGCACCGAAATATTGATAATACGAGGGTAGTTCAATAAGTCTTTAGAATAAAGTATAAAAACAATTTTTTTTGGGTAAATTTTTTTTTATTTTTCAACATAATCTCCTTGGAGCTCTATACACTTGGTCAATCGCTTTTTAAGTTTTTTTAATCCTTCAGAAAAGTGCGTTTTCGGAAGTTCCTCAAAATAAGCACTTACAGAGGCAATGACGTCTTCGTTGTCCGTAAATCTCTGTCCACCGAGCCATTTTTTCAAGTTTGGAAATAAGAAAAAGTCACTGGGGGCTAAATCTGGTGAATACGGTGGGTGTTCGACCAATTCGAATTTTAGTTCTTCAATTTTAGCCATTGAAACGAAGCATGTGTGAACTCGGGCGTTGTCGTGATGAAAGAGAATTTTTTCTCTCGCCAAATGTGGTCGTTTTTTTTTAATTTCGTCTTTCAGCTGCTCTAATAATGATGCATAATACTCACCAGTAATTGTTTTACCCTTTTCCAAGTAGTCAATAAGTATAATTCCACGTGCATCCCAAAAAACTGTAGCCATAACCTTACCAGCTGACTTTACGGTCTTTGCCTTCTTTGGAGCTGGTTCGCCTCTGGAAATCCACGGTTTGGATTGTTCCTTTGTCTCAGGAGTGTAGTGGTGTATCCATGTTTCATCCACAGTCACAAATCGACGAAAAAATTCCTCAGGATTCCGACTTATGCGCGCCAAAAGAGCCTCAGAGGCGACCACTCTATTGCGTTTATTCTCAGCTGAGAGCAAACGCGGCACCCATCTTGCCGATAGCTTTTTCATGCCTAATTTTTCATGTAGAATTGAAACAACTGCACCTATAGATATCCTTGTGGCCTAAGCTAACTCACGCACTTTTAATCTTCTATCCTTCAACACTATATCGTGGATTTTATTGATGATTTCGGGAGTAGTTGCTTCTACGGGCCTTCCTGAACGTGGTTCGTCACTTATTGATGTACGACCACGCTTAAATTCATTTACCCAGTTATAAACCGTTGCTAAGGCAGGGGCAGATGTGCCATGAACTGAGTCCAATTCATTTTTTATCTCTTATGGAGTTAAACCCTTTAAATGAAAATGTTTAATTACCGCTCTGAACTCGTTTTTTCCATTTTTCTTAACAAGCAATTTTTTTTTTCAATTGGTTATAAAAACACGTAAACTCAGAAGATGTGGACTGTGACTGCACCATATATCTAGTCGGGAGTGGTGCTGACTGAAAACAGATGATTTGGAGCGATTCGCGCGCCATCTGTTGGTCATTCTAAAGACTTATTGAACTACCCTCGTAGCATTAGCCACTTTGAAAAACGTGCTATTTGCCTTCTCAGAAGTATCTAACGACGAATTTTCAAAGTATATGCAGAGTACATAAATCCAAATGTCAGAATTATCAAAGGTGTGAAATATTGCAGATGCATACAAGAAAATTTTTTAATTTTGTAATGAACAAAAATTTCAGTGAGTTCCGTCCCCCCTGTAAACCACTATTTAAGTTGTGTTTATTGGTCTACAAAATATATTTTCTCATACAATTTGGCGGACATAACAGTAATCTATGCGTAAAAATTTTAATAACAAATATACGATACATTATGAGCATTTTTAACGCGGAATGTCAGTTCCGTCCCCTACTAACATCATATAATATTGTGTATATTTTGATAGGAATACTTTTTAATGTATCCCATTCAAGCTTTTGTTTTAAATGTTATTATGAGTGAAAAAAATTCTCACACTCTATACAAGAGTTAATAATTATATATATAATAAAATTATAGGTTATTCTTTTTTTACTTTTAGCTGCACTTAACCTCTCAACTTTGACGGCGTCAGATAAAAATGTTGCACAAGCACGGATTATTATTTCTAATGGGTATATAATTACGTATGCAAAGCGGAAATACTGTACGATCAATTTTTTTTTTAATTTTTAACAGTTCAAAATAAATGTTTTGTGGATTTGCACATCTTTTGAATCAATTGGTTTCACGGCGCGCTCCGATCAAGTTTAAATAAAAAGATCTTGCACCTCACGAGTTTTTTTATAAATCATTCCTGGGATATCTTCCGATGATTTTAAGCCTAAAATGAAGATAATCCCTAGAGGGATTTTCAAATAAACTCGATATTTGATCATTTTCGTAGGTTATCGTGACTATTTTCTATATTGCATCTTGTATTTAGATTTCTTAGGTTTTAAAAATATATTTCAACATCAGAAATAAGTTTATAAATGCTCAATATTAAAAATTTTAAATTCATAAAAATTTACAAAACCGTATTCGAATTTTCAAACTTTGCGATCATTTTATTACATTAAAAAAATATCTTTATTATGTACAATAATTAAAATGAATGTAAACTATTATATTTACATAAAGCACGTTGCAACCTCTCTGCATATTCTGGATGGTTCTTAAAAACTTTATATTTCTCCCACACAGATTTGAAATCAGCATGGACAGATTCCATAGCCTGTTCACTATAAAATCCAAGTCCCGTCTGAACTTCTTCGCAAAAATCAGGCACATGAAAAAATACTGCATGAATTTTGGGCGTTATTGGTACATTTAAATGTAAATAACTTTGCTTGAAGGCATTAATCTTATCTTTGAAAGATAGGTCAAGATTTTTTCCAAAGCAGGCATGTACAACATTTTTGAAGTGCTCAAAAGCATTTACATATTTCGAACATCCCAAATTGTGATTTCGTAAACGCAGGAAATCAAGTTTGTCTAATAATATCTTTGCACGAATTGCCATTAAAACTTGTATTACCCTGACGTATATCACGAGTGACATGGCATGATTGTGCCCATAGAAGAGCGTCTTTCTCGCATCTTTTTTGACAGATCCGGCTTGATGCCAGTTTATATAATTTTGAAACGTATTATTTATTGTCCTCGGTATTCCGCAGCTACTTAAATCATTTTTCGATGCGAAACACCAAGTGCAGGGGTAAAAGCTGCTATGCGAGATGATGCCAACCATAATATTAGCAAGTTTTAAATCTGTCGCAAGAGTTCCCTGAAAGTTGTTTATTTTTATTGCAGACCACAGCTGCGATACATTTTCATAATTTTCTTGAGAACTGTTTGCTAATGCTAGTATCAATAATTTGTTAACACTCTTTAAACCGTTTAGCAGAAATACCATCTTCGAACTTTTGCCGGTGTCTATTTAGCTTTTCATTTTCTGAAGTAGATTGAATGGATAAACATATCTTCAGAAAACCCCCACCCCGTCAATACCAAACTTAAAGTGAAATTCAGACAATGAGCGTTTTTCTTTAATGTGTTCTATTAAACCATCAAGATTTGTGCAGAAAGCGACTGTTTCGGCTGCAGATGAAACTTTATCAGCCTTGACGTGAACAAAGTCAAAGTTTTTAGTACCAAAATAATCATCAACACAGTGACTTTTAATTGATAGTTTTTTTTTCAAATGCGGTTTCACAACCTTAGCATTTTTCGTAACTACTCGTAAAGCTGTAGCAATCGCAAGTGTCTTCGTTTGGCTCAAATGTAAACTCGTCTGGATTTTTAAAAAATCGTCTGCAGAAAAAAGCTCAGGTTTGCTTAAAGCTTTGTTATTTTGTGAACCAATAGCAACTTTAAGAGGCTTACCGCGTGTTTGAGAAAGTGATATAGTTGTAGTATTTTGTGTATTTTCTGTAATCATTTTGCGTTTAAGCAAAGGCGAAATTACTTGATCTGTAGCTCTTGGGCTTGTTTGCATAATGTTTTCAGTCAAATTCTCCAAGCGTACGGTAAAGTTACATTTATGAGATTTTCCTTTTCCCAACAAAGAAAAGCAGTAACTACACCGGCTTTCAACGGAAGGTGATTTTCTTTCATCTAGATTAAAATTGTATTATTATATTGTAGTTATTATAACTAGAAAAAGATATGTTTTAATAGCTTACTTGGAAATTTTATATTTGTCACATCAGCAAGTATTCCATGTCGCTGAGGCATAACATTATTCTTTGCAAAGTTCTTTGTAAAACATCGTCGCTTGATCTAGTAGATTTCTTCAAAGGTTGAAGATCAGAAAATTTTGGTAGATTCACACTTATATCTTCATCGTTTCTAATTCTGTATAAATATCTTTTGCAACTACTGCATAGAACGAGAGGTAATCGGTCATCACTAGTATCGTACTCAAACTGTTTTTCAAGAAGCACTTTTAATTCTCCTTCTACAGGAATCATTACTTTAGTTTTTCCAAAGCAAAGTAAACAAATTTGATGACGATTTTCATCGTGTGTTCTTGCCTTCGGCATTTTTACTAACCGTAAAATCAGCATAAGTTTATTTATCGCAGCCATGGCAACGGAATACCAAATTTATCCTCGATGAAAGAAAAAAAAAAAAAGAAACTTCTAGCGCACAAAAAAATATTTGAAATAAGAAGTTAAAAAATTTAATTTTTGAGCAGTATTTAAAAAAATTTATATGAATTTTAAAAGTTTAATGAGTATTAAGAATTTATAAACTTATTTCTAATATTGAAATATATTTTTAAAGCCTAAGAAATCTAAATACAAGATGCAATATAGAAAATAGTCACGATAACCTACGAAAATGATCAAATATTGAGTTTATTTGAAAATCCCTCTAGGGATTATTTTCATTTTAGGCTTAAAATCATCGGAAGATATCCCAGGAATGATTTATAAAAAAACTCGCGAGTTGCAAGATCTTTTTATTTAAACTTGATCCGAGCGCGCCGTGGTTTATTACTCGCGGATTGAGATAGATCTGAATCCAAAATGAGTGAAGTAAGTCCATAAAAAAATCAGAAAGCTACGAAAGAAACTTTAGTGCGCAGATCTACAAGCAGGAAGAAAAAATTCGCCAGAAATCGACACACACTAGAGCAGTCAACCAAATTCATCAGTACGGCTGCTGAAAGAATGTTGAAGGTTCTATTATGAACAAGTTCAAGCATTATTATCTTTCACTAGACCCAGCAGTTTTAAAAGCTTCACATCTAATTTACATGAACTTGAGTAAGACCGAATTATTAAACACGTGCAAGGGAAGTAATACACAAAATAATAATGAGAGTTGCAATGGCTTGTTATGGCACTTCTCGCCAAAACACCTCCACAGTGGCTTAAAGAGAATTAAGCGGCCAATTATTTTACTGTTGGAATTTTTAATGACGGCTTTCAATCAATTTTATGTAATTTAAAACCATGGGAGTGATTATTGGACCCTGTGGTAAAGATTATGTCGACAAGCGCGACATGACGCGCATCCAGTTAGCGGAGAAAAGACACAATGACGATTCAAAGGAGGCTCGGACAGCTCGTAGGAAGTCTGCAGCAGCTTAGCAACTATTTTTTGAGCAACAGCAAGCTGAATTGTATGGGCTTGGTATAGCAGAATAGCTGTAAGTATGATAAATTTAATTTTATGACATAAAAATCAGTAGTTAAAACTTTAAACGCGTTTCTCTCGAAACTACATTTTTCAAAATGGCTGCAGCTTTAACTCGGCAACAAATCGATGAATCGATTCAAAATCGATAGCAGGATATACTCAGCACATGTTTTACATACCATGAACTAAGATTTTTTTGGATCAGTTAAAAAATGCAAATTTGCAATAGAATAAACGGACTTTTTTTTTGCGAAATTCGAAACTTTTTTCAAATCGTCGCCATTTTGTCAACTTTTAATATTATTCAAAAGTCCTAGTTCATGGTATACAGAATATTATCTAGTGTTAACGCCTTATTTGTTTTCTTTTTATTTCAGGCACTCTGACGTCACTTACAACTGCAGCCGTATTGCTACTTTTTTTATGGACGTCCAAGAAATGGCTTATATCTCGGCTATAATTCCATATTTCATCGTTAAAAAATTTGTAAATACAGTCCAAAAAATCCCAAAACATTTGGTAGTATATTTTTTTTTAAATCCCAGAAAATCGACCCCATTTTCAGTACTAGAAACTAGTCTAGCCCGTTAATCATCGACCTTTCTTCCGTTTGTTGATCTTTCCTTTTTAGTTTTGTCGAGCCTCGTTTTTCCGTTGCCTTCCTCGTCATCTGATGAATCTATAATGACTGGAATTCGTAAGAAGTAGGCCTTGTACACATATTCAGTGTACTAAAGATCAGTCGAGTACGACGCGTTCTATGGAGCAGTTCTGTACGTACGTTAGCTTGTTTCGTGTCAGTTTTCAAATCTTTTGACTGTCTTTCGTTAGAGTTTTAACGTGTTATACGTTTGTGAGTGAAAATGCCGAGAAAAGTTAGCAGAAAAAAAAGAAAAAGGAGTAGCTCACGGTTGAGCGATCCCAAAAAATTGTACGACCGCACAAACGAAAGAAAGATACAGCTGAAGCTAAAAGCACTTCCTCGAGAAAAATAAGTACGAATAAATCTATTGAGGAAGATCTTTCAAAACACTATAAAATCGTTGATTTTATGTTAGTGTTTACAGCTCTTGCGACATTAGTGAAGTGTGGTGTCTGTGCAGGAAATATATCATTTCAGTCTTGCAAAAAGGAAGGCCTAGGTTTTAAAAAAAAGTTACGTGCGAGAATTGTAAAAATCCTCGTTACGTTTCGTCGAGTGAAAGAATCGAATCTGGTGGATATGAAATCAATCGTAGATTCATTTTCTCAATGCGTGTGTTAGGTTTAGGCTTAGCCGGCTGTGAAAAATTCTGCGGGTTTACGGATTTAGCCAGTTCGTTATTGACGAAATCAAACTATAACACGTACATCAATAAAATGTGTGAAAGTGTAAAAAAAGTGGCAAGTACTTTATTTGCTTCTGCCGTAAAAGAAGAAAAACAAGCAACGTACAAAGAAAATAATATTGCAGAAACATCCGAACTAACTGTATTAGGAGACGGTACATGAAAAAAGCGAGGATTTTCTTCACTGTATGGGGTTGCGTCATTGATTGGACACTACACTGGAAAAGTTCTTGACATTTTTGTTAAAAGTTCGTATTGTCACAATTGCGTAATGTCGAAGAGCAAGTTAGGCAGTGCTGAGTATGAAGAGTGGTATGAAGAGCATACAAACAGTGGATAATGCAAAGCTAACCACATCGGAGCAGCTGGCAATATGGAGGTCGATGCTATTGTATCTATGTTCAAACGTTCAGTTACGAATTTGGGTGTACGTTTTCGAAACTATATCGGGGATGGTGACTCAAAAACGTACACCGGCGTCATCAAAGCTAAACCTTACGGTAAGAATTTTTCTATCAACAAGAAGGAGTGCATTGGACACGTCCAAAAACGGATGGGTATACGTTTGCGAGATGTAGTAAAGACGCGTGTCGTAGAACCAGAAACAAAGGCTAGAAAAAAGGTTAAACGCAAAAGTTTGTCCGGTAAAGGAAAGCAGCCAAAATTATCGATAAACTAACCGTATATTATGGCTTAGCTATTCGTCGCAACCATGATTCTACGGAGAAAATGAAGAACGCGAACTGGGCAACGTACTAACACTATTTATTAACGGACGACAATCGGCAGCATCATAAGTGCCCGAGCGGCGACGACTCTTGGTGCGAATGGCAGAAAGCTGCAGCAGCAAATGAATTGAGGATATTCAAACACAGTTATACTGCACTTTCTAGTGATGTTCTCAATGCTATCAAACCTATCTACGAGGACTTAAGCAAGAATGCTCTTCTGCAGCGATGTCTCGGCGGATTTACCCAGAATAATAATGAAAGCTTGAACCAACTAATTTGGAAAATTTCGCCGAAATCAGTGAGTGGTACCGCGGTTTTGGTCGAAATTGCAGCGAATGTGGCAGCTTGCAGATTTAATGAAGGATTTTTTGCTTTGCTAATTATGATGGAAGAGATGCAAATCAAATCTGGACCAAGCGCTCACGTATGGGCGCGCTCAGTCGACAACTTACGCATAAGCCGAGCGGATGAACAAACTGAAAAGGAAACCAAAGAAGGTCGAGTTCGCCGAAGACAAGAGCAAAAAGATGCCTTGGACATCCCGAATGAAAGTGTTTCACTGTACGGACCTGGCATCGACGATTCTATGTAAGTATACAGCGAGAAAATAGAATAATTCTGATTTTTTACTGTTTAAAACTTTAAATCGATTTTCCCAAACTTCACGTTTTTGAAGCCGGTGGAGGCTGTTATTTCAAATCCACTGTACCGATCCTCTCAAAAATTTGTACATTACTTCTCTGTATAATTCATAAGGTAACACTCTCGAATTTTTTTTAAATTTGTTATTTTTTATTTTACAATAACAATTTGACCGATTTTTTAAGCGAAAATTGTGTTTTTCGCTTTCTAGTGTTACCAAAACTTGAAAAATCATTAAAATAGAAAAAACTCGATAGGGTTACCTGGGGAAACTCATAAAATAACAAAAACAATTTGATTTTTTGATTTCAGATGATCGAGTGCCGAGAAATGACCGTCACCGCAAAATATCTTTTTTTTCCAGACGTCTCCGGAAATTGTCTGCCAACGGCTTAGTTTCGATATTTTTCACTGAAAATTTAACAAAATGTTTTTTAAATGATATACTACAATACTGTAATTAGCCAATTTAAAATACATTACCTGTATCTTTTAAAAAAATTATTGAAAAAGGCTCTTTTTTTAACTTAATTAACAATACCCCCCCCCCCCCCCCTTAATTATAAGTATTCTGACATTTTTCATCCCTGCATCTTCTTGCAAATCTACACGAAGTCGTTGAGGATTTTCCAGTCCTTCAGCTAAAACACGATTCCTGTATAGTGCATTGACAATTCACATTACCAGTACCTGGACGATATATTACGTCGGATTGGTAATTTATCGTTTGAGTTTTTAATCGATTAAAACGCAAATCCGGGCATTTCGTTATGTGAAAATGTTTTAAGAGCTCATGATCAGTAACTACTGTAAACCTTTTACCGTGTAAGAATAGGCTAAATTGATTTCATGCAAAAAACCACTGCCAATAATTCTGTATCATTTATCGAATATCTTAGTTCGTCACGCTTCGGACATCTGGAAGTCTAGGCACATGGTTGTTTACTTCCTAGGATCCATTGTCTAAAAATGACCCCTGCTGCGTAATTTGAGGTATCTGTGGTGACTACAGGGCTCGTCAAAATTTGGAGCGCGTAATACTGGGGCTTTATAAAAACAATCTCGTGAGACCGCACATGCATCCTGCTGCTCCCCATATAAATTCTTAATTTCTTCGCAGTAACCTTGATAAGGGAATGGCTATTTTTGCAAAGTTCTTATCAAATCGGCTGTAGTATAAATCCTACAAATCCTAAAAATTGCTTGATTTTCTTTACGGTGGTGGGTGCAGGATATCTTCTGCCAGCTTCTAGTTTCTTGGGATCGGGTCTTATATTACCGTCCGCTGCTATATGCTCTGAAAAGCTTACTTCTCTTCAATGCAACTGACATTTTGTAGCTTCTAGCATCAAATTTGCGTCATCTAGGAGTTTCATGAGTCTCTGGAATTTTTTGCCGTGTTCCTCAAGATTACCTTCTAAGACAATAATGTTGTCTAATTATACGTATAGTTCTTACCATTGTAGACCAGAAAGGGCCAAGGTCATTAAGCTTTGGAAGTGTGCAGGGCCGCTTCAAAGCTCCATAGCTGTAAGGGGTAGAGAGAAGCTATCTGGTACTGTTATTTCATTGAGATGTGGAAAATCTGTTACTAGTCGCTGTCTGTTATTTCACTGAGCATTGGGATTCTTGGAGACCAGCCACATTGGACTCTTGTAGGGAGAATCCGAAGGGACGATTACACCGGTGTCTAACAACTCTAAAATCTACCGAAGCATCTCTCCTTTAATGACAGGAGGGTGGCCGTATTGTTTGAATCGTATCGGCACGTCAGAAGTAGTAACTATTTTATATGTCGATGATGTTGCAGCTTTTATTTTTTCCCCGGGTAATCCATATAAATGCGGCATTTCCTTTATTAATTTAGGTACATGTTCCTTTTCTTCCTCTTGTAAACTGTTTAAATCAATTAACTCTAATACTTTTTCCTAACGATCTTTCTCTTCACTTTTGACGATGTCAGTAAAGGGTTTAAATATATTCGCGCAATCTTCCTCGTTGTCGACCACTTTTCCTGTTTCATCGTCGATAACTTGATGCCTCGCTTTGCACTATTGGAGTACAACGACCAGCGCATTCATTTCCACAATTTCACAGTAATTCCTGAACAATACATTCCGCCCTAGATCCATAAGAGGACCAAATCCCATTTTAATTTCGGGATTGACAACTTGTGATTATATAATTTGCCGCATACGTTGGGAAATTATAAAGGATTCATCTGTTACAAAGGGTTTTTAAATCCGAGACGTTTTCGTATATAACAAAAGAAAGGAAACATATTATCCAAAATTTTGGGTGATAAACAACAGAAATTTTGATGCTTTTTCAAATGCATGTTCACTGGGTCGATAATATTATTTCTAACCTACGAAAAAATCCGAAAAACTAAAATGAAAAAATCAAAATACCGCTAAAAACAAAAACTAATCCGAAATAATAAAAAAACTATTATTATGGTCTCTTTGTGTAAAAAAAAACGAACATAATGGAACCTGGAACATTAAATTTTACCGAGGATTACTCGAGATATCGATGCTCCCCCCCCCCCCTAACACACACACACATCCATACGGACATTATCTAAAAAGCGTGTACTTTGATTCCTTATGACTCAAAACATGTTTCTAGCATGTTTTTAAAAACCTTTTTTAATATCACATAGCTTCTTCTTTTTGGAAGCAACAGTAAATCGTATAAGAAAAATTAATTATATACAAACTTTCAATTATTTAGTGTGTCATCAAATTCTTTAATGTATTCCTTTTTTAAATTATAATTTTTCACAGCCGTCAATATCACGTTTCATACAAGAATATAAATGAGGTACCCGTCACTAAGTTTATAGATCTCTATTATTTAATAATGGTTCGTGTGTGTATATTGATGCAACAATCTTTATTATTAAAAATAATCTCCTAAAATTTTATCGGCAAATACCTAAAAACAGGTTTACCCCCCTTTCACCCTATTAGGGGTTAATGGTCGTTTCTTCTTAGGCAATTTTAGGAGATAATTACTGAAATCTATTGTTGCTAAAACTCGTTTTTAAAAATCTAAGTAGCCACCTTTAAACGATATCAAAATGCATTTGTCGGAATCGTGTCTGTAAATTTAAAACAGTATGTTTTGAGAAAGACGCGTTTAAAGTTTTCGTAACTCAATAGCGCGTGGGTTAGTACGTTGCATTTAGAAGCCACTAAAAGCTATGAAATCATTCAAATTCCAATTTAAAACTTTCAGCCTCATAATTCTGTGTAATAAACTATTGAAGTAAGCAAAAAAAAGATTTTTTGAAATGTCCAAGATTGACATACTTCTTAAGAAGGTTCGAGCGCCAAAATGAAAATGAAGGTAAAGAACTATACAAAATTGTACTCGTTAACAAAAACGGTAAGTTAGACACTGCTACAATTTTAAGTCATTTAGGAAGCTCGTTAACGAGAAAAAATTGACTGAACCTTTTTTTAATCGGTTTATATGAATATATGAATTTTCTGTTAAATACCATATCTTTTCGAAAAAAATGCTTACACTGCTTGAAATTTTTACAGTGACTTTACAGTAAGCTTTAAAAACATTTCTTTTTATAGTAAAAATTGTTCAAATCCTTCTCTCTATTTTTACAAAAATTGTTTTCTTTTGTTAATAAAAAGTCAAAAAATTATTATTTTCTTTTATAAATATGTTTGCAGTACTGCATGTAGTGCAACATAGCATGATTATATTAAATTACACATTAATCAGCTACGTATTTACCATAATGTTATTTTTTATCAGACCATGCCACTCGAACCTTCTTAAATGCAAAATATTGACTTTATTAATAATGATACCTAACAAACTATTCTTTTATGTATTTCATAGTGATTTTGAAATAAATCTGAGACACAGTAGTATTCTTCCAGACTTTAATGGGCTTTAACAACTAAAATGCTAGAAAGAATAATCATTTATATACACTAGGCTCCTCAGGCGCGCTATGCGCGCCACACTTTCAAACATCAGCAATGTCAATACCAACTGCATGAATATTAATATAATTTTAGTACGCGGAATCATGAGCATGCATTATTTATAATATGAAAAATATGATTATTAACGATATCATAAAGTTTTAACTAAAGTATTAAATCATATGCTTACATACAAATAATTAGACGATGGTCTTATGATAATATGAGGATAATTCGATGCGTAAATGAAAGGGTCACTACAGAACAATTCAGGTGCTTTTAACTACTAAATGAGGCGGAAAAAGTCTGAAAATTTAAAACATTTTCTAACTTGATTTCTTACCTGATGTATTTTTAATAAATTAACGTAAAATTCGTTTACCTACTGAAAATCATATATACATAAACGAAGTGTGTCATATTGGCACTGCCAGATTATTACAGCAGTAACCCATTTCTTCCCAAGCGGCCATTTTATAGTCGATTGGTTTTTTGTCTAAAAAATTGTCGAAAAAAAAAATAATAATAACCAATAGCACTTTTCTGAAGTAAAATTGTCCGCTCTTTACGATTCTGAAGTCAGAATTTTGAAATTTCCGTTGAAAATTTTCAAAATGGCGGTTTTAGGCAAAAAACCAATCGACTATGAAATGGCCGCTTGGGAAGAAATGGGTTAATTTAGCATACCCCAAATCTACTAAAGTTACAAATAATTTCAATCAGAAATCCTATGATTTTTAATGTCAAAACATGATTATTCAATTACTTGTTTTTCTCCGATTCCTTATTAGATATAACACATTTTTTAAAAAGGTTTTCATTTGTTTATTTGTTTTACGGTTTTGTTAAGATACTTTTTATAGTTCTATAACTCTAAAATTAAATGCTATAATTCAATCAAATTTTCACTAAATATTATTTACTTATAATACTGTATATTGTTGTATATTTTAAAGTAAAATTAAAGTAATACAATTATCAGCTTCTTTAAAAAAATAGAAGAAAAAAATGTCAAAAAGTTGAGTTTTATTTGCACAAGGATAACTCAAGTAATTCTATCTCTCATCACCTCTTACTGATGCTATAGCGTTACGTGCGCAAATCTAGGCAGCTTACAGGATGCGTGCGCAATTCAAGGGATACGCGCGCATTTCTACATGATCTCACACTCATCATTTTATAGAGGGATATGAGTATATATTTTTATACATGTTTGTGAAAGTATATACCTGTATATATAAAAGAAGATGTCCGATACACTCACTCACTCAGACATCAACGGCAAGACCAAACTGCTGGACCTACATACTTGAAATTTAGGAGGTATATAACTTTTATGTTGTAGGGGCGGAAGAAGAAGCATTTTACCCCAATCAACCCCTAATGGGTTGAAAAGGGGGTAAACGTGTTTTTAGGTATTTGCTGATATCTTTAAAGTTTTAGGAGATATAGAGTTAGTTTTTACTCACAAATGTTAATCATGCAAATACCTAAAAATGGATTCTTGAATTGTATTCTAATCATCCCCTAAGGGGGTGAAAAAGTGTAAAATGCATTTTTACAAAATCTTCAATATCTTTGAAGTTTAATGAGTTTATTTTTAATAACAAAGATTGGTGCATCAATTTACACACACGCACCATTACTAATTAATAGAGATCTCTAAAATTTTAGTTTCACGCACTCTTAGCACAGGCAAAGCCTTGACGGGGTTGCTAATATATATATACTCATCCAACAACGCTCACACTTATTCTGCCCTGCAAATAAAGAAAGTGTGTATCTACATTTGAACTAAATCCCAGACACTTGATAACATTCATTTTTATTTGGATCTATTTGCGTAAAATTTTTATTTAAAAAATATCTATACTCTTTCTAACAAAACGAACTACGCCTAGTCATTTTTGTAATATAAAAATAATATTTCAAATAATTTTTATGAGAAATTATTTATATGGTTCGAAACTTTTTGCGAAATGCAGTAACCACTTTCTTAATTTGCACCGCAGTATTCGTTACATGAATATATGCCTGGTTCCATGTCAAGTGAACATGTCGAAAAATAAAAATTGTCTGAAACTCTACAAAAATGTTGGTATGTGTATCTACAGTATGTTAAAAAAATTTGAGACCCTATGGTGTTACATGTCAAGGGCAATTAAAGGTTGAAACATGTTTATTTTTTTAATATTTTCAGATTTTTCCAACATTATTCGATTTTTAACTCAAACACTAGGGACTTTTGGAAAAAAATTGTGTAACAACATCATAATAAGGTAAGAAATATAAAAAAAATTGTATGAGACCGTATTATGATATTTTGTGATCTCACGCATTGTGATATATTGTGATATTAAGATTCTAGAAAATCGCCACAATTTTTTTCAAAATAAAAAAACTTAAAATTTAGTTTTTCATGTTTACTTTAATTCTAGACTTGCTAGAATATGGCCTCAACCTGAATAAAATTTTGCGGAATATTCAAATGCACACTTTTTTCAGTATTTCCATTTTGTGACTGCAATAAAAAGTGACCATTTAATAGCTCTGCAGGAATTATATTTAGCTTGTGATCATTTTTCACAAGGTCTAAAATGAAAGCTGATATGAAATGTTAAATTTTAAGATTTTCTGCTTTGAGACATTTGATGGCGATAAGCTAGAATTTGAATATTACATCACAATTCATGGTTTTATAAAGAACAAATACCGAATCAAAGTGCGCTATTTATAAATTCTGCAAAAATTGTATTAATCTTGAGACCATATTCTAACTAGTCTAGAATTAAAGGAAATATAATAAACAAAATTTTAAGATTTTTTATTTTGAAAAAAATTGTGGCGATTTTTTAGTATCTTAATATCACAATATATCACAATGCATGAGATCACAAAATATCATAATAGGGCCTAGTAATTTTTTTTTTATATTTCTTACCTTATTTTTACTAAAACATGTTCCCACATTTTTTTCTCAAAAGTCCCTAGTTTTTGAGTTAAGTATCGAACAATGTTGGCAAAATCTCAAAATATTAAATAAAACGCATTTTTCAACCTTTCATTGCCCTTGACATGTAACACCTAGGGGTCTAAAAATTTTTTTACATACTTTAGGTACATATACTAACATTTTTGTAGAGTTTCAGACATTCTTATTTTTGGACATGTTCACTTGACATGGAACCACCCATATACCCACTCACACATATATATTTTTTATTTGTATAATTTTTTTTAATTCTCACCTTAGAAATCGTATGTGGAAACACATGAGAAATGAGCTGTGACTATCGTTCACTCGTATATATAGAAAATATTTTCTAATCTGATTTCTCATGTGAGATCGTACATAGTAGTAATCCACGCGCTGCTCAGTTACGAAATCTTTAAACGCGTTTCTCTCAAAATATACTTTTTTAAATTTGCGGACACGATATCGAGAGACAAGACCTTTTCGCCGAAAAAATCTTTCGCTGAATAGATTTTTCGCCGAATACTTTTCGCCGAATATTATATTTTGCAATATCGAACCATTAGGAATCGTTTCAGCTTCAAATTGGACCAATCAAAAATAAAACTTGGTTAATATTTTCTAACTATTAACTAATTAACTATTAACTATTTACTAATTTATTTATTTTCTTCTAAATTCAACCTTGATTTATACTTGTTAATAATTCTTTTTCGCGAGTCCGTTCAAACCTACACAGCCGACACACTCATGACAATCTTTATCCAACACGGTATTTGCGACACATATCACGTGGAGTTGTATACAGTAAAAGCACGAATGGAATGGTTGAATAAGAGTAGAGGAAACAGTGCGCCTGGTAGATACGATCGCATGCCTATGTCGCTCAATGAATGGCGAATTTTGCAGTATCGCCAATGTAAATAAAGTCAATATTAACAACACTGAAAGTTCACCGTTTTACACCGTGCGATGCGCAGTCTTATGCGCAAAACGAACTATTTTGTATTCAATTTGTCAGTATTCAGTCTAATTCAGCGCGTCTCCGTTGCACACATTTAAGAATGATTATGTTGTAGGTTATTTTAAATCTTACTTAAATCTTGTACATTATACCAATTCGTAGATTAAAAATTTTAATTTACAATCAATAAAATGTAATCCAATTCAACAGAATATATAAAAGTACGTACTTTTTATTCGTTAGAAATTAAAAATTTGAATCGAAAAATTTGGAAATCTGCTAACTGCACACTTTATTTATGTCTTTTCTATCAAACATTCTTTTACCAAACGCATCATGTATTGAAAATAACTAATAATAATAGGTATATCTTAAGTTTTTTATGCTTTATTTCTACATTAATAGCGAGTAATTATAGTGAAAAATAAGTTTAAAATGTATACTATTAAAATAAATTCAATACTTGACACATAAATATTTTATATAGATATTATTCTTGCATCAAAGCCGGAAAGAAAAGTTTACGATGTCACGGTCGCTTGATTATATGTACAGCAATGGAAAATAGAAATGTACTGGACATCACAACCATGCTCCTGAGTCTCTTCTTCAAAGAAAATTAGAGTTCTATAATTAATTAAAGAAATTAATTAAATAATCACTTCATTTTGTGTCAATCTTTTATTTTATAAAAGAGTAAAATAGTATTATTATTTTCAGTAAACTACTAGTAGAAAACTAGAGTAAAAAATCACAAAGAGTAAAAAATATACCCTTCAAAGTTTGATATAATTTTCTTTTAAATAAGTGTAGGTACAGTTACTGATGCTTCGCACAGTAATTGACTCACTAATGTTAAGTTTAGTAAAGTATTTGGCACAATACTCAAAGAGTAATATAGATTAAAGCATTTGATTTTAAATGTTTTAATGAAGTATTTGAACTGCTGCATAGATTACGAATATTTTACTTCGCATACCTATATAAAGTGCATATTTATAAGCTTTCCCGTGTATATAGATAATTATGTCCAGGAAGAAAGTTAAGTCTTATAAAGCCATGCTGCAGATAATTAAATATGATATTTGGCCAGAGTATGATTACGGCGTGCACACGTGTTCGCAGTATTTTTCAAAACTGTATAATATTTTTAATAAAACTGAATGATTAGTTAGTGTATGTAATTGATTTATGTATAAGATAATATGTTAATATGTGTTAAAAACAAATGCATTCATTATTAAGCTATTTAAGTAATTGGCATACGCTTACAATACATCTAAAGAAAAAGGAGAATCTTTGAACAATTAATTACCGTATGCCATTGTGTTTTTCATGAAATTGATAATAATAAATAATGATTTGAGAAATGACATACGAATTTAGCGTATTCAAAACTATATACAACAATAACAACATTGTAAATAATTCGAATATTGTTGAATGATAGATTCTCGTATTCATTTTATACTAGTAATAGATAAGGTGCTACAATAGTAGTACTTAAATAAGGTGTACTGTGCTCACAATTTATTGTTAAAATTTTAAAATTGATGCAAAAATTGCGTTACTGCATAGCGCACATTAAGAACAATTAATTATCCCTTGGCAGAACATATTTTATATAATAACAGATAAAAACTGATAATAACCGACAAAAACTAATAAGTACGGATAAATAGTAATGAAAATCGATAGAAATTTATAGAATAACTGATAATAAGTAATAAAAACAGTAAGAATTCGGAAAATTTATACGTTCTTATCCATTTTTATCAGTAATAATCTGTTTTTATCTGTAATAATCAGTTTTTATCAGTTATAATCAGTTTTTATCAGTTATAATCTGTTTTTATCACTATTTATCACTTTTTATAATTATCTCCCTTAATAAAAAAAGTATAATACGTATTATAGCGAATACTGTAGTAGACTATAATAGCGGGCACTATAGTATTCTGTCGCACTATTATACTTCAGTGCATATAATGAAAAAAAACGACGTCGACGGGAATTGAACCATCCATCTTCTTATTGAGAAGCGCGATTTGGAATGTTGGAATTCTGTCTCTCCACACAAAGAACATTTTCGTTCCATTGCCAAGCCATGTGATCGCGTGAAATTCGGAAAGACAATTAGTACAGTAAAAGTAGGATTTGGCCCATAAAAAATTGCAAGAAAGCTAATTTTTTTTAAATTGTAAAAATATTGCCTGGCTAACTTATTCAAAATATAGTTACTGCAACATTATTTATTATTGCAAAATATGTTAAAAAGGGGTACTTTAGGTCGCTGATTTAAAAAATTATAGACTATATTTCAAAATTCAAACTGACGAATCGAAATAGCGGATAAAAACTAGAGAAACTGTTTTAATATGCCTTGATACTTGCATATAACAATTTTTCAGTTAGCTAATTTAAAATTTGACTATAAAAGATTCATAATGATGGATCCAACATGGCATATCGGATTAATAAAAAAAGCTAATTTTTAAAGGCTTGTATATTTGTAAAGTTGGTTGATGGCATTCAGATATAAGATTAAATTTCGCGAAGTCTTTAAGTACCACAAATAATAAGTAATAACAAAATTTAAAAAAAAAACGAAAACAATATATAAAATAGGATTAACGATAATCATACAAATAGCCGCCATGTGGTTCGATCTGAAAAGAAGCAATCAGTATTTACATGGCTAGTGTTGAATATTATAAGAAAATGCGAACAATATTAGTAGCGTTCAGATAATACTATATAAGACCATTATTATTTACTATTTTAAATTTTGCTATTGTTATAACTATTGTGTTTACATTGATACGTACAGATTTCAGATTAAAATCCTAAGATACTTCATAAATAAATTTTCACCCAAATCTAAACCGTAATGCACTTTTAAGTCCTTATTTTTCAATCCGCCAAGTTGAATTTCGATGTTTTATCTTCATATTCGAAATCAGCGTCTTGAAAAACCTTTTTATGGAAATATTTGTGCAAATTAAAACATTTTTTCTAGTTCCTATCCGTCATTTATAAATTTTTATTTTTTATTGTCAAATTTGAAATCAGATACCTGAAAAACCTTTATATGGATGAATTTGTACAAATAAAAAAGCTTTTCTAGTTCTTATCCTCCACTTTGGATCTGCCATTTTGAATCTCAAAATTTGGTCTATATTTTTTTAAATAATGACCCCAAGAACCTCTTAGCCTAGATTGTCTTTGAAACATAATCAGCCGTTCATGAGAAAATTTAATTTGTTCATAATTTTTAAAATATTTTTGCAATACACCAAAACTTCAAGGCCATGCTTGAAGCATCCAATTTGATGATTCTCACGAAGGAATCTGGTGATCCAATAAATGGTTATACCGATTGCTTTTCGTTAATCTTATGTACAAAGCAGAATCCTGCCTGTTTTATAGAAAGTTGTCAAAAATGTGGTAATTTTTTAAGATTTGAAGAATATGTATCTTCTGTACTATACGAATATAAGATTGAAGAATTAATTTTCAGTGTCCGGCAGTCAACAGTAAAATGTACTTTAAAAAAAGAATGTCTTTCGGTGGATGATTTTATTTCCGTATTGTCTTTAAGTTTAAAAAAACTTATACCACATCATTTTATCGCAAAAAAACCAATCAAATCATATAAAAGGTCTGAAAAACAATTTACAGGAGAACAAAGGGCTTCTGGAAATGGATTATTCTGAAAATTTTGCTTACGTAGTGCAGAGTGCTGCTCAACAATTTCATTTTAACAATGTTCAGTGTACAATACATATTGCAGTACTATATTACAGAGCAGATAATGAAATAAGGCATTGTAGTTTTATAGCACTTTCTGAATGTACTACTCATGATACATCCGCAGTTTATATTTTACAAGGAAAAATTATTCCTGAAATAAAGAAAAGGTTTCTGAAAATGAATAAGATTATATACGCCACAGATGGTGCAAAGCAGTACTATAAAAACAGATATCAAATGATAAACTTGGTAAAACATGAGTTAGATTTTCAAATAACGGCAGAGTAGCATTTCCATGCTACTGCTCATGGAAAAGGTGATGGAGTAGGGGCCGTGTTAAAAAGAGAAGCAAAAAAAAAACATCAAGATCACTAAAGAAAAGATTCTATTATATATATATATATATATATATATATATATATATATATATATATATATATATGGGTCAATCCATGCCAAAACGCCACGGCTCTGCCCAAAAATGGTAAAGACTTAGAAAAACTTGTATAGGGTCAAAATTTAGGGTTTTTTATGTAGAATCAATAGCTATGTGTCGCATTTCAAAATTTTCAAAATGGCGGTCCCAAAAACCCGATTTTCTGACCAGTTTTCCGAAAATTTTTCGATTAATCGTTCATAAAAATATATATAAAAGACGAAAATTGTGAGTAAAGGTCATTTTATATGTTTTCGGTAACGCTGAATCCGAATCCGCTGATCGTTTAACCTTATCACTCTAGGATTTGCTCTAACATCAAAAAATACCTCAAAAACGCTCAAACAGGCATGATTATGGCTAGATAAAGGTTCGTGACGATGCATTTGTTCGTTTCAAGGGTCGCGTATTTCAAATCCAAGGTCCGTTCAGCTCGTTCAGTCCAAACTTTGCCCCTAGCCTCAAAATACTTTTCAAAAACGCTCAAATAGGCATGATTACGGCCAGATTAAGGATCGTGACCATAAATTTATATGTTTTCGAGATCGCTGATTTTAAATCTAAGGTCCGTTTAGCCCGACAAGCCCAAAATTTGTCGCTAACTTCAAAAAGTACTTCAAAAATGCTCAGCGGGCATGATGACGGCCAGATGAAGAATCGTGACCATATATTTATACGTTCTTGGGGTCACTGATTTCAAATCCGAAGTCCGTTTAGTTCCATCAGCTAAAAATTTGTTTTTAACCTAAAAAAATACCTGAAAAACGCTCAAATGGGCAGGTTCATGGCCAGAAATGGACGGTTATACTTTAAATCTCTACAACAACTTCCTTTTTATCACTTGAAAATTTTCTGATAATAATACTCTTGATTCGTAGTGGAATAAAACAGTGATTGCTTGAAATTTGTGGGACAGAAGGAGCCTCGTCAAATCGTCTTTTTAATCTTCTTTGAGTGTTGCTATGTGTTACTTTTGAATAATAAAAGAACTTTATATTTTTTATTGAATGGCATGCCCACTCATAAAGCTGCGTAGCTGTTAAAATGCTGTTGATTGCTGATGCTTGGAGGCTTGCATTCCTAGCTGCTATTTTAAGAGTTACACCAAGGCCATCATGTGGGCCTTTTCCGTGAGCCGTCGCGCAAAAATGCCATTCTGCTTTGATACCAAAATCATTTTCATGATTACATAAATTTTGGATATTAAATCCATTTTTAAAATGTTGTTTTGCTCCATCAGAAAAGTAGATAATCTTTGTAACTTTGTGTTACTTCTTTAGGTAATCAATTATCATCGAATTACACACATACACCGCTGCAGAGTCATGAGTATTTGATTCAGAAATCACGATTATATTTCCATGTTTTAATTGACCTTCATCTCGATAATAATAAACTACAGTATATACTGTGGCTTGATTATTATTATAGTGAAAAGCTTGAGCTACTTTTTGAACAACGAAAGCAAAATTCTCTGAATAATCTGGTAGCACTAGAATTTCTCCTGGCTTTAAGCTCATCAAAATGGTCAATAGAGAAGATTTCTTCTCTATTCAATACTACGACTTACTCCATTAGAAAAGCTAAAGAATTAAAAGCCACGAATGGCTCTTTTTCTAGACCACCCCCAAAAATAGGTAAATCGCTGCCACAAACTACGGTTAATAGAGTGAAACAATTCTATGAATGTGATTCTAACAGCAGAATTCTCTCAGGATATAGAAATAAAAAATCTTTTGAGATTGATGGAGAAAAAAGTCCTCAAACAATAAGAGACTGACATTGTTTAGCTTAAAAGAATTATATTTCAAATTCTGTGGAGAGCATCCAGATACTACTATAGATCTTTCAAAGTTTTGCCAATTACGACCTCAAAATTGTGTTTTACCCGGAAGTAATGGTACTCATATTGTTTGCGTGTGTGTGATTCATGAGAATGTCAAGCTTTTGCTCGATGACATCAATTTATCTGACCTGATGGCTAAATCGGAATTCCCATTAAGAAACTATACCGATTGTCTTAATCTCATGGTATGTCGTAACTGAAATAGAGAATGTTTTCTTAACGAATGCAAAAACTGCCCTAATTACGATAAGCTCAGATCCCAGCTTGAATCAGGTTTGGAAAAAGCAGACGTAAAGGATATAACTTTTAGCTCTTGGCATTCGACAGATAGAACAACTATGATTACATCAAACACAACTACTGAAAATTTCCTCGAACTTCTTGGTCATCGGTTAAAATCATTAAAACCTCATGATTATATTAACAAACAACAATCAGAATATTTTAAGCAAATGAAGGGGAGCTTAAAGCCAGGAGAAATTCTTGTGCTACCAGATTATTCAGAGAATTTTGCTTTCGTTGTTCAAAAAGCAGCTCAAGCTTTTCACTATAATAATAATCAATCCACAGTATATATTGTAGTTTATTATTATCGAGATGAAGGTCAATTAAAACATGGAAATATAATCGTGATTTCTGAATCAAATACTCATGACTCTGCAGCGGTGTATGTGTGTAATTCGATGATAATTGATTACCTAAAGAAACAACACAAAGTTACAAAGATTATCTACTTTTCTGATGGAGCAAAACAACATTTTAAAAATCGATTTAATATCCAAAATTTATGAAATAATGAAAATGATTTTGGTATCAAAGCAGAATGGCATTTTTGCGCGACGGCTCACGGAAAAGGCCCACATGATGGCCTTGGTGCAACTCTTAAAATAGGAGCTAGGAACGCAAGCCTCCAAGCATCAGCAATCAACAGCATTTTAACAGCTAAGCAGCTTTATGAGTGGGCATGCCATTTAATAAAAAATATAAAGTTCTTTTATTATTCAAAAGTAACACATAGCAACACTCAAAGAAGATTAAAAAGACGATTTGACGAGGCTCCTTCTGTCCCACAAATTTCAAGCAATCACTGTTTTATTCCACTACGAATCAAGAGTATTATTATCAGAAAATTTTCAAGTGATAAAAAGGAAGTTGTTGTAGAGATTTAAAGTATAACCGTCCATTTCTGGCCATGAACCTGCCCATTTGAGCGTTTTTCAGGTATGTTTTGAGGTTAAAAACAAATTTTTAGCTGATGGAACTAAACGGACTTCGGATTTGAAACCAGTGACCCCAAAAACGTATAAATATATGGTCACGATTCTTCATCTGGCCGTCATCATGCCCGCTAAGCATTTTTGAAGTACTTTTTGAGGTTAGCGACAAATTTTGGGCTTGTCGGGCTAAACGGACCTTAAACTTAAAATCAGCGATCTCGAAAACGTATAAATTTATGGTCACGATCCTTAATCTGGCCGTAATCATGCCTATTTGAGCGTTTTTGAAAAGTATTTTGAGGCTAGGGGCAAAGTTTGGACTTAACGAGCTGAACGGACCTTGGATTTAAAATACGCGACCCTTGAAACGAACAAGTGCACGAACCTTTATCTAGCCATAATTATGCCTGTTTGAGCGTTTTTGAGGTATTTTTTGAGGTTAGAGCAAATCCTGGAGTGATAAGGTTAAATGATCAGCGGATTCGGATTCAGCGTACCCGAAAACATATAAAATGACCTTTACTCACAATTTTCGTCTTTTATTTATATTTTTATGAACGATTAATCGGAAAATTTTCGGAAAACTGGTCAGAAAATCGGGTTTTTGGGACCGCCATTTTGAAAATTTTGAAAAGCGCCACATAGCTATTGATTCTACATAAAAAACCCTAAATTTTGACCCTATACAAGTTTTTCTAAGTCTTTACCATTTTTGGGCAGAGCAGTGTGCGTTTTGGCATGGATTGACCCATATATATATAAAGACGTCGGTACACTCACACACTCACTAACCTACTCATTCGTGAAAGCCCGCACCAAGCCGCTGGATCTAGAGATTTGAGATTTTTGTGAAATATATGTGAAATATAAACGTGTCTTTACGTTTTTATCGATATTATCGGATTTTCGAAAGTTATGAATTCGAATTTTGTTCCGAAAGTTTGCCTATGAGAATATCCAAATACCAAATTCTGAACTTTACCCTAATCCGCAGCTAAGGTGGTGAAAAAGTGATAAACGATTTTTAACGTTATTATCGATAACTTCAGAATTTTTAAAGTTATGAATACGATTTTTGTTCACAATGGTTGCCTATGAAAATACATAAATATTAATTTTTGGATCTTATCCCACTCCATCCCTAAGGGGGTCAAAAAGGGTAACAACCTTCATGAACAAAAATCAAATTAATAATTCGCAAAATTACGAAGTTATTGATGAAACCATAAAAACAATCTATCTCCATTTAAATAAACGATATACCCCAATAATACATAAACATCAGTAACCTATAAACCACAATAACACATAAACATTAATAACCCATAAACCACACTAACCCACAAACCTCAATATATCACAAAACCACATTAACCCATAAACCCAAATAAAATCATAAACCCCATAAACCCATAAACTACAAAAACCCACAAATCCCACTAAACCCTAATCCCAAATAACCCAATAAACCATAATTCCAAATAGCCAATAAATACGAATATCCCACAAACCTTAAGGACCCATAAAGCCCAATAACCCAATTACCCACAAACCCCAATAACCCATAAACCCCAATAAAATAAGAAACCCTAATAACCCATAAATCCCAATAACCCTTTAACCCCAATAACCCCAATAACCCCAATAACCCCAATAACCCATAAGCCCTAATAAACCATAAACCCGAATTACCCACGAACACCAATAACCCATAAACCCTAATAAAATTAGAAACCCAATAAACTCATATACTCCAACAACCCACAATCTCCAATAACCCATAAACCCCAATAACCCCAATAACCCAATACCCCCAGTAATCCATAAGACCCAATATCCCATAAGTCCCAATAAACCATAAGCCCCAATTACCCACAAACCTCAATAACCCATAAGCCCCAATAAACCATAAACCCGATTTATCCACTAACACCAATAACCCATAAACCCCAATAAAATCATAAACCAAATAAACTCACAAACTCCAATAACCCATAAACCCCAATAATCCATACATACAATAAACCACGAACATAAATGACTCATAAACCCCGATTACCCATAAACTCTAATAACCCACAAGCCCCGATAACCCATAAACCCCATTAACCCATAAACCCCAATAAAATCATAAACCCCATAAACCCATAAAGTCCAATAACCCACAAACCCCGATAACACATAAACCCCAATAATCCATAATCCTAAATAAACCATATACCCCAATAATACACAAATACTAATAACCCATAAACCCCAATAACCCACAAACCTCACCATTAACCAATGAACCCAAATAAAATTGTAAACCCCATAAACCCAATAACCCACAAACCCCAATACACCATAAACCCCAAGAACCCATAACCCAATAAAACGTAATCTTTAATAACCAATAAACTATAATCTCTAATAACCAATAAACTATAATCTCTAATAACCAATAAACTATAATCTCTAATAACCAATAAACTATAATCTCTAATAACCAATAAACTATAATCTCTAATAACCAATAAACTATAATCTCTAATAACCAATAAACTATAATCTCTAATAACCAATAAACTATAATCTCTAATAACCAATAAACTATAATCTCTAATAACCAATAAACTATAATCTCTAATAACCAATAAACTATAATTTCTAATAACCAATAACCTATAATCTCTAATAACCAATAAACTATAATCTCTAATAACCAATAAACTATAATCTCTAATAACCAATAAACCCGAATATTCCACAAACATAAATAACCAATAAAGCCCAACAACCCACAATCTCCAATAACCCATAAACCCCAATAACCCCAATAACCCAATAACCTTAGTAATCCATAAGACCCAATAACCCATCAATCCCAATAAACCATAAGCCCCAATAACCCACAAACCCTAATAACCCATAAACCCCAATAAAATCAGAAACCCAATAAACTCATATACTCCAATAACCCACAAACTCCAATAACCCATTAACCCCAATAATCCATACACGGCAATAAACCACGAATACAAATGACTCATAAACCCCAACTACCCATAAACTCAAACAACCCATAAACCCCAATAAAATCATAAACCCCATAAACCCATAAAGTCCAATAACCCACAAACCCCGATAACACATAAACCGCAATAATCCATAAACCCCAATAATCCATAATGCTAAATAAACCATATACCCCAATAATAGACAAATACTAATAACCCATTAACACCAAAAACCCACAAACCTCACCATTAACCAATTAACCCAAATAAAATTATAAACCCCATATTGTATATAGTCACGTGCACGCTATAGTCGTATGCTAATTCTCAAATCATTATTTATTATTATCAATTCCATGATAAACAAAATGGCATATGCTAATTAATTGTTAAAAAATTGTTCAAATTTTTGTAACTTTCAAATGGTTTTTTCATACAGCTTTACTCACGAGACATATATGCCAATGGTTATATTAATATTTGATCATGCAAACTTTATATACAATTCACTTGGGGCAGAATCTCCAGGTTAATGGCTGTGATTTTTTTTGTATGTATACTAACATCCCCCGTCACGGCTTCGCCCGTGCTAATAGTGCATGGAACTCACAATTTAATGATATCTATTATTTGATAATGGTGTGTGTATGTTAATTGATGCAGCAGTTTTAGGACTAGCGATAACATATATTTAAATGCTTTAAACATTTAAATGTTTTGTTTGTCGAAGCACTTCTTTATAGACCACGTTAGTGGTACTTTCGTCAGGAGCCAGGATAACTAAACTGCTAGGTGAACTCACTATGGAGCATTCCACATAGAAATGTCCATGTGAGAAGCAGATCTCACTCAAGTCAATCCCTGCCACTTTTAACGACTGCCGTTGGGACTTATTTATCGTCATAGCAAAAGATACCTTAAAGGTAATTAGTCTTTTACATTCGAAAGGATATTTTGATGGTAAAAGGGGTTTCCGCGGTTTAAAGGTTGATTCTCCTTGAGCACAACCAGTAATTATTGTTGCCCCAATGACATTATTTTTTGGGTTATTGGGGTTCATGGATTCTTGAGGTTTATGGGTTATTGAGGTATGTGGGTTATTGGGGTATGGGGGTTATTCGGCTTTATTAATTATTTAGGTTTGTGGGACATTCGGGTTTATCGGTTATTACGGGTTATGGTTTATTGGTTATTAGGGATTACGGTTTATTGGGTTATTCGGGTTTATGGTTTATTGGGGTTGGGTGTTATTGGGTTTATGGTTTATTGGGGTATGTGTGTTATTGGGTTTATGGGGTTTATAATTTTATTTGGGTTAATTGGTTAATGGTGAGGTTTTTGGGTTATTGGGGTTTATGGGTTATTAGTATTTGTGTATTATTGGGGTATATGGTTTATTTAGGATTATGGATTATTGGGGTTTATGGATTATTGGGGTTTATGTGTTATCGGGGTTTGTGGGTTATTGGACTTTATGGGTTTATGGGGTTTATTGGGATTTATGGGTTATTGGGTCTTATGAATTACTGGGGTTATTGGGTTATTGGGGTATATGGATCATTAAGGTTTGTGGGATATTCGCATTTATTGGCTATTAGCGATTACGATTTATTGGATTTTTTGCGTTATTGGGGTTAATGGGTTTATAGGTTATTGGGGTTTCTGATTTTATTGTGGTTTCGGGGTTATTGGGGTTTATTGGTCATTGAAGTTTATGGGTTCTTGAGGTTTATGAGTTATTGGGGTATGTAGGTTATTGGGCTTTATTGGTTATTTAGGTTTGTGGGATATTCGGGTTTATTGGTTATTAAGGAATACGTTTTATTGGGTTATTGGATTTATGGTTCATTGGGGCTTGTGCGTTATTGGGTTTATGGGGTTTACAATTTTATTTGGGTTCATTGGTTAATGATGAGGTTTGTGAGTTATTGGGGTTATTAGGGTTTATGTGTTATCGGGGTTTGTGGGTTATTGGACTTTATGGGTTTATGGAGTTTATGATTTTATTGGGGTTTATGGGTTGTTGGGGTTTATCGGTTATCCTGTGATCTACGTGAGGAAATATATTGACAGAGCGTATTTTTATGTATTTTGAGCTGATGAACACGAATACGACCCTCTTTTTTACCGATACCTCAAGCGTTCGTCCCTAATCTCAAAAAACACCCCAAAATTGCTATTTTACGCGGTAGAAAACGGAAGTCTGTTGAGGAACATTATCGTCGGAGACTAATTTTATGAATGTTGAGTCGCTGAATAATAACACGAAGCTAAATTTTAATTGTTTACTTCTACTGAAGTGTATTCAATTAAAATAACTGCTTACTGATATATAGTTATTATGCAACTTTTCTATTGATTCCTATGAACGCTCTCTGCGTTTTAGACGGTTGAGACTGTCTTTATTACAAAGCCCGCATTACTTTCTTTTCTATTATTTTATAATTTCTAATTTTATTTAAGTTTTTAATTTTTTAATTATCCTCATTTTTTGTATATTTGTATTATTTAGTTTAACATTTTTAAAATTTAATTATTAATATTGTATTATTGATAATTGATTTGGTTCATTAAAGTTTCTAAACATAGTAGTTTTTTTGTCGCAAGAAACTAAAAACCCGTGTCCATCTGAAATTTTTATAACAGATGGTGCAGTTGAGAATCTTTTCTTTAGTGATCTTGATATTTTTCATAATCTTTTTTGGAATAGTGAAAGAATGTTATTGTTTGGAACTTTTGTCTCGCCCAGTCATAAAGTTGTTTTGAATTTAAAATTGCGTCCGTACCTTTGGCCTGCAAGCTGGTACGAGTAGCTTCTCCTTTTAACACGGCTCCTACTGCGTCACATGAACCATTTCCATGAGCAGTAGCATGGAAATGCCACTCTACCGTTATTTGAAAATCTAACTCATGATTTACCAAGTTTATCATTTGATATCTGTTTTTATAGTGCTGCTTTGCACCATCTGTGGCGTATATAATATTATTCATTTTCAGAAACCTTTTCTTTATTTCAGGAATAATTTTTCCTTGTAAAATATAAACTGCGGATGTATCATGAGTAGTACATTCAGAAAGTGCTATAAAACTACAATGCCTTATTTCATTATCTGCTCTGTAATATAGTACTGCAATATGTATTGTACACTGAACATTGTTAAAATGAAATTGTTGAGCAGCACTCTGCACTACGTAAGCAAAATTTTCAGAATAATCCATTTCCAGAAGCCCTTTGTTCTCCTATAAATTGTTTTTCAGATCTTTTACATGTTTTGATTGTTTTTTTTGCGGTAAAATGATGTGGTATAAAATTTTTTTAAACTTAAAGACAATTCGGAAATAAAATCATCCACCGAAAGACATTCTTTTTTTAAAGTATATTTATCTGTTGACTGTCAGACACTGAAAATAAATTCTTCAATCTTATTTTCGTATAGTAAAGAAGATACATATTCTTCAAATCTTAAAAAATTACCACATTTTTGACAACTTCCTATAAAACAGGCAGGATTCTGCTTTGTACATAAGATTAACGAGAAGCAATCGGTATAACCATTTATTGGATCACCAGATTCCTTCGTGAGAACTATCAAATTGGATGCTTCAAGCATGGGCTTGAAGTTTTGGTGTATTACACATACATACACGCTACGCGTACATCTTTCAGCGGACAAACACACCATTTTGGACGTAGCTCTGCAAATTTGCTAAAGCCGATAAGAAATTGTTGGCATTCTTCTTTAAAATTTCGATATAATACTTTGATATCACATAGTAGCAATCTTTTTGGAACATACGAAAATTCACCATTTTCGTTAATTTTAACTACATCTTTTTTATTCGGCATAACTCGATTATTAATATCACATTCATAAAATTCTTTTACCTTTTTAATTCTACTTTCAGGTAAACTTTTCTGTTCTTTCGCATCAGGGATCGCTAAGATACCAAATTCATTTTTCAAATACGTCGCCTTTTTTCCCATTCTCACAGTGACATTAAACTCTGATTGAATATCGCGTAAAGTTCAGCATTCAGGCGATATTGTCAACTATCAATGGGTCATTTGGAGGTAGAGAAGATAATTTACTTTTTAATCCATCCAACATTTGTTCTAGTTCAGCTTCTCTCGTTAGACGGACTCTTTTAGTTTGTGGTCTTTCACTTTCTTCCTGACTCTGCTCATTTAGAGAGTTATTAAATAAATTAAAATTTACAGAAGAATACGACTTTCTACAAGATGAACAAATCATAGCTGTTTCAGGTGCATCTGGATAATCTAACAAAATTTTTTTTGAAACTTTGCGTAGACTTGTATCTTTATGTCCATTAACATTGAATAGATTAATACATCTGTCAACATGAACTATTGGAAAAGAATTCTTTACCATAGACTCAGATATTGTAGATATTTAAGATGCTTTCATAAATCATTGACAAGTATACAAAACATATATGAACTTAAAAGTAAATTTTGTCTGCTTCAAATTAATTTTTCTGTCATGAAAAATACTACGTGGAAAGTAACAGCGAATTAATGTTATATAATTTGAAACAAAACTGAACTATGGAGAAAATAATATCTAACCATTAGCCTGCCACTCAAACATGATCTCTAACAAGGCAACATTTATAACACGAAAAAGTTCGGTAAAAATTCATGGATTAGCGCATCATTATATACCTTTCGGAACGCTACTCCGCTAATGGATACGAAAACTGATGTCGTCGCCGCTGCTTCGTATGTACGGGGAATGAAGTACCCTGTGCTGGAGTGAAGATCACTTTACTTTTATGTATTTTCAGTTCCTGAGCACGATCGTAATAATAATATTAATGATTAGATCGAATATTCATGATTTTATAAATAGACATTTTCTTTAAATCTTTGTTAGTTGCGTTGGACAGCAAGGGAAGTTGTTCCGATGACAAGGCTTTATAACTTATATATTCGAATAAACATATACACAAAGTATCAAAATTATCAAAGTTTGATAAATTTGACAATAGCCTTATAGCGCGTAACATACTTTCAACATAATATCTTGGTAATACCTACAATAGATAATATAATTTAGAAATATTTCGATAAATAATAAAGTACTAAATGCATAGATTTCATTCTTTTTGTCAAATTGAACATACTTAAGAAAAATAATATTTAAGAATAAAGCGCTATTTCGCATATAATACGTAAAGAAAACTAATGAGGATTGATTAATAATACATAGCTAATGATTTTATGATGATAAAATAACAAAGAAATATGTTTAGTAAATGTCATAATCCGGGAATGTAATAGTTACGAATAAAGCGCAAATTCATATAAAATATATCAAGGAAATTTGCGGAAATCATTATTGTAAAATATTAAAATATGTAAAAAGGTATAAATAAATGTAAAAAAGTACAAAAATATTTAAAACGCTGTAAATTGGTATAAAATTTTAATAAAAATAGTTAAATACTGTAAAAGATTGTTTGTATTTGGATTATGCTTTACAGCTTTTCATAGATTCCTACACTTTTTTACATTTTTTTTATACATTTCTCCCACTATTACATTTCTATACAATTTTTTTCAGTTTATAACATTTCCATAGTTTATAAATTTATAAACATTTAAAATGTTATAGACTGGAGAGTTTATATATTTTAAAACTTTAAAAAATGTTACAAAATGTAAAAATTCGTAAAAATGTATAAAAATGCAAAAGAGTAAAAATCTGTAAAAACTTATAAAGCATACTCCAATTTCAGAAAATTTTTTACGGTTCTTTGCTGTTTTTAATATAATTTTATAGCAATTTATCGATTTTTGGGTAACAAACCAAAATAACACCGTACAATATATTTGTGTTTCACGCGGTTGCGCAAGTGACGAATTCAATTTTCGCACATCGATGAAAGCGCCGCGAATGAGTTGTAAATTTTGAACGTCTTGAATTTTCGCGTGCGTGTACTCTCCATCACTCCTAGACGAGGAGGCCGCGGAGCAGCACAGCTCCTGCATAGTTAACGACAAGCGATGCTCTTCCCGAAAGGGGTAAGTCTCGATTTTCTCTTCTGAGCGCGACGCGAATTTTCAGTGTTAAATTTTATTATTGCTATATTAAACTCCGAGAATCTTATTTTTGTTTAGTGTCGGAAGTGGATTAAAAGAAAACGAACATTAAAATGAGAATTATGAACCTGGAACATAAATCGCACAAATAGTCAACCACGTGGTGCATTGTTCGACGGCGATCGAAATATGTCGAATGCAACAACGTCAAACCCAGCGTTTTCCCACTAATCTGCAGCATATTCCTTCGCGGCCGACTATTGAGATAAGTCTCGGATCCGTAATTACTATCGTAATATAACATTGATAGCGCTCCTTAAATTATTCTATAATCACCTCAGAGCAAATTATTATTATTCAGGGGTGCGTATAAATGTGTGTGAGAATATGTGGATGCGCAGCGATATATATGTAACCGCGACGACCAACTGGTACCAGTCGCAAAGTTAATATAAACCTGTAACTATAAAATCTTGACACAGACGACGTTGTTTTTCGAGTGACGATTGTGAAGTAAATATAAAAGTTATTCATTCAAATCTGTGATATTATATATCTATTATAAATCTAGTTCTAAGAATATATCTCCAAATAAATATTCTTCGTCATAGAAATCTCATAATTTTTTTTATATTTGATATATATCTAAAAATAAAATCCTTTCATTTGCAATTCTTTAGACTTTTTTACATTTTTTTACGACAACGATTTCCACCACAGAAGCGATTAGAATGGAGTAATATTGAGTTATAAATGGATATAATACGAAAAAACATTAGAAAACGTCGAAGTAACGAGAAAGTAAATTACTAGAATATCCCAACTACAGGTTTTTGGGATAAGTTTAATTACTGCGTGATCCTTGCTTTGATTACTTAAATTAAGTAATATTCAGTCATTATAATCGCCATATTGAATCCGCTAAACGATTCACGTAATAAAATTAATTACGTCAATAAATTTATTAAACATTCAAATAAAAATCCATATTGATTTTAACCAATAATGATTTAAATACCAAAATTACAGGTATGTAAATCTTTTGCCAAAAGGAATCAGTCCATTTAATCCATGTATATCGTCGGAATCCAACGGTCAGTGCACAAATCCATGAATCAGTATACGCTTAACAGATATGGTAGAGAAGGAGCAAAAAAGTTTTTAGAAAGCCTAAATTAAAAGTAATACTATCTAATATTTTAGGTTTTAAAAAAGCTTGGTTCCCTTAATTATATATACTCAATTAATAGAAGCCAAATATAATTAGATACGAGTTCGTGTTTAAAGGCTTAAAATATATAAAAATACGCACCGTCAATAATTTTTCTCACGTAGAAAACAGGACATACCTCTCACCGCGTGAATCAGCAGCTTTGGGGAGTTTTTTGAGATTAGGGACGAAGGCTTGAGGTATAGGTAAAAAAGAGGATCGGATTCGTGTTCAACAGCTCAAGATACATAAAAATACGCACTGCCAATAAGTTTCCTTACGTAGATTACAGAACCTACCTCTCAACCGCGAGAAACAGAAATTTATTTTTTTTTAGGTTAGCGACGAACGTTTGTGATATCGGTATACACAAGGGTCGGATTCGTGTTCAGCAGCTCAAAATACATCAAAATTCGATCTGTCAATAATTTTCCTCACGTAGATCACAGGACCTACCTCTCAACCGCGTGAAACAGCAAATTTGTTCTTTTTTTTTAGGTTAATAACGAACGCTTGAGGTATAGGTAAAATAGAGGGTCGGATTCGTATTCAGCAGCTCAAAATACATAGAAATACTCACTGTCAATAATTTTCCTGGCGTAGAACACAGGACCTACCTCTCAACCGCGTGAAACAGCAATTTTGGGATGTTTTTTGAGGTTAGCGACGAACGCTTGAGGTATCGGTAAACAAGAGGGTTGAATTCCTGTTCAGCAGCTCAAGATTCATAAAAATTCGCTCTGTCAATAATTTTCCTCACGTAGAATACAGGACCTACCTCTCAACCACGTGAAACAGCAATTTTGGGGTGTTTTTTGAGGGTAGGGACGAACGCTTGAGGTATCGGTAAAAACGAGGATCGGATTCGTATTCAGCAGCTCAAAATACATAAAAATACGTTCTGTGTATAATTTTACTCACGTAGATCACAGGACCTACCTCTCAACCACGTGAAACAGCAATTTTGGGGTATTTTTTAAGGTTAGCGAAGAACGCTTGAGGTATCGGTAAAAAAGAGGGTAGGATTCATGTTCAGCAGCTCAAGATACATAAAAATACGTTCTGTGTATAATTTTCCTCACGTAGAACACAGGACCTACCTCTCAACCACGAGAACAGCAATTTTGGGGTATTTTTTAAGGTTAGGAACGAACGCATGAGGTATCGGTAAACAAAAGGGTTGGATTCGTGTTCAGCAGCTCAAGATTCATAAAAATTCGCTCTGTCAATAATTTTCCTCACGTAGAATACAGGACCTACCTCTCAACCGCGTGAAACAAAAATTTTGGGGCGTTTTTTGAGGTTAGAGACGAATTATTCAGGTATCGGTAAAAAAGAAGGTCGGATTCGTGTTCAGCAGCTCAAGATAGATAATAATACGCTCTGTCTAAAATTTCCTCACGTAGATCACACGACCTACCTCTCAACCACGTGAAACAGCAATTTTGGGGTGTTTACTAAGGTTAGCCATGAACGCTTGAGGTATCGGTAAAAAAGAGGGCCGGATTCATGTTCAGCAGCTCAAGATACATAAAAATACGCTCTGTGTATAATTTTCCTCACGTAGATCACAGGACCAACCTCTCAACCACGTGATACAGCAATTTTGGGGTATTTTTTAAGGTTAGGAACGAACGCTTGAGGTATCGGTAAACAAGAGGGTTGGATTCGTGTTCAGCAGATCAAGATTCATAAAAATTCGCTCTGTCAATAATTTTCCTCACGTAGAATACAGGACCTACCTCTCAACCACGTGAAACAGCAATTTTGGGGTATTTTTTAAGGTTAGCCATGAACGCTTGAGGTATCGGTAAAAAAAAGGGCCGGATTCATGTTCAGCAGCTCAAGATACATAAAAATACGCTCTGTGTATAATTTTCCTCACGTAGATCACAGGACCAACCTCTCAACCGCGTGAGACAGAATTTTTGGGGTGTTTTTTGAGGTTAGATAAGAACTATTGAGGTATCGGTAAACAAGAAGGTCGGATTAGTGTGCAGCAGATTAAGATACATAAAAATACGATCTGAGAATAATTTTCCTCACGTAGAATACAGGACCTACCTCTCAACCACGTGAAACAGCTATTTTGGGGTGTTTTTTGAGGGTAGGGACGAACGCTTGAGGTATCGGTAAAAACGAGGGTCGGATTCGTATTCAGCAGCTCAAAATACATAAAAATACGTTCCGTGTATAATTTTCCTCACGTAGATCAGAGGACCTACCTCTCAACCACGTGAAACAGCAATTTTGTTTTCTTTTTTTGAGGTTAGGGTCGAATGTTTGTGGTAACGGTAAAAAAGAGGGTCGAATGCGTGCTCAGCAGCTCAAGATTCATAAAAATACGCTCTGTGTATAATTTTCCTCACGTAGATCACAGGACCTACCTCTCAACCACGTGATACAGCAATTTTGGGGTATTTTTTAAGGTTAGGCACGAACGCTTGAGGTACCGGTAAACAAGAGGGTCAGATTCGTGTTCAGCAGCTTAAGAAACATAAAATTACGCTCTGTGAATAATTTTCCTCAGGGAGATCACAGGACCTACCTCTCAACCATGTGAAACAACAATTTTGGGTTTTTTTTTTAGGGTAGGGACGAACGCTTGAGGTATCGGTAAAAAAGAGGGTCGGATTCGTGTTCAGCAGCCCAAAATACATACAAATACGCTCTGTCAATAATTTTCTTCACGTAGATCACAGGACCTACCTCTCAACCACGTGAAACAGCAATTTTTGGGTGTTTTTAAAGGTTAGGGACGAACGCTTGAGGTATCGATCAATACGAGGGTCGAATGCAACAACGTCAAACCCAGCGTTTTCCCACTAATCTGCAGCATATTCCTTCGCGTCCGACTATTGAGATAAGTCTCGGATCCGTAATTACTATCGTAATATAACATTGATAGCGCTCCTTAAATTATTCTATAATCACCTCAGAGCAAATTATTATTATTCAGGGGTGCGTATAAATGTGTGTGAGAATATGTGGATGCGCAGCGATATATATGTAACCGCGACGACCAACTGGTACCAGTCGCAAAGTTAATATAAACCTGTAACTATAAAATCTTGACACAGACGACGTTGTTTTTCGAGTGACGATTGTGAAGTAAATATAAAAGTTATTCATTCAAATCTGTGATATTATATATCTATTATAAATCTAGTTCTAAGAATATATCTCCAAATAAATATTCTTCGTCATAGAAATCTCATAATTTTTTTTATATTTGATATATATCTAAAAATAAAATCCTTTCATTTGCAATTCTTTAGACTTTTTTACATTTTTTTACGACAACGATTTCCACCACAGAAGCGATTAGAATGGAGTAATATTGAGTTATAAATGGATATAATATGAAAAAACATTAGAAAACGTCGAAGTAACGAGAAAGTAAATTACTAGAATATCCCAACTACAGGTTTTTGGGATAAGTTTAATTACTGCGTGATCCTTGCTTTGATTACTTAAATTAAGTAATATTCAGTCATTATAATCGCCATATTGAATCCGCTAAACGATTCACGTAATAAAATTAATTACGTCAATAAATTTATTAAACATTCAAATAAAAATCCATATTGATTTTAACCAATAATGATTTAAATACCAAAATTACAGGTATGTAAATCTTTTGCCAAAAGGAATCAGTCCATTTAATCCATGTATATCGTCGGAATCCAACGGTCAGTGCACAAATCCATGAATCAGTATACGCTTAACAGATATGGTAGAGAAGGAGCAAAAAAGTTTTTAGCAAGCCTAAATTAAAAGTAATACTATCTAATATTTTAGGTTTTAAAAAAGCTTGGTTCCCTTAATTATATATACTCAATTAATAGAAACCAAATATAATTAGATACGAGTTCGTGTTTAAAGGCTTAAAATATATAAAAATACGCACCGTCAATAATTTTTCTCACGTAGAAAACAGGACATTCCTCTCACCGCGTGAATCAGCAGCTTTGGGGAGTTTTTTGAGGTTAGTGACGAAGGCTTGAGGTATAGGTAAAAACGAGGATCGGATTCGTGTTCAACAGCTCAAGATACATAAAAATACGCACTGCCAATAAGTTTCCTTACGTAGATTACAGAACCTACCTCTCAACCGCGAGAAACAGAAATTTATTTTTTTTTAGGTTAGCGACGAACGCTTGAGATATCGGTATACACAAGGGTCGGATTCGTGTTCAGCAGCTCAAAATACATCAAAATTCGATCTGTCAATAATTTTCCTCACGTAGATCACAGGACCTACCTCTCAACCGCGTGAAACAGCAAATTTGTTCTTTTTTTTTAGGTTAATAACGAACGCTTGAGGTATAGGTAAAGTAGAGGGTCGGATTCGTATTCAGCAGCTCAAAATACATAGAAATACTCACTGTCAATAATTTTCCTGGCGTAGAACACAGGACCTACCTCTCAACCGCGTGAAACAGCAATTTTGGGATGTTTTTTGAGGTTAGCGACGAACGCTTGAGGTATCGGTAAACAAGAGGGTTGAATTCCTGTTCAGCAGCTCAAGATTCATAAAAATTCGCTCTGTCAATAATTTTCCTCACGTAGAATACAGGACCTACCTCTCAACCACGTGAAACAGCAATTTTGGGGTGTTTTTTGAGGGTAGGGACGAACGCTTGAGGTATCGGTAAAAACGAGGATCGGATTCGTATTCAGCAGCTCAAAATACATAAAAATACGTTCTGTGTATAATTTTACTCACGTAGATCACAGGACCTACCTCTCAATCACGTGAAACAGCAATTTTGGGGTATTTTTTAAGGTTAGCGAAGAACGCTTGAGGTATCGGTAAAAAAGAGGGTAGGATTTATGTTCAGCATCTCAAGATACATAAAAATACGTTCTGTGTATAATTTTCCTCACGTAGAACACAGGACCTACCTCTCAACCACGAGAACAGCACTTTTGGGGTATTTTTTAAGGTTAGGAACGAACGCATGAGGTATCGGTAAACAAAAGGGTTGGATTCGTGTTCAGAAGCTCAAGATTCATAAAAATTCGCTCTGTCAATAATTTTCCTCACGTAGAATACAGGACCTACCTCTCAACCGCGTGAAACAAAAATTTTGGGGCGTTTTTTGAGGTTAGCGACGAACTATTCAGGTATCGGTAAAAAAGAAGGTCGGATTCATGTTCAGCAGCTCAAGATAGATAATAATACGCTCTGTCTAAAATTTCCTCACGTAGATCACACGACCTACCTCTCAACCACGTGAAACAGCAATTTTGGGGTGTTTACTAAGGTTAGCCATGAACGCTTGAGGTATCGGTAAAAAAGAGGGCCGGATTCATGTTCAGCAGCTCAAGATACATAAAAATACGCTCTGTGTATAATTTTCCTCACGTAGAACACAGGACCTACCTCTCAACCACGAGAACAGCAATTTTGGGGTATTTTTTAAGGTTAGGAACGAACGCATGAGGTATCGGTAAACAAAAGGGTTGGATTAGTGTTCAGCAGCTCAAGATTCATAAAAATGCGCTCTGTCAATAATTTTCCTCACGTAGATCACAGGACCTACCTCTCAACCACGTGAAACAGCAATTTTGGGGTGTTTTTTAAGGTTAGGAACGAACGCTTGAGATATCGGCAAAATAGAGGGTTGGATTCGCATTCAGCAGCTCAAAATACATAAAAATGCGCACTGTTAATAATGTTCATCACGTATATCACAGGACCTACCTCTTAACCGCGTGAAACAGTAATTTTGGGGTGTTTATTGAGGTTAGTGACGAACGCTTGAGGTATCGGTAAAAAAGGCGGTCGGGTTCGTGTTCAGCAGCACAAGATACATAAAAAATACGCTCTGTCAAAAATTTTCCTCCCGTACATCACAGGACCTACCTCTCAACCACGTGAAACAGTAATTTTGGGGTGTTTTTTGAGGGTTGGGACGAACGCTTGAGGTATCGGTAAAATAGACAGTCGGATTTGCATTCAGCAGCTCAAAATACATAAAAATACGCAATGTTAATAATTATCCACACGTAGATCACAGGACCTACATCTCAACCACGTGAAACAGCAATTTTGGGGTATTTTTTAAGGTTAGGGACGAACGCATTAGGTATCGGTAAACAAGAGGGTTGGATTCGTGTTCAGCAGCTAAAGATTCATAAAAATTCGCTCTGTCAATAATTTTCCTCACGTAGAATACAGGACCTACCTCTCAACCACGTGAAACAGCAATTTTGGGGTGTTTTTTGAGGGTAGGGACGAACGCTTGAGGTATCGGTAAAAACGAGGGTCGGGTTCGTATTCAGCAGCTCGAAATACATAAAAATACGTTCTGTGTATAATTTTACTCACGTAGATCACAGGACCTACCTCTCAACCACGTGAAACAGCAATTTTGGGGTATTCTTTAAGGTTAGCGACGAACGCTTGAGGTATCGGTAAAAAAGAGGGCAAGATTCATGTTCAGCAGCTCAAGATACATAAAAATACGCTCTGTGTATAATTTTCCTCACGTAGATCACAGGACCTACCTCTCAACCACGTGATACAGCAATTTTGGGGTATTTTTTAAGGTTAGGCACGAACGCTTGAGGTACCGTTAAACAAGAGGGTCAGATTCGTGTTCAGCAGCTTAAGAAACATAAAATTACGCTCTGTGAATAATTTTCCTCACGTAGAATACAAGACCTACCTCTCAACCACGTGAAACAGCAATTTTGGGGTGTTTTTTGAGGGTAGGGTCGAACGCTTGACGTATCGGTAAAAACGAGGGTCGGATTCGTATTCAGCAGCTCAAAATACATAAAAATACGCAATGTTAATAATTATCCTCACGTAGATCACAGGACCTACCTCTCAACCACGTGATACAGCAATTTTGGGGTATTTTTTATGGTTTGGGACGAACGCTTCAGGTATCGGTAAACAAGAGTGTCGGATTAGTGTGCAGCAGATTAAGATACGTAAAAATACGCTATGTGAATAATTTTCGTCACGTAGAATACAGGACCTACCTCTCAACCGCGTGAAACAAAAATTTTGGGGTGTTTTTTGAGGTTAGCGACGAAGTATTGAGGTATCGGTAAAAAAGAGGGTCTGATTCGTGTTCAGCAGCACAAGATACACAAAAATACGCTCTGTCAATAATTTTCCTCACGTACATTACGGGACCTACCTCTCAACCGCGTGAAACAGGAATTTTGGGGTGCTTTTTAACGTTAGGGACAAACGCTTGAGGTATCGGTAAACAGGAGGGTCAGATTCGTGATCTACAGATTAAGATACATAAAGATACGCTCTGTGTATAATTTTCCTCACGTAGATCACAGGACCTACCTCTCAACCACGTGAAACAGCAATTTTGGGGTATTTTTTAAGGTTAGGGACGGACGCTTGAGGTATCGGTAAACAAGAGGGTCGGATTCGTATTCAGCAGCTCAAAATACATAAAAATACGCTCTGTGTATAATTTTCCTCACGTAGATCACAGGACCTACCTCTCAACCACGTGAAACAGCAATTTTAGGGTATTTTTTAAGGTTAGCGATGAACGCTTGAGGTACCGGTAAACAAGAGGGTCAGATTCGTGTTCAGCAGCTTAAGAAACATAAAATTACGCTCTGTGAATAATTTTCCTCACGTAGAATACAAGACCTACCTCTCAACCACGTGAAACAGCAATTTTGGGGTGTTTTTTGTGGGTAGGGTCGAACGCTTGACGTATCGGTAAAAACGAGGGTCGGATTCGTATTCAGCAGCTCAAAATACATAAAAATACGCAATGTTAATAATTATCCTCACGTAGATCACAGGACCTACCTCTCAACCACGTGATACAGCAATTTTGGGGTATTTTTTATGGTTTGGGACGAACGCTTCAGGTATCGGTAAACAAGAGTGTCGGATTAGTGTGCAGCAGATTAAGATACGTAAAAATACGCTATGTGAATAATTTTCGTCACGTAGAATACAGAACCTACCTCTCAACCACGTGAAACAAAAATTTTGGGGTGTTTTTTGAGGTTAGCGACGAAGTATTGAGGTATCGGCAAAAAAGAGGGTCTGATTCGTGTTCAGCAGCACAAGATACACAAAAATACGCTCTGTCAATAATTTTCCTCACGTACATTACGGGACCTACCTCTCAACCGCGTGAAACAGGAATTTTGGGGCGCTTCTTAACGTTAGGGACAAACGCTTGAGGTATCGGTAAACAGGAGGGTCAGATTCGTGATCTACAGATTAAGATACATAAAGATACGCTCTGTGTATAATTTTCCTCACGTAGATCACAGGACCTACCTCTCAACCACGTGAAACAGCAATTTTGGGGTATTTTTTAAGGTTAGGGACGGACGCTTGAGGTATCGGTAAACAAGAGGGTCGGATTCGTATTCAGCAGCTCAAAATACATAAAAATACGTTCTGTGTATAATTTTCCTCACGTAAATCACAGGACCTACCTCTCAACCACGTGAAACAGCAATTCTAGGGTATTTTTTAAGGTTAGCGATGAACGCTTGAGGTATCGGTAAAAAAGAGGGATGGATTCGTGTTCATCAGTTCAAGATAGATAATAATAAGCTCTGTCTAAAATTTCCTCACGTAGATCACAGGACCTACACTTCAACCACGTGAAATAGCAATTTTGGGGTGTTTCTTAAGGTTAGGGACGAACGCGTGATGTATCGGTATAAGAGAGGGTCGGATTCGTGTTCTGCAGCCCAAGATTCATAAAAATAAGCTGTGTCAATAAGTTTCCTCACGTACATTACGGGACCTACCTCTCAACCGCGTGAAACAGGAATTTTGGGGTGCTTTTTAACGTTAGGGACAAACGCTTGAGGTATCGGTAAAAACGAGGGTCGGGTTCGTATTCAGCAGCTCGAAATACATAAAAATACGCAATGTTAATAATTATCCACACGTAGATCACAGGACCTACATCTCAACCACGTGAAACAGCAATTTTGGGGTATTTTTTAAGGTTAGGGACGAACGCATTAGGTATCGGTAAACAAGAGGGTTGGATTCGTGTTCAGCAGCTCAAGATTCATAAAAATTCGCTCTGTCAATAATTTTCCTCACGTAGAATACAGGACCTACCTCTCAACCACGTGAAACAGCAATTTTGGGGTGTTTTTTGAGGGTAGGGACGAACGCTTGAGGTATCGGTAAAAACGAGGGTCGGGTTCGTATTCAGCAGCTCGAAATACATAAAAATACGTTCTGTGTATAATTTTACTCACGTAGATCACAGGACCTACCTCTCAACCACGTGAAACAGCAATTTTGGGGTATTCTTTAAGGTTAGCGACGAACGCTTGAGGTATCGGTAAAAAAGAGGGCAAGATTCATGTTCAGCAGCTCAAGATACATAAAAATACGCTCTGTGTATAATTTTCCTCACGTAGATCACAGGACCTACCTCTCAACCACGTGATACAGCAATTTTGGGGTATTTTTTAAGGTTAGGCACGAACGCTTGAGGTACCGTTAAACAAGAGGGTCAGATTCGTGTTCAGCAGCTTAAGAAACATAAAATTACGCTCTGTGAATAATTTTCCTCACGTAGAATACAAGACCTACCTCTCAACCACGTGAAACAGCAATTTTGGGGTGTTTTTTGAGGGTAGGGTCGAACGCTTGACGTATCGGTAAAAACGAGGGTCGGATTCGTATTCAGCAGCTCAAAATACATAAAAATACGCAATGTTAATAATTATCCTCACGTAGATCACAGGACCTACCTCTCAACCACGTGATACAGCAATTTTGGGGTATTTTTTATGGTTTGGGACGAACGCTTCAGGTATCGGTAAACAAGAGTGTCGGATTAGTGTGCAGCAGATTAAGATACGTAAAAATACGCTATGTGAATAATTTTCGTCACGTAGAATACAGGACCTACCTCTCAACCGCGTGAAACAAAAATTTTGGGGTGTTTTTTGAGGTTAGCGACGAAGTATTGAGGTATCGGTAAAAAAGAGGGTCTGATTCGTGTTCAGCAGCACAAGATACACAAAAATACGCTCTGTCAATAATTTTCCTCACGTACATTACGGGACCTACCTCTCAACCGCGTGAAACAGGAATTTTGGGGTGCTTTTTAACGTTAGGGACAAACGCTTGAGGTATCGGTAAACAGGAGGGTCAGATTCGTGATCTACAGATTAAGATACATAAAGATACGCTCTGTGTATAATTTTCCTCACGTAGATCACAGGACCTACCTCTCAACCACGTGAAACAGCAATTTTGGGGTATTTTTTAAGGTTAGGGACGGACGCTTGAGGTATCGGTAAACAAGAGGGTCGGATTCGTATTCAGCAGCTCAAAATACATAAAAATACGTTCTGTGTATAATTTTCCTCACGTAAATCACAGGACCTACCTCTCAACCACGTGAAACAGCAATTTTAGGGTATTTTTTAAGGTTAGCGATGAACGCTTGAGGTATCGGTAAAAAAGAGGGATGGATTCGTGTTCATCAGTTCAAGATAGATAATAATAAGCTCTGTCTAAAATTTCCTCACGTAGATCACAGGACCTACACTTCAACCACGTGAAATAGCAATTTTGGGGTGTTTCTTAAGGTTAGGGACGAACGCGTGAGGTATCGGTATAAGAGAGGGTCGGATTCGTGTTCTGCAGCCCAAGATTCATAAAAATAAGCTGTGTCAATAAGTTTCCTCACGTACATTACGGGACCTACCTCTCAACCGCGTGAAACAGGAATTTTGGGGTGCTTTTTAACGTTAGGGACAAACGCTTGAGGTATCGGTAAAAACGAGGGTCGGGTTCGTATTCAGCAGCTCGAAATACATAAAAATACGTTCTGTGTATAATTTTCCTCACGTAGATCACAGGACCTACCTCTCAACCACGTGAAACAGCAATTTTGGGGTATTTTTTAAGGTTAGCGACGAACGCTTGAGGTATCGGTAAAAAAGAGGGCAAGATGCATGTTCAGCAGCTCAAGATACATAAAAATACGCTCTGTGTATAATTTTCCTCACGTAGATCACAGGACCTACCTCTCAACCACGTGATACAGCAATTTTGGGGTATTTTTTAAGGTTAGGAACGAATGCATGAGGTATCGGTAAACAAGAGGGTTGGATTCGTGTTCAGCAGCTCAAGATTCATAAAAATTCGCTCTGTCAATAATTTTCCTCACGTAGATCACAGGACCTACCTCTCAACCACGTGAAACAGCAATTTTGGGGTGTTTTCTAAGTTTAGGGACGAACGCTTGAGGTATCGGTAAACAAGAGGGTCGGATTCGTGTTCAGTGGCCCAAGATTCATAAAAATACGCTGTGTCAATAATTTTCCTTACGTAGATCACAGGACCTACCTCTCAACAACGTGAAACAGCAATGTTGGGGTCCTTTTTTACGGTAGGGACGATCGCTTGAGGTATCGGTAAAATAGAGGGTCGGATTCGTATTTAGCAGCTCAAAATACATACAAATACGCACTGTCAATAATTTTCCTTACGTAGATCACAGGACCTACCTCTCAACCACGTGAAATAGTAATTTTGGGGTGTTTCTTAAGGTTAGGGACGAACGCGTGAGGTATCGGTATAACAGAGGGTCGGATTCGTGTTCAGCAGCCCAAGATTCATAAAAATAAGCTGTGTCAATAATTTTCCTCACGTACATTACGGGACCTACCTCTCAACCGCGTGAAACAGGAATTTTGGGGTGCTTTTTAACGTTAGGGACAAACGCTTGAGGTATCGGTAAACAGGAGGGTCAGATTCGTGATCTACAGATTAAGATACATAAAGATACTCTCTGTGTATAATTTTCCTCACGTAGATCACAGGACCTACCTCTCAACCACGTGAAACAGCAATTTTGGGGTATTTTTTAAGGTTAGGGACGGACGCTTGAGGTATCGGTAAACAAGAGGGTCGGATTCGTGTGCAGCAGATTAAGATACATAAAAATACGCTCTGTGAATAGTTTTCCTCACGTAGAATACAGGACCTACCTCTCAACCACGTGAAACAGCAATTTTGGGGTGTTTTCTAAGTTTAGGGACGAGCGCTTGAGGTATCGGTAAACAAGAGGGTCGGATTCGTGTTCAGCAGCTCAAAATACAAAAAAATTCGCTCTGTCAATAATTTTCCTGACGTACATCACAGGACCTACCTCTCAACCACGTGAAACAACAATTTTGGGGTGTTTTTTGAGGGTAGGGACGAACGCTTGAGGTATCGGTAAAGTAGACAGTCGGACTCGCATTCAGCAGCTCAAAATACATAAAAATACGCAATGTTAATAATTATCCTCACGTAGATCACAGGACCTACATCTCAACCACGTGAAACAGCAATTTTGGGGTGCTTTTTAAGGTTAGGCACAAACGCTTGAGGTATCGGTAAACCAGAGGGTCAGATTCGTGTTCAGCAGCTTAAGAAACATAAAATTACGCTCTCTGAATAATTTTCCTCACGTAGAATACAGGACCTACCTCTCAACCACGTGAAACAGCAATTTTGGGGTGTTTTTTGAGGGTAGGGACGAACTCTTGAGGTATCGGTAAAAACGAGGGTCGGATTCGTATTCAGCAGCTCAAAATACATAAAAATACGTTCTGTGTATAATTTTCCTCACGTAAATCACAGGACCTACCTCTCAACCGCGTGAAACAGCAATTTTAGGGTATTTCCTAAGGTTAGCCACGAACGCTTGAGGTATCGGTAAAAAAGAGGGTCGGATTCATGTTCAGCAGCTCAAGATACATAAAAATACGCTCTGTGTATAATTTTCCTCACCTAGATCACAGGACCAACCTCTCAACCACGTGATACAGCAATTTTGGGGTATTTTTTAAGGTTAGGAACGAACGCATGAGGTATCGGTAAACAAGAGCGTCGGATTCGTGTTCAGTAGCTCAAGATTCATAAAAATACGCTCTGTCAATAATTTCCCTCGTGTAGATCACAGGACCTACCTCTCAACCGCGAGAAACAGCAATATTGTTTTTTTTTTAGGTTAGGGATGAACGCTTGAGGTATCGTTAAATTCGAGGATCGGATTCGTGTTCAGCAGCTCAAGATACATAAAAGTACAATGTGTATATAATTTTCCTCACGTAGATCGCAGGGTCTACCTATCAAACACGTCAAACAGCAATTTTGGGGTGTTTTTTTTTTAGGTTAAGGACGAACGCTTGAGGTATCGGTAAAAAATAAGGTCGGATTCATGTTCAGCAGCTCAAGATAGATAAAAATACGTTCTGTCTATAATTTTCCTCACGTAGATCACAGGACCTGCCTCTCAACCACGGGAAACATCAAATTTGGGGTGTTTTTTAAGGTTAGGGACGAACGCTTGAGGTATCATTAAAAAAGAGTGTCGGATTCGTGTTCAGCAGCTCAAGATTCATAAAAATACGCTCCGTCAATAATTTTCCTCAAGTAGATCACAGGACCTACCTCTCAACCGCGTGAAACAGGAATTTTTTTTTTTTTGAGGTTAGGGTCAAATGTTTGTGGTATCGGTAAAAAAGAGGGTCGGATTCGTGTTCAGCAGGTCAAGATAGATAAAAATACGCTCTGTCTATAATTTTCTTAACGTAGATCACACGACCTACTTCTCGACCGCGTGAAACAGCAAGTTTGGGGTGTTTTGTGAGGTTAGGGACGAACGCTTGAGGTATCAGTAAAAAGAGGGTCGGATTCGTGTTCTGCAGCTCAAAATACATAAAAATTCGCTGTGTTAATAATTTTCCTGTGATTTCTAACAGCTTGATTATTGTGTACAGTAGTATTTCTTTAAGGTTGGGGAACGGACAGCTCCGTCTGAAAATGAATTGTTTAAAATAGCCACGCGCTTATCGAACGTAGATAAAAAATGCTAAATTTTCCATATTTTTAACAATTTTTAGGTTGAAAGGAATTTTTGGGCAGGGCGTTAGTACGGTTGACGTGGAACGTTACATCTGTATATATATATATATATATATATATATATATATATATATATATATATATATATATATATATATATATATATATATATATATATATATATATATATATATATATATATATATATATATATATATATATATATATGTATATATATATATATATATATATATATATATATATATATATATATATATATATATATATATATATATATATATATGGGTCAGACACACACACACAGACACACGAAATTGCATGAATATTCCATAGTACATTGTGTAACGAGTGCAGTATAGTGGCCAATAGCGCACACGGGCGACCACATCGCACGAGCTTCACACACTATTTTTTATCATACGTGCTGGGAATATGACATATATTGCGTGGGGGATTTGTGTACGCTAAATGATCAAGAGAGACTACGGGTGTTATTACCTATAACGAACTCGACAGCGTGACGTAATGAAAGTAACGCACACTTTAGCGTGTTATGGGAATAACGCTAGAAGTTTGTTATTGACCATTTACCGTACGTAAATCTGTCACGGAATGTAATTTTTCCAGCACGTATGATGAAAAGAAATTTAACTCTTTGAAATTCGTTGATTGTCCATATATTTTCAGTGATCATCTTAAACTGTTAATAACTTTTACTATCAGATTAATAGTTTTATATGTAACAGAACTTAAATTAAAGCTCTTTTTGCCTACTTTTTATTATCTTTCTCGTCATTTTTCCAAAATAAAAACTTGTAGAGTCATGATTAGAAGAAGAGGTATCTTTTTTCATTAATATAACGAATATTTCGAGTAAATTACCGCACATCTCGTGATCAAGGGCCCATTAGAATGAATTAGGTGTACTAGGCTTTCTTTTTGGGTACCAAAGAACGCCTCCTAAAGTCTGACCGAAATCCGTTTTTCGGAGGGTGTGCCCTCTCCTTGTCGGTACATTATCTTGGAATATTTCTTTCTGTGAGCTGCATGATGGCGTTATCTTCTTTTTTTCTAATGTTTTACGGAGGTAAACCAAAGCACACTTCTATGATTACTAGTGCCACATGAGACTTTGAAGGATAAGAGTTATTGAACGAAAGTATTGTCCATATTAAATATCAAGCTTTTGAAAGCAGAATTTCTCTCGCGAGTTACATACCATTTTTTTTGTATTTAAAATAGAGGATATTTTAACATGATGGAGATAATAAACGAAACTCTAAAATTACATATAATTTTTGCTCTTATTTAATCATTGTGAATTCGTTATAAAAAAAGACAATGTAGAGCGAAATCACGTATAAAATACAAGGAGGATAATATCATGGTATCTACTTTCATGCTGTCACCGTCCACGACTGAGGAGGTTGAGGGGGTGGTATGATGGTTTTAATAATTATGGAAACTTTTTATACAACAGCCTACACGTACGTATTCAGGTTTTGAAAACAAAATCGTACAAGATCATGTTACATGGCACGTGTAAAATAGTTTCTAGAAATTTCCACGGACAAATGGAATGACGCAGTTAGGTGCAACTGGCACTTTGATTTTAGAAGACTTATATCACATTACAGGGGCGTTAATAATTTCTCGACTGAATTGGTGCTAAATTAGATAGTACGGTTAAGGTGATGCTAAAGTCACCAGTCACCGACAAATATGAGGAACCACTTTTCTTATTTTATTTTTAATTTTGAGTAAATATCTCTATGAAACGTTATTGTCCTACTCAAAAACAACAACTTTTCAGAGTGATATTTTCTCAAAATTAAATATTGAATGAAAAAAGTGGTTCCCCGTATTTTACGGTAATAAGAGGGTTTAGCATTACCTTAATGGCAGATTTTCATCTAAGAGCTTAAGATTATCTCACTATACTACATCAATCACAGAAATCTGTATTCAAGGAGAACTACAAGTAAGACTCCTCAGTTCATTTCAGTCAGCCGTGTCTAAAACAACTGTGTTAAAAATGTTCAGGGCCAATGCAAGTGACTTAATTAAAATTTTACGACATGCTCTGCGTATAGCAAATGTTCACGAACCGCATATTGGTTCAATTTGTGGAACGGTATGGTATACTTTTGTTGACCGACTACCCGTAGAAATTTAAGCCAAAAAATTACATTTTATTTTACTACATTGTCGCATAACGACAATTAATTATATATCCCATGTCGGCGTTTTTCATAATAAAGACGTACTGTCGATCCATGCATTCATTTTATAAAGTTTTTTACTTTTATAAATCAGTGGATCCTATGCTTTAGTAATGAATCAAATGCTCGAGGACACCGCGGGTGATGAGGATATTTTGAGTTGTGTCTATCATGATGGTGATGATGTTTAACAACCTGGACCATCATCAGCCGGCATATAAAACAGATTAAACCGTAAGTATTGGATCTGCTTCAGTGAAATATAGTTTTTACTATATTTAAGTACGTCCCAATACTTTAGTGATAGATCCTATACCCATTGAAGCTAGATTACCGACAGCTTCAGACGTACAAGCACATAACGTTAATATAATAAATTGTAAGTATTGGATGTGATAAAATAAACGTAATAATAATTTTTTGTCTTATTATTATGTCATATCCCAATACTTTTAGCAACAGTCAAAACTAATAATTTTGTTACATTACTATAATTATTATGGCATAACCCAATACTCTAGTTTTAGATACCATGCCCAGTACCACGCCGCAGGAAGAATTCAATACGGACTCTAGCAGCACCATCACCACCAGCAACAGCATCAGTACCAATAGCAACACTGATATAGGTGTTGAAGAAGAAGAAGAGGAAAATAACGAAAGTAAGTTTACACAAATAATTATTTATAATTTTTTTTCAAATTCAACAAGTTGCAATCACACAGATGGATATTTACAGCACGAGAAAATGAGTCTACACGTCAATATCATTGTTTTGGGTGCTAACGTAGAGAGATACAAGGTAGAATACCTATTTGTTCGAAGGATTTTTTTAGGTAGAAGGTAGAATACTACCACCACCGCTAGATGCAAACCTTTATTACTGGCGTGAGGGATGTATGCGATTTTATAGGAATGACAATAAACTCTGCAAGATCAAATCACGGGTCTGTATGGCTTGCATTTAGGCCTATTCAGAATTTTAATGCGGATTATCTTTGGGGATTATTGTTAAACGCAGCCCGGAGGGCTAACGATTTTAATGTTCATGATACTTTGTTTATTTAGTTGTGCTATTGTGAGAGGTGTAGCAGGGCTTGGACGTGTACGACTAACCGAAGAAGCGGTAAATAAAAAGTCTATATTATGTATAAGAAACGATGACAATCTTTGTTTACCACAGCCTTTGGTCGTAGCTTATGCTTACGTTATCAGAGGTTAGATACGATCAGGTAAATTGCACAATTAATGAACTTATACGTAAAGCCAAAGGCACCGTTCAAAAGCAAGCCACTGAAGAACTTTTAAATTTAGCTAATGTCCAGGTGCCACCTGAAGGTTGCGGTCTAGAGGAAATTCATCGTTTTCAAATTTATTTTGTTACCCGAGGTACAGCTATAGTTCTGTACTTTTTGAGTAATTTTGGAAAGGGGTCTCCACCAGTTTATGATGGTACACGTTTTGTTATTGATACGCATACAAGTGTTATTCATACTTTACGAATCATGTACTATGACCGTTTAAAACATTTTCAACGGATATTTAATTTAACAGGTGCAGCAAGAACCCAAGCTTACTGTATACCTTGCATCAAGAGTTGTGATTGACGATCACAGATGCTCAAAATAGGTCACAAATGTATGAAAAATCCTGTATGTGAAAAGTCTTTAAATCTTAGTAAATGTAGGAATTGTTGTCCAACATTTTTCCGTGACATTTGCTATGAAAATCATTTAAAGAAGGGATCGTTTAATAAGTTTAGCAGTGTATGTGAAACAATAAAGATCTGCGAAAAATGTTTCAAGACTGTGCGTACACAACATCGAAAAGATAAAGAAGAACACAAGTGTGGTATTTCATTTTGTTATAAGTGTAAAACACGGTTGCCACTTGGTTATTTGCGTTTCGTGCAATCTATAAAATCAAAAGAGACAACATCCACCGTGATATACTTATTTTATGATTTTGAAACACAAGAATCGATACCAGTGCTGGTCGACGAAAAGGAAAAGATCCACTTACCCAACTTACACACTTACACAACTTGTGCGTCGTACAACAAGTTTGCACTCAATGTTTTGAGATTGACGATATTTCGATTGACTGCAGACGATGTGATATGCGTGAATACGTCTTCAAAATCAATCCGGTCAAACAGTTGGCTGATCTAGCTCTGAATTAGCCAAAAATCTTCAAAAGAATTATATGTATTGCTCATAATTTACAAGGATTTGACGTTCAATTTATATTTAAATATATCGTTGAAAATAAAAGTGAATGTATTAAAACGTCTGTGATTTTGAATGTTTTGAAAATAATCTTAATGGAGTTTGTGCATATAAAATTCATTGATAGTTTAACCTATTTTCAGTTGCCGTTATCTCAATTACCGAAATCATATGGTCTAAAAGAAATTAAAAAAGGTACTTTCCCCCACTTATTTAGTACACCTAAAAATCAGATGTAGGAAGTTCCACTGTCACCTTTATACAAGTATTCACCTGATACTATGCAAACCGCGGAAAGAACCCGATTCTTACAATGATACAATGAACAGTAGAACAGCGGTTAGATGTTCATATTTCAAGTAGAAATAGAAAAATACTGCAAGAAAGATGTGTTCATTTAACGATTAGCTTGTTTGGCTTTTCGACTATTGCTTCAGCATGTATACATGTTTTCCGAAAAAAAATTTAAAAAGAATCAAATCGGTATGTACCGGCAAATGATTACAGGTGGGCCGACAACTAGTCCGAAATATCTGTGCATTGGCTTTGTTGAATGCAAAAACGTGTTCTCAATCGTTTTATTGAACATGCTGGTCGATGTCGTGGACGACGAAAATCATAAAGGTATGATTTCATGGCTACAATTTCATGGCTGTTTTTGGCATGAATGCCCTAGCTGTTACCTAATAAATAGAGACATAGCTTTGACAAGTGTTGAATCAATAGATGATAGGTACGAGAGAACAATCACCATTAGCGACAAGATAAAATCCAGCAATTACGAGTAGATTGAAATATGGGGATGTGAGTTTAATAATGAACTCTCTCAAAATGAACAACTTCAGTGATTCGTTAAAGAAAACGTCAATCTTGTCAAGCGAAAACAGCTGGATGCTCGAGATGTATATTTCAGGGGTCGCACAGGTAACACAGTTATAGTGTCTGATTGTCAAGGGAAAGCTAAAATCAAGTACGTGAACGTGTGTTCTCTATATCGGTTCATTTGTAAGCGTGGTAAGTACCTCGTTGGTCATCCTAGAATATACGTTGGTCGTAAGGAATGTCGTCAACTTCTCCAACCACGAACGTTGTCATTGCTGCCTTTACAACCGCACATGCTCGACTGAAACTATTTGAGTATCTGCATGCTTTGGGTCTCCGCGAAATATAAGATACAGATGGCGCTACTATCGACAACAAATCTTTCATGTGGGCGTTAATGAGATGATTATTTGTGGCAGCGGGAATTCGGAATCTTATTAGCGAACGCTGAGCCGTCAACAAACGAATTGGGTGTGGCACCGCGCTTGATGAAGAAGCTCACTGGCGACTGCCGCGAAATCCGCGAGATAATAGGTCGCGGAAGTAATCGAGCTCGCTGGTGGTGCCAATAAGCTAATTGATGCTCGTATAAGCCCCACTACAGCACGCACGGACTCGTAAGTGGCCGCGCGCGGGGCCCCCACCGCGGGCGCGAAATTCTCACAGAAGTGGTGTCTTATGAAGAGGGGATTTTATCTGATGAATCAAGTGTATTCATGTATCAGTACCAGTCACGGGTGCACGCTAGAAGTATCCGTTCACGTGAATATTCTGTGGTCCCACAGACTGTGGAAAGACGGTACTTGTAAAAACTACCATCGATCATATGTGCGACACTCGCATCGAACGCATAATTGTTTATTATTCAGAGTGGCAGACGGGGTACAGAGATTTCGGCAAAGACGTTGTAATTAAAAATATGGAGCACACTAGAAAAATGGTTCTCCTACAACAGGAGAACGTGGAATGTCTACAGAGTACGCTCATAAACGGTTCACTAAAATCTGTACGAACACCCTGTACAGTGGTGGACAGACTCAATGTAGAGATGAACAAAATAGTAAACTCGCCGAAGTGTTACGATGAGCGAGAAAAGTGGTCGCTGTATCGCCAAGTCTTGCAACGTTATCTTCACTTTAAAGTAGTTCTCTGGATGTACTGATGCTCAACCCGGGGTTACATTAGAAAATTTATTTTATAAGATACTATTCGGCGTTATCTAATATGCAAACCTCACAATTAATAATTTCAAACATTAAAATTTCGATAGACAGTGTCTAGAGTATCAGATATTCCCAAAAGTCGAAAAAGAGTGAAACACTGCACACATATATAGATATACTGTAGCATGGGATTAAACCTTTGGACTTTTGTATATTAATCAAAAACATCGCTTGTCCTATCAAACTTTTTTCTCAATGATTCGTATGGTTATTTTACATCATATGCTAGTTTTTCAAAAAATTTAAACAAAACTTTTATTACAATTAAACGACATCTCTCTCACTGTGGGACTCAGAATAGGCTTCCTCTGTTAAAATATGAAATTTAAGGCTCAATATCTCCAAATTTCATGTGTCTTAGGGATTCAAGATTTAAACGACATATAAAGGCAATAGAGGAGCGTATCGATACCGATATCCTGCAGTGTTCCTCAAAAATATAGAAATAATGCAGGTCAACTCCTGCGTGGTTAGCGTATCAGTTAGTGTACCACTGTTTGGGGTGCTAATGGATCTGTAACGATAGGCGACGTGCAGATACGTGGTGGTAACATGGTTGACCTATTGAATGACGCTATGAGAGAGAGAGATGAGTAACCCCACCACCGAGGCATCTCCAGTTTGCTGTTGTGGTCCGTGAAGCATTTATTCCTCGAGAGTTTATCGGCAACAAGAGTTTGGCGAAATATTTTTCAATTGTCGTCAAGCGGATCGTCGACAGAGGGCATTGTTTACGCTCTTTCACCACGCTCATTGTGTGCTGGTGGTGCTGGTGGTGGTAGTGGTAGTGGCAAAAACTTATCTGCTTGCAGCAATAGTTACAGTGACGTCCCCGGTGAAGGAGCTTATGGTTTACAAGTCAAAAGAAAGAGTTTAAAGAAAAGAAAATCGTTTGACGTATAGAAGAAGAAGAAGAAGAAAGTTTCGACATTGAAAACAGAAGTTGAAGCATTGCATCGAACGAGAATTTCAAGAAAATGACAAAGGAAAAATGAGTTTGCAAAAAGTCAAAAATTGACAAGAAAATAACAGCGTATTGGACGCATTGATTGATTTACTACCGTTTGAGATACATATACCTGGTTACAGATTCTGTGGACCAGGTACTAAATTAGCGGAACGTATCGAACGCGGTGACGTTGGGGTTAATCCTTTGGATGAAGCCCATCGTCAACACAATCTCGCTTATGCTGACAAAACAGGTAATCGTCATCATGCCGATAGAGTTTTAGCAGATTACGCTTTCTCGCGTATGTTTGCGGAAGCTGACAAAAGAACGTTGACTTTAATGACAGCTTGATATATGGTTAGCAAAATAACGTTTGAACATATTTCTTTCTCGCATCAAGAGGTCTTTAAAGAGAAAACCAAAGCAAGCAAGAAGGAAATCAAAGTCGAAGGATAAAAAACCAACTGAAAAGAAAGTGAATAAAAAGGTGGACAATGAATTAAACTTTTGAGAATCTTTACTACAGTCCTCCGCAACCTCTGTCGTACGCTGGTGCTAATAAACTTTTTCAAGCTATGCGTAACAAACATGGTCGACAAAGTGTTATCGAATGGTTCGAGAGACGAAGTTACAATGTGTGAAATTTTGACGATAAGTGGGAAGCTGATTTAATGGGCGTGAAGTATATAAAGACTTACTATTGAATTTATTAAGCAGAATAAACTCAATCGATTTAGCAGGATAAAAGTATTTATTGATAGATAAAAAGTTACAAAAGAGTACATATATAGGAAGATAGGCGCAGAGCAACAAGAGCAGTAGCTGTTACTGCTTCGAGTGCTAGAGCTGAACTGTCTAACTGCAGTCGCAGAGGGCTGCAGCTAGACGCATATTGTCACACGAAAACGGTCAGCAAGCAAGGGTTTTATGGCTTGACCTGGGATTGAAATTGAGAGCTAAATACTCAAAATAACACTAGCAACCCGTGCTCGCTCACGTATTTCTCAACAAAGTATATAAAGACTTACAATGATGGATACAGCTACCTTTTAGCTGTCATAGACGTAGTAAGCAAGTACAGTTTTGTGAAGCCAGTCAAGAATAAAATTTTGAGAAATGTCGCTGATGCTTTCAAACGTATCTTGTCGAGAAATAACTAACAAAAACCGATGTGTCTTCAAACCAAGAATTGAAAAGAGCTTATCAGTTGCAAAATGCACGAAATTTGGAACAAATACGGTATAACTTATAGAATAGTACGCAGCCATGATACAAAGGCTGCCATTGAGAAAAGATTCATCAGAACTGTAAAGAAAAGAATATGACGATGTTTTTCTCACAAAAAGACGACGTTACATTGACGATTTATCGAAAATCGTTGAATCTTATAACCACAGTAAACATTCGGCGACAAAGATGACACTGGCGTCGGTGACTCTTTACAATTTTGCCAAAGCTCGCGAAAATTTAGAACGTTTATATGGCAATCATTCTTTTCGACAGTCTAACTTCAGTGTTGGTGATTTGGTACGAGTCAGTCGCGCAATGAACGTTTTTGGCTAAGGTTACAAGAGCGGCTGGATGTTAGAACTATTCAAGATTGCTTGAATCTCTTTGACGTGTCAACCATCGGTATACATTTTGAAAGACTTGGCAGACGAAGACATTGATGATTTTTTTCCGCAGAAGAGCTGAGCAGAGTGAGCACAGATTTGAATGCAGACATTTTCGTTGTTGAGCAAGTTTTAAAGAGTAGAGATAAAGTCAATTAAAAGAGAGATAATATGAAGGACCAGTTTTATATAATTTTGCCCAGCAACAGCAGCCTGCAATATTTTAACGACAACACCACAATAAACTTTATTATGCAGTTACCGCAGCAAATACGACTACAGGGTTCATAGTCAGTCGCGCTTACGGAGGTTCAAATATCTCTGACGTTTCAACACATGTCATCGGATAAAGAAGAAGAAGACAGAGAAGTTTTGGTAAACAGCATACCACACAGGAATTTACAACGACGTACAGAGTCTGATACACGAAATAAATAATTTAGACTATACGAAGGATCATTTGGAGTTTAGAGTCGAGTGGGGTCGATACGTGACAGTTAATAAAGTTTGTGCAAACACGACTTGTACCGAATTTAGTACCAAGCTATGTCTGTCCAAGAAATTGCTAAAAATTTTGCACCTTACGTGACGGGTGCAATCGCGATTGTTGCAAGCAGTATCGCTAAATATAGATGATTACATATATGGTGACACCAGCATCAAAAGTTTCTCGCCTCCCATGTACATACCTTTATTATATAGTTCCTTTCAGACCATTGAAATCGATATAAGATACGAGCGTGGGCATCCGATACCATTCGATTATGGTACGTTGACGGTGACACTTAATTTTAAAAGAAAAGTCTAAAGTGATTACGTAAAATGGATAGATATGACGAATACTTCAATATACAAGTTGGTAGTGGTGGGGGTACCTTTGGTGGGGGTACTTACATTGGTGGGGTTGGAAAAATTTACATTGGTTCCCCCTACTAGCGAGGTCATGGTGGTATTGATTAATTCCAGGCTGGTATATTCCGACGTGTTCTCCCACTCTTTACCCGTGGAGCCAAGGCCGTTGGGAAGGAAGCTACGAGGGTAGTTCAATAAGTCTTTAGAATAAAGTATAAAAACAATTTTTTTTGGGTAAATTTTTTTTTATTTTTCAACATAATCTCCTTGGAGCTCTATAAACTTGGTCAATCGCTTTTTAAGTTTTTTTAATCCTTCAGAAAAGTGCGTTTTCGGAAGTTCCTCAAAATAAGCACTTACAGAGGCAATGACGTCTTCGTTGTCCGTAAATCTCTGTCCACCGAGCCATTTTTTCAAGTTTGGAAATAAGAAAAAGTCACTGGGGGCTAAATCTGGTGAATACGGTGGGTGTTCGACCAATTCGAATTTTAGTTCTTCAATTTTAGCCATTGAAACGAAGCATGTGTGAACTCGAGCGTTGTCGTGATGAAAGAGAATTTTTTTTCTCGCCAAATGTGGTCGTTTTTTTTTAATTTCTTCTTTCAGCTGCTCTAATAATGATGCATAATACTCACCAGTAATTGTTTTACCCTTTTCCAAGTAGTCAATAAGTATAATTCCACGTGCATCCCAAAAAACTGTAGCCATAACCTTACCAGCTGACTTTACGGTCTTTGCCTTCTTTGGATCTGGTTCGCCTGTGGAAATCCACTGTTTGGATTGTTCCTTTGTCTCAGGAGTGTAGTGGTGTATCCATGTTTCATCCACAGTCACAAATCGACGAAAAAATTCCTCAGGATTCCGACTTATGCGCGCCAAAAGAGCCTCAGAGGCGACCACTCTATTGCGTTTATTCTCAGCTGAGAGCAAACGCGGCACCCATCTTGCCGATAGCTTTTTCATGGCTAATTTTTCATGTAGAATTGAAACAACTGCACCTATAGATATCCTTGTGGCCTCAGCTAACTCACGCACTTTTAATCTTCTATCCTTCAACACCATATCGTGGATTTTATTGATGATTTCGGGAGTAGTTGCTTATACGGGCCTTCCTGAACGTGGTTCGTCACTTATTGATGTACGACCACGCTTAAATTCATTTATCCAGTTATAAACCGTTGCTAAGGCAGGGGCAGATGTGCCATGAACTGAGTCCAATTCATTTTTTATCTCATATGGAGTTAAACCCTTTAAATGAAAATGTTTAATTACCGCTCTGAACTCGTTTTTTTCCATTTTTCTTAACAAGCAATTTTTTTTTTCAATTGGTTATAAAAACACGTAAACTCAGAAGATGTGGACTGTGACTGCACCATATATCTAGTCGGGAGTGGTGCTGACTGAAAACAGATGATTTGGAGCGATTCGCGCGCCATCTGTTAGTCATTCTAAAGACTTATTGAACTACCCTCGTATGTATGCTGGAATGAACATTATTTCTGACATAGGCACGCGAAATACACTAATCAGAGAATCATTTTGAAAAGCTGAGGAAAAACTAGATAAAATGGTGGAGGGGTCAGAATATAAAATGCCCCGCTACGCCGACCATCTTCAGTTGCAATTCTTTGGTGGACTTGTCACACTCCGCAAAGATAGAAAAAAGAAAAGAGCAACAAAAAAGAGATCAAAGATATCAAAGCTCAAGTCGTCCGGTGCAAAAAAGGTAAAGTTAAGTAGAAGAAGCGAACGAAATGGAAGAAGTAGACTAATAAAATAACAACAAGAGATATTTTTGATAGCTAAAAATGGCTTTTTTACACACCCATTCATGTGAGTGTCTAAAGTCGGAGCTATTCTTATTTGAAATTTTTTCGACTTAAACGACGATCGAAGGCTCTCTCACTGGATATATTATAAACCAATATGATCCTTGACAGACGACCTTCCCATAGGATTTTATATACCTGGTTATTACCAGTCGAAAAAATAGGTCGAAAAAATTTCAAATAAGAATAGCTCCGACTAGCGAAGAATAGTGAAGAATATATTGATCTTGCTCACACGATGCTCAGTCTACGTGTTCGTCTAGTCTGTGATATACCTATAGTTGATTTACCTGCGGATCCAGCACCTCCAATAAATAAAGTTGGCCCCGTTAACAAATTAATGCATTCATTGTTTAATCAAGTGGATATATTTTTTAACCAAAAACCTGTATCAATACCAACAAATGCCTACGCTTACAGAGCGTACATTGAAACGCTGCTTAAATATGGACCTGCAGCAAAAGAACTCTCACTTGACGACTGTCATGTGGTGTGAAGAACCTCTTGGAAAAATGAGCGACCTGGTAGATGCCAACGAGGGGCTTATATATCGACGGAAATTGGTATCATCGGGGAGAGCAATCGACTTGAAAGGTCACATACACGGTAGCGTGTTTAACCAAGAAAAGTTGCGAATAAACGGTGTTGAAGTAAGAGTGCGTTTAGTATAATTTCGCAATAATTCTAGCCTCATAAATCCTACGGGATATTTTTTCTTACATATCGAGGAAGCTAATCTTTTAAAGCACTTTCAAAGACAACTGCTAAATATACTCTTAGTTGAGTAGAAAACAATGCTTTTACTATGCATAGTGGTATTCACGGCAAAATTTTGGATAACGTTATATTGGGTCAGATACCAAAAAGAATTATTAATGGTTTTATTAATAATAAGGCTTTTAACGGCAATCGCCAAATCAATCATTTTGAACATTTTAACATTAATTTTCTATGTTTAAACGTTGACGGTGTACAAATACCTTCGAAACCTTTACACCCCGATTTTAGCTCTGTAAATAACTTGTACGTTGACGCTTATCACACGTTATTTTCAGGGACAGGTATACATTTTTCCAAGAGGGGTAATCAAATCACGCGTGAAACATATCCTAATGGTTATTGTCAATAACCGCGTGATTTCAAAGCTTTTGTTAAGAAAAGAGAGAAGTTTAATGTAACATGTAAGTTGAATAATTTACAAGAATGTCAGTTTTTGTTTTTTAAGTAAATAATTAATATTTTTTCCAAATAATTGTTATATTTATATACTGAAATACTAATAAAATAAAAACGTTAATTGTACATAATTTATTCTTTTTATTTCTTAGGTCTAGTAGACGACTCAAAATACCCATTTCCCCATTCCCTTTGCATGTATGAAAAAAGCTCTAATCACACGCTGGTTAAAAAAAGTACGATGTGTAACACGGGTGGAAAGGGCTTTCTCAGTCTCGGATGATGATTTGAATCAATCATCATCCTCGCTTAGAAAAATCCCATCTTCCCCCCTAGCACAATGTACTTCGACCCGGAAGTATTTTTTTTTATGAAAATATAGGTTATTTTAAGCAAGAAAGGTTCCCAGACTTTTTTCCTCAAAATGCTAATTTAAAAGTTATAATTTTTTTAAGTTTCATTTTTGCAATTTTTTTATCAACTTTAGGCATATTTGCTACGAACCTTTTTTACTCAACGTTAGTCAAAGAATTGGATAACATTTTTTTAAGTTGCAAACTTGAAGTTTTCGAATTTTAATTTTTTCTTAAAGGCTCTAGCCGATTAACAATGTTAAATTTGCCTTCGCGGTATCGGACTTTTTGAGTATTTTTTCTCGATTCATATTACAAACACATAATTTTTAAGATTTTGTTTTGCTCCCCACCCCCTCCCCTTATGAGCTAGTCTTACTAATCTGTTTTATACTCTCTTATTTCTTTCTCTGGCTGTTCGCGGTCGCTTGGGTTGAAACGTCCAGGGTAGCTTCACTTTTTATCACAAAATTTGGAGAAATTTTTCTAAGATACCTTCATTGACAAACATAACTTCAAAATTGTATTATAAAATTTACAAGATTTTTTACTAATTTACGGGTGGTGAAAAATTAAATAAAAAATTTGTTGTGCTCATTATTTGTCTTTTTACTTGTGTCAATTTTTTCAAAATTTTTCAAAAGATGCGCGATACTGAAAATTTTGATAAATAATTTTTCTTTTCATATTTTCGCTATTTTTTACACTTAAATAGGTGATACAAATCGGTTTATTTTTTTCGCATTATTTATATTGTACTCTAATTTCTTAACTTATATCCACATAAAAAGTCAGAAAAATTGCTTTCCTATCCTTGATATATCTTCCTTCCTAAATGCTATATCTTTTTCTAATTAATAGCTCAAAAAGGTATGCTACTTTATCTTTGATGGTTTGTCAAAAGACAATTTTTTACTATTACTACGCACCGATAGGTAATCGTCCTTATCAAAGCAATTTTTTCTTTATACGTACTTTCTTATAATTTATTGAAATATTTGAATTATACGTAATTAGATAATAGTTCGCAGAATCACTGAATTTCTAAACATCTAAAATTTTTTGAACGATTTTCCATCATAGATTTCCGGGATATAACCGTTTAAACTAAATATTTTTCTTTTGTGTATAACAAAAGAATAGAAACAGCCTATCCAAAATTTGTGGTTTTAGAAGATAGGTAATTTTATGTTCTTTTTAATGCATTTACATTCAATTGATCATAATATTTCTAACATATAAAAAAAACGATAAACTAATAATCGAAAATCGAATAATCAAAATATCATTATAAAACATAAACAAGTCGATGAATCTTGAAATTTCTTTCTACTTTTGAATTTTCAGTTTAAAAAGAAAAGAATGAGACCTGATTTGTAAAAAATGACCGCGTCGTTCTCGAGATATAGACAATCAAAAAAAATTTCCAAAGACACATAACCTCAATATCCCATAAAATACATTATATCATGATCTATAAAAACATACAGGTCTTGAGATAGTAAAAAGCTACATATTTGTAAAATATCAGATAAAATACTATCGATTTACTTGAGTTATCGTCGGAGAAAGAAAATCGATTTTTTTTACAGAATTATTTTCTTCTCGACAAAAGAAAAAAGTCAAGACTCAAAAATTTTACTGAACATTCTTCTCCATATTCCTCAACATCTCAAAATTTTCAAAAATTTTCCGTCATATTTTTTCGAGATATAATCGATTAAACAGAAAATTACGTTTTCGTGTATAACAAAAGAAAGGAATAACCGTATCCAAACTTTAAGGTCAGAAAGTTAGGTAATTTTATTCTTTATTAAATGCTTTTTCATTGGGTCGATGGTATTATATCTAAGGTATTAAAGAAACAGAAAAACTAAAATACAAAAATTCATAAATCGCTAAAAAACAAAAACTCACCGAAAACAAAAAAAAACTGTATAGTGCCGCCTTTCTTTAAGAAAAACAAAATAAAAATGAATTCAGAAACATTAAGTTTACCGTGTATATGCAGAGTAATTAACATTAAGTTTACCGTGTATATGCAGAGTAATTAACATTAAGTTTACCGTGTATATGCAGAGTAATTCTGTTCCACGTTCATACGCACACGCGCACTCACACACACACACACACGCACGCACACACTCACATGCACACACACACAGACACATACACACACACACGCACACATATACACGCATTCACACACACACACGCACGCAAGCACGCACGCATACACACACAAATTTATATTTGCATATATACATATAAATGAGTATGTGTGTGTTTGTATGTGTGTTGAGTAACTACCGAATCATCCGCGAGAAGTACTGAATTGTAGGTGTCACCTCAGTCTATACACAGGTAATAAAGCTCGTCTTCTACTACTGGTTATCTATTCATGCCGTGTTCTTAATATTTGTTCTATTTCATTTTTCGTGCTGAAGATTTTACTATACCTACACTATATCTATTACTAACAGAAATTTTAATTAGTATGTTACAAATATATGCTACTTTGAACGAATTAAATAAACATTATAAGTAGAAACAGTTAAGCTTGTGCTTGTACCGTTATAGTATATTGTAACCAATATCAGAGCTATAAATAACTGTAAATATGTGCTTTTTAGGTTCGGAAAGCAATGTTTCTGACTTTTTATATGAATATAAGCTAAGAAATTAGAGTACAACATAAATAATGCGAAAAAAATATAAACTAATTTATGTCACCTATTTTAAGTGACCTATTTTTCATATCAAAGATTTTGAAAAAATTCTCACAAGTAAAAAAGCAAATAATAAGCACAACAAATTTTTTATTTAATTTTTCACCATCTGTGAATTAGTAAAAAAATCTTTTAAATTTTATAATACAATTTTCAAGTTATGTTTGTCAATGAAGGTATCTTAGAAAAATTTCTCCAAATTTTGTGATAAAAAGTGAAGCTACCCAGGACGTTTCAACCCAAGCGACCGCGAACAGCCAGAGAAAGAAATAAGAGAGTAAAAAACAGATTAGTAAGACTAGCTCATAAGGGGCGGAGGGTGGGGCGCAAAACAAAATCTTAAAAATTATGTTTTTGTAATACGAATCGAGAAATAATACTCAATGAGGCCGATACCGCGAAGGCAAATTTAACATTGTTAATCGGCTAGAGCCTTTAAACAAAAAAAATTAAAATTCGAAAAACTTCAAGTTGTCAACTTCAAAAAATGTAATCCGATTCTTTGACTAACTTTGATCAAAAAAGGTTCTTACAAAATTTTACGTAGCACCTCTAGTTTTTGAGAAAAAAAGGCGTAAAGTTGATAAAAAATTGCGAAAATGAAGCTTCAAAATATCATAACTTTTTATATAAGATTTCGATGATTGTTTCTAACAGCAAATTGTAGACGAGATTTTTAGAGTGTCTCATACACTCTTTAACAAAAAATCTACTATATTTATTAGAACAACAGAAACAACTACTCTGCGGGCAAATACCCCCCCCCCCCCCCAGCATTGAATTAAACTGTTAATTAATAAAATATGTAAATGTAATTAGAATTAAAAATTAAAATATTTTTCGTATTTATCCTGCAAGTTTCTCGTAAACTTGTTAAACGGATAAAACATGTTACGTATTTAGAGTGTTTCATATACTCTTTAATAAAAAATCTACTATATTCATTTGAACAACAGAAGCAACTACTCTGCGGGCAATCACCCCTCCCAGCATTGAATTAAACTGTTAATTCATAAAATATGTAGATATATTTTAACATTAAAAAACCAAACATTTTTTGTATTTATCCTGCAAATTGAAGTTTTTTTTCCCCCTTTTTATAGCAATAAAGGGAAAACCATTTTAAGGTAGGTTTCTGATAAACCTATTATATTGTATTATTAGTTTTTCACTGTATTTATATGTAAGACTCATTCTTAAAGAGAAGAGTCTACCTCTTCAAAGCAAGAAATACATAGGTCCTTTAATATTATAAATGTAAAGCGTTTCGGCCTCAAGACTGCCTGTACGCCTCATCAGTATGATCAGGCAGTCTCTATCATAGATGCACGTATATTTAAAAAAAATAAATTAAAAAAAATTTTTAACAGTATATAAAAAAAAAGGATAAAATAACCTATATTTTCATAAAAAAAATAGTTTCGGGACGAAATAGTGCTGGGCCAAAAAATTATTTTTTTATAATTTGTTTAAAAAATGGCATTTTAAAAAATTGTTGACCACTTTAAACAAAAAAGGACCAGCGGATTCGTGTTCTACGGGTCAAGATACATAAGTAATGGCTATTTTCACCTTTTAACATTCTGTTGTTTACAAGTATATTTTAAGACTTTAATATATAAAAATATATAAAATATTGGAAACGAAGTTTATCACACGGATATCGGAGCGGTCTTGTCCTACTCTTTTCCATCTTTCAGCTCTTACATATTGAATATTACCTGCTATTTTGTTTTTCCGATTTTCTGGAAAAAAGACCCTACTCAAATAAAGCTTATATTTTGTACATCTTCTTAATTAAGAGAAATAATTACATCTTTCAAATTTCGCTGAATTGTTAAACATTCAATAAGTCTGTGAATTAAAATAAACTTATTGCTAGTTTCATAAATATTATTATATAATTACGTTTTGAGTCTTCCTTATAGATGTTTCAAAGAGCAAAAAAAGTATAATTTTTGTTAAAAAACAATATATTTTCGTTTCAAATTATTTTAAGTTTCCATTCATGTACACTTACCGAGAATTATACAAAGCCGATCTACTGCACACAAACTTAAATAGAATAAAGTTATTCTTACTGCACATAGTATCTTACAACTAACTTTTTAACTTTAAACAGAATAACAACTATATTTTAATATGTTGTTAAATTAAAATGATTTCACTATAGATATAATACTTAAATATAGTTAGTTATTATCTTATTTACGTAAACTGCCTCATCTTGTTATAATAATAACGCCATGTAATATATGGCTTGTTATTTTATCCAATTATTATATTATTTAATTTATCATGTTATGAATATTGAGTTACAATAAATACATATTAATAATTTGTTTTTTATCCATAATAATAATTGTTTTGATTCCATATTAAGCTAATTTTAGGTCAAACCACAATTATTATCGGACAGATTTCATCATGATTTATCTGCAAGACATCTCTTTTAGTTATTTGCAAAGCTTTTGATGCATAAACTACTACTTTGTCCACGATTTTTTAATTTATTCCGATAATCATTTTCATTAAAATAAAAAAATAAATGCATTCTTCATAATATCAAATTTCTCTAAGGCAATTACTGCATATTATAAAATTTTAAAGATATACTTTTTACAAAAGTAACATTGAGAATTTGTCTGATTTTTTAAAATTGTGTCAAAGTAGAAATAGGTGAGAGGATAGTTTCATGGAAATTGCTTAAGAAAGCTGAACAGTCATTGGAAGGAATAATGGGGAACACGTGTGAGTAAATAGGCGGGTTAGAGACGTACAAATTTCTGATAGAATTGTTATTTTCTGATAATGTCGGTCACTTTGGAGGGAATGGAGTAATTACAGTAGCAGCTACGGCTGCAGCTTGTTGACTCGCCAAAACCGCCGCTGCAACAAAAAATTTAAACATATTTTACCAAATTATTCATCATTTATGCATATTACAAAGCGCATTACTATTGTTATTATTTATCCAAGGTCAGTTCTTTCAGTAGCTATACTTTTGGAGTGTAAGTGATAAATAAAGCGTAGATATCAAACAAAATAGTTGTATGCATCGTATTATATTTAATTTCGACTAAAAAATAAAGGGTGCTCCCCATTAAGATAGTAAAATGATCCTTTTTCTAAATTCGTAAACTAACTATGCACACATGTATATAGATAATTTTACAGAAGAGACACTTTTTGTTGTCCCTCTATATTACCTTACATAAATGTTACTATAATTTATTCAAAATCTTGAAAATGTGTACACTATCAGTATAATATCTATTTGAAGAAAAAAATGTGAACCTAATTGAAATTAACTGATTAAAATAAGTAACCGGGATCATACAAAAAGCTTAGGAAATTACATGTCTCACAAAGGGCTTGATTTCCACTAGCCATTAATCATTTCTACTCCTATAGATATACCACTTATAATTTTCCACCTTCGATTCAAAGATAAGTCTTATCCGTCATTTTTCTGACGAGCATGCTGAATAATTAGACGGGGGCGAAGCGCATTCTTAAGGTTTTGTAATTATTTTTTAACTTTATATCATTGGAACTATTGTTTTTATGATTACTGTCGTTATGGGTTGATATTTCGGTTCATCCCGGAAGGTAATAAGTCGTCCGACACCAATACGGATCACCTTCTATACGGAAGTGAATAAGAATTATCTTAGCTCGTAGCGGTCAATAGACTCATTTTTTTAAAATAATATAAATTAAAACTGAGGTTGATAATGATTGATTATTGTATAGAAAATAGTAGAAAACAATCTGTTTTTTCATTAAAAGTTTCCAAATTTTAATATTAGGAGATCTAAATTTTAATATCACGAAATATTATAATTGAATAGAGTTTTCGACTGCTACTGACACTCGTGTACACATGTTAAAACAAAAGAAAATACAGTGAAACCTCGGACAGTGATACGTTTTCGGTTTCGGGTAGTGATAAAAACATTAGGGTATTCTACCATGCGAAGTACTCGTAAGAGTTCTGACGTTGTTCCGCCCGTGTAAACAGATTATTTTGATTAGAAAGTAGTGCAGTCAGACGTGATGAAAGATCTTATGAGTTTTCACATACTAGGTCGTCGTAGATGGTGCTTATATGCTTATATACCTTGGTGGAAGTAAAAATTGTACATTTTCGTACAATTCTGTACATTTCTATACATTTCTGTACATTTTTGCACATTTTTGTACATTTTCGTAAATCTCTGTACATTTTTATACATTTCTGTACATTTCTGTACATTTCTGTACATTTTTAACACTTATTAGACTTTTGTACAGAAACGTACAGAGATGTAGAAGAATGTACGGAAATGTATAATAATGTACAAAAATGTACAGTGATGTACAAATCAATGATACCAGACAAAGAGAAACGTTCCTCTTATTTTTGTTCATAAATGTATACATTTTTAATGATTCGACATTACTCGTATTTTAATAATTTTTACTATGCAATCTTCTAAAATATTAAATAGTAATTTTAAAATTCACATTAATAAAAACTTGTTTTCAGTTTAATCTCTCCGCGATTGTTTATTTATTACACATATCATATTTCTTATATTTGTACAATTTAATTTCAAATATAAAAATAATTTTTACCGAAAAAACCAACTTCGTAGAGATTTGAACTGGCGATCCTCAGTTCCTGAAGCGGACGCTCTAGCGACTTCGCCGTCACGATCCTTGTTTCACTATGCTTCGAATCGTCCATATAAGTTACACTAGGCTTTATTTATTTTACTGTCTTGTAAATATTCATTAAATAATGATATACTCTTCAAGATCCATTTATATATGGTAGAGCATAAGATATAGTTGTAAAAAAATACGTAAGTTTTATAAGTTAGATTTTTTGAGTCAAGACGATTATTAAAATATTTATGAGAATTTAACTATAAGTACGTAAAATTTACTAAAAAATATTTATAATATAATATAAACAAGTACTCCTTACTAAATATTCAGCACAAATTATTATATTTTTTTGTAAATTCTATAAATGACATTTTTCACTAAAGTAAATAGTAAAATTCCATAAATTTCTAATTCCAGAATTTATATACGTTTATGAATAACTTCTACAAAACTGTAAAAAGCATCCAAATGCAAGTAAATTAAAATATTCCTAATTTCTAAAATAGTAATTTTCATACAGTAAATAATAATTTTGAATACGTCCCATCTCTCCGTGCAGATAAAAAATTTTAAACCTATTTTAAACTGTATCTCTTTAGTAAAAATCACATTAATTCATTTTAATAATTAGTAATAAATAATAAATATATTTGTAAATATAAATATAAGCAAAAGATTGCAGGCTTCTATTTTGAAATCAAAAATCTTTTGAGATTCAATGCAACTGAATAAAATAATTCTAGAGCTGTATACAAATTTTTTTAATTTTAAGTATAAATAATCTGAATTGTTAAGGGGATACCGAGGTGCCGGGCAGAGATCTGCAATATCGGTATCACAGTTAACATTGATAATTAATTGTTTAATGATTTTTTAAATTCCGGCGATGATTCATTATTAAACGATTAATTATTAATGTTAATCGTAATACCGGTATTGCAGATCACTGACCGGTACATTGGCATCCTCTTGAGAAACTGTTAAGAAACTCTAAAAAGTTACTATTTTCTTACTATTACTATTAAACAGTTATATTATGTTGAGTGTTACTAAGATTAAATTATCTTAAATAACATAAGCGTTTTATGTTCTTGATATTTTTTTAATTAAGAATTATAACCAAAGGTTTTTTATGTTTGTATGAAAAAATTTGAAAAGTTTAATTAAATAAATGCATAGTAATAAATTGGAAAGTCTAATTGTTATTTCCACTATCTACTATAATATATTTGTAATTTAAAAATAGAAACCTGTAATTTTTTCTTATATTTATATACATGCATATTTATTATTTATTTCTAATTATTAAAATCAATTAATGCTATTTTCACAGAAAAGAATACGAAGTTTAAAGTATATTTAAAATTTTTTATTTGGTATCATTGAGAGGGTATCAGACGATTCAAATTTGCCGTCGAAATTCCTAACCTCAAATCTTTGACCGAGTTATGAATAATCGATTACAATTAACAAATAAACTAAATTATGAAAAACCAATACATCATTGCCCTTCCTTTTGTAGCATTCCACCACTTTGCTAAGTTTTAGGTAATAATATCATTGCATATATAAATGGCATTTGAACGAAATTTCGAATCACCTTTCGCAGATCTCTGTTTTATTATGAAATTTCGTTCAAATGCCATTGACACGAGCCGTAAAATATTTACTTGAAACTTCGCACAGTGGTAGATAATTATAAAACGAAGGGCAATTATCTCTTAGTTTTTCATAATTCTGTTTATTTTTTTAATTATATCCAAAAGTTTAGGGTTCTCAGGTCGGTAAGGTAGGGAAAACTGACTTTGACACCCCCTTAAATTGTACATCTCTTTATTATTTTATTATTATACATTTCCATACATTATTGAACATTTCTGTACATTTCTGTACATTTCTGTACATTTCTGTACATTTCTGTACATTTCTGCACATTTCTGTACATTTCTGTATACTTCTATACAAAAGTCTAATAAGTGTCAAAAATGTACAAAAATGTACAAAAATGTACAGAAATATACATAAATGTATAGAATTGTACATAGATGTTCGAAAATGTACAATTTCAACTTCCACCAGGGTATCTATGTGTTATTGTAGATGAACATTTTTATCACTTCCCGAAGTTTTACTGTAACGGGTTTTGAGTTAATGACTAATTTGTAATCTTAATAATATCTTAAAGTATTATTACATAACCCATTTATGTAATAATATTAATAGTTTTTTTTTCTGAAAACCTATCGTTATGTAAGTTAGCTATTTTAAATCACTTTCAATATTACTTAAAAAGAGAAAACGTTTTATTTTCAGTATTTTATTTCATCAAATGGATTCAATACCATTATGTATCATTAGTATTTATGTATAAGATGAAACGGATACTTTGATTAACAAAGTATTCTTTAAGATTTTTAATAACAGTATTATCCACGGAAGCCCGATGGGGACATGGGGAAAACTTGATACACAGTGTCAGTCTGCATATATTTTTAACCTATTTCGAAAAGATGGAGGTTATCAAATCGACCCGCATGTTTCTTTTAATGTCTGTTCCCGCATAACTCTTCAACGGATACATCGATTTCGATAATTCTTTTTTTATCTGATAGAGTAAGTTCCACTGGTGGTCCCATACAAATTTCAAGTCGATACTGGGCTAATACTACCAGTACTTGCCAATTAAACATTTTCTGACATCAATGCTTCCGTCATTGTTTCGTGAATTTTGATGCACAACTTCTTTCCAGATGTACCAATTTCGATGATTCCATTTTTTTATCTGTTAGAGTATATTACACTGATGGTCTTATACAAATTTTGAATCGGTATTGGGTCAATACTATCAGCACTGGCCAAATAAAAGTGTTCTGTCATAATTTTTTGTTCCAAATATAATTGCTGGAAATGTTAAAACTACTAAAGAAACAAAGCACTGAACAATTACACAAAATATTTAAAAAAATTACAAATTAAAGAAAAAAATCTAAAAGATCATTGAGTATTTGTCATTATAATATAGAGTCAGTACTCTACGTTATCACAGATTCCGTATGAATAAAATCATTAAAATATCATATAACAGACTTGATATATTAAAGAACAGTAAGGGAAAGCGGTACAATGTGGCGTATCTTTATTAGAGGTACTTTGATTGGTTTTAAACAAGTAGAAGTGCCTTTATTTAGTTCTCTAATATATTTGATGTATCCTGAAAAGTTATTGTATCATATTAAAAATTATTTGCTCTAAATATGGTAAAAGTACTTTTATGGCCATTTACGTATAAAATTTATTTTCGATAAAGTTACCCATAATTAAATGTTTATCATTCTGAATAAATAAATATATTATTTATGTCTATCTTGGACTTAACTATTGTTGATCTCTACCTTAAATTTAATAAAAGAGTTTACATACATTTCATAAAATATTATAATAACGGATAACCTGCTTTCGGACAATGCGGCACAGCATAATTAAACATATTATAAATGTTTATTTATTTGCCAATCGAATAAGAGAATACGTAGAAGTTAATTTCTAACAAAGATAGGCTTTAAAAACTGAGAAAAATGTGCGAAAGATTTCAAATTACATAGAAAATCTGAACTAACCTGACTTTTCGTTTTGCACGATATTTTGCCTGAATATTTTTATAGATTATTACAAATTTATTCAATAACGTACATAATAATTTATTTAATTAATACTTAATATTACAGAAGTACTATACTATTTTAAATTTATACCTATATCGATTTTATAGTGGTGCGTCGCATTGTCCGCTATGACAGAAAAAAAGAGACTTGTGAATTTATTAATAAAAACTTGAAATTTATGAGAATAAGCATTTAGACTTAAATAAAACTGTTTAGTATTCGTAGCTAAGATATTAAAGTACCCCTTAAAACTCCTATACATAACATTAAGTGAATGTTAACAAGCACATTTGTTAATGCGCCTTGAATCCACCATATTAGACCGTTCTCCCCTATGACTCGAAAAATTCATTTTTTATTTTACCGTTCATTTATTTAGTTTTAGTATTTTTCTTTTACGAAATCAGTGTAAAATTATTTTCTGAAAGAATATATTGAATTAAAAATGTAAATTAACTTTAACTAATATTCCCACGTTTTTCTCACTTTTCTCATAATGACATTTTTCGAGTTATACCGTTATTCCATCCATCCCCTCAATTGTAATATGCCTGTATGATTTATATATAAATATAAACTCTCTGGGAAATCAAAAAAAAATTTTTTTTTTAATTTCAGAAAGAATGTTTCTAAATTTCTTCATATTTTTGTAAGCTCATAGGTTTACAGTTCTTCGGAGCTAAATATGACCATAATTCCATGTACATATATATACATGCATGATTCTTTGGGAAATCGAGAATAAAAATCTGAAAAAATTCTCATAGATTCTACATAACAAGAAAAACATATTTACTGAAGAAATAAAAAGAAAAAAGAATTTTATCTCGATTTCCCAGAGAATCACCCATATAAATATATATACACATTGCTTTTTCAAAAATCCATGTGCATGTGGTACACGAAAACTCTCGCTAATTTTTTATATGAAAGTACATATCGAAAGAAGCCCACAATAATGAAATGTAAGCCCTATTTATGGACTGTCGCGCTCTCTAGAATTTTTTGAATGTTTAAAATTGGCTGAAAACGAGTCAGTTTAAAAAAATTCCACAGAGTTTCCATCTGAACCATTCGGAACGATTCAGAAATGGATATTTTCGTCTTTTAGTGTGCCTTCAGTAAGAAATATTTCCGGACTCTATAACGGCCCAAATATAAAAGGGATTATTTTCAGAAATTCATTCGCGCATGCTCATTTTTTCGATTTTTAGGTTCTGTTTGATCCTCTGCCATTTCTGCAGGTCACCGTAATTTTAATCAAAATAAAACTATTTTTTTTCGTCTGCAAGCAAACTTGAATTTTTTTTTTAAATTTCAAAAAGGTTTAGTGTGACCAGAGTTACAACTGTTTTAAGTTTATGCCTTTTTTAGAAACTCGATAAGTTGATACCCCTGTAAGTTCTTTCTCGGAACTCGAAATGTCGCGAAAATTGCCGGAAAAGATATCTTTTTTATGCCAAAATCGTCTAAAAATTTTGAATCTTGGGATATCTTTCAATCATGAGATTCAATGTTATCAAAGTACCCATTTTTTAATATATATCCGTATCTGCATATGTACAGAATAAGGACAAACTAGAATATTAATGTTAATATATATATATATATATATGGGCTATTGTAATACTTTTCGAAATAACCTTGCGCACTCATGTCAAGGATTTTTTCGACGATTTTTTATATGAAATTACTCATGAAAATAAACTATCAAAAAATCTTTTAGTTCCTAAGGTCCCCTTTGCGACCTAGTAGTGTTCTGAATATGTGTGTATATATATATATATATATATATATATATATATATATATATATATATATATATATATATATATATATATATATATATATATATATATACTTTAAAAATACGTGCGCACTCGAGTCTTCGTTACTTGCCGTAGATTTTATATATAAAAGTAACTATGAAAAAAACTTCCCAAATAACTTTCAACAAATTCCACTGTGTAATTAACCCAGTTGAGTATTCTAAATATTCACATGGCCAAAAAATGGCTATTTTCAAAAAATTCTAGAGAGCTACCATTTTTATCAATTTGAACGCACCAAAAAGAACTTCATCTTTTTACAAATTTTAAGACCTATAATATTAAACTCCCTTGGTAGTTCAATGGGTCACCTTTATAGAGATTAATGTAAACCTGAAATTTGATGTTTTTTAGGTTATATTTGATTGCTTACCATTTTACGTAATCAAAACGGATTTAGGTCTACCATATCTCAATTTTTTTTTCATGAAAATACCATTAATTCCTATTTTTGGTACGTTTAATCCCCCTGCGCAGTGAGCCGAGTATACTCGTCCAAACGGAGTTGTTCCCGTATGCAGGAGGACGAGTATACTCGTTCAAACATTTTTTATCATAACTTTTGAACAAAATAACTATAAGACATCAATGACCCCGCAAATTAAAGTCTAGAACATATGTAATAAGATAGCTGGAGTTTGAAATACGATTTTGAATGTTATTATAAAATTATTATAATCTGAAAAATAAGAAAATTACGTTTTTTATACTTATTGTATGCAATTGTAAAATCTTTCGTAAATTACTTAAAATAGCTCAAATAGCTTGAAAACCCTTACTCGTTTTCAAGGTCGCTTATTACGATTCTGCAGTTATAATTTCAAAATTCAAAATGGCGGATCCAATATGGCGGCTGTTAAAATTATTCCCGAGAATTATAAGAATATTTTCTAAATATATGAACGTAAATAAGCTTTTAACATTATCAATATTATATCTATTATTAAAATTTCAAAGTTCAAAATGGCAGACCCAATATGGCCGCTACATACAAAATTCCTGTATATCATTTAATAATATATAAAACAATCGTATAATTAATACGATTGTTTTCAAAGAAAATAACCATACATGGGTTTGCGGGGTCGCCGATTAAAAATCTGATGTCAGAATTTCGATATTCGAAATGGCGGATCCAATATGGCCACCACATACACAATATCCGGATATTACAAGTTTATTTGAAGAAAATACCCATACATGGGTTTTCGAGGTTGCTGATTACGAATGTGCTGTCAGAATTTCGATATTCAAAATGGCGGATCCAATGTGGCCACCACATACGCAATATCTGGACATTACAAGTGTCTTTGAAGAAAATAACCTTACATGGGTTTTCGTGGTCGCTGACTACTTATTTGCAGTCAGAATTTCAGAATTCAAAATGGCGCAATTATTATCTCTGTTATAGAGTGAAATATTAAAATTACCATCTAAACTACAAAATTTCTGGATATTACGTGTTATTTAAATGAAAATCCCCATAATTAAGTTTTTGGGGACACTTATTACAGATAGCCAGTATTTTAACATTCAAAATGGTGTTTTTTTTAAACGCTCGTATTATATAAAAATTGCTTATGTGGCGGTCATATTGGATTCACCATTCTGAATTTCGAAATTCTGACTGCAGATTTGTAATTAGCGACCCCCAAAACCCATGTATGGTTATTTTCTTTAAAAACAATCGTAATATACAGGAATTTCGTATGTAGCAGCCATATTGGATCCGCCATTTTGAATTTCAAAATTCTGACTGTAGATTCGTAATTAGCGACCTAAAAAACCCATGTATGGTTATTTTCTTTAAAAAAATCGTAATATACAAGAATTTAGTATGTAGCAGCCATATTGGATCCGCCATTTTGAATTTCGTAGAAATTCTTGCTGTGAAAAATTACTGCTTTTGGAAGGTATTTCTGGCATGATAACTCCTGCGCATGGGGGTTAAAGCCGTTTGGTATTACCAAAATTACAGTCTCTGACTGTGAAAAGATAGATACTTTTTCAGCAATCGTCAAATTGGCACCCCTGTAACTTTTTTCTATAATAATCTTTTGAGCTCTAACTTTCATGAAACATAGTTCAAACATCCTACAAAAAAATGTACTTAGTTTGGTGTTGCCTTTAGAATATATATCATAACTGTTATATATACACACACACACACACACACACACACACATATATATATATATATATATATATATATATATATATATATATATTTTATAGTTGTTAGCGTGGTTTTGGAAACTCAGCCTCTCCACCCCTTCTACCCCCCCCCCCTTTCACTCCTCTCCACCCCCTCCACCTCACGCCACTGCCCTTCCACCGCTCCTCCGCTAAATAACGTGAAATTAGTTCAAAATTTACGATATATTATAATACATTTGCTCCTCAACCTCCCATCCACAGAAAACTCTTTCCGTATCGCAGCGGCCAATTTTTGGAATAAGCTTCCAAGCGATCTGCGATCAGGGTACGATTCACCTTACGTTAAGTTTAAGCTAAGAAACTTTATTAGGATTAAAATAACGATAAAAAACGGTAAAAATTTCGAAAAGTAGGCCAAAATAACATAGAAAAAGGGAGATGTGGAGAAGGTCCGATTCTTAGATATAGAATAACATAGAATAACATAAATTTTCGTAAAATAACATTGAATAATTTATAAGTAACGTAAAAATACCGAAAATTTTCAAAAATTAGGCCAAAATAACGTAGAAAAGGAGATGTAGACAAGGTTCTGATTTTTAGATGTAACGAAACGTAGAATGACGTAAAATAATGCAAAATAACGCATAAATAACGTAAAAATAACGAAAAATTCTAAATAATAGACCAAAATGACGTAGAAAAATGCAGATATGAGGAAGGGCCTCGATTTTTATGAATGGCGGCGGTAGCGAAATAATTATATAATATAGTGAAGATACATATGCGTGATTCTCAAAAAATTGCAGCTTTTGGTGACTTACTTCTAGCTATCTCTTTAAATGTACTTCAGAACATATGACAGAGCTATAAATTTTTTGAATGTTATACTGCATCATGTAAAATATATTCTTTTACTTTTGAAAGTCTAAATATTCGCTTAATTTAAATAAATCCAGTTTAATGGTCGATTTGACATTTTCGGGACATTTTTATTGTCATTTTCGTGGCATGTCTAATTCGTGGAACGTTAGTAGCATATTTAAACTTTCGAAACAAAAGGATTATTTTCTATTTCATTAATTACTAGGAATGTTACTCTACAAAGTTTGCTACACGTTACATATATAGTGCAATAAGCAAATCTGTAATACAAACGACACGAAAATGACAATATCTAGCTGGACAATGTCATTTTCGTGCCATTTATATTACAGATTTGGCATTTGTACTACATATATATATATATATATATATATATATATATATATATATATATATATATATATATATATATATATATATATATATATATATATGGGACGTTTCACGTCAACCGGATCATCAGTGCACCCAAAATTTGGGTTAACCTATCAAAACGTTTGAGGTCTCAAAATGTTCGTCTGGTCAAGAGCTTTCAAAAAAATGCTGGCGTTTTTTAAAATCCAATATGGCGCATCAAATATGGCGCCTGAAAGCCATATTTTCATAGCACATTTAACAAAAACAATAGTAAAAATGTTCTAATTTATAAAATATACCTCCCGAAAGCATGTAAAACGTATGCTCGGACTTATAATTGAGAATGCTTATAGAATTCTGAATTTTCAAATTGTGGATCCAAAATGGCGGACAATATACCACCACCAAACCATTTTACCGCAAAAAATGATTTCAGATTAGTTGAAAGAATCAACATAGGGGTTTTCGGAGATACTGAATCTTATTTTAACATTAGAATTCCGAAATTCAAAATGGCGGATCCAAAATGGCGGACATTATACCACCACCAAACCCATTTTACCGCAAAAAATGATTTCAGATTAGTTGAAAGTATCAACATAGGGGTTTTCGGAGATACTGAATCTTATTTTAACATTAGAATTCCGAAATTCAAAATGACGGATCCAAAATGGCAGACATTATACCACCACCAAACCTATTTTACCGCAACAAATAATTTTGGATCAGTTGAAAGTATCGATATTGGGGTTTCTGAGGTAAATGGTACTAAGTGTATTATCGGAATCAGTATTTGTGCTCAGAAATCTTATATTTGTCCGGTCTATTAGATTCAGAATCATCTTTTCTGCGGTTTTTGTCCGTACATTTTTCTATTGTACCGTGTATATATGCCTGCGTGGATGAAAGAAAAAATAGAATTTAGCCAATTGAATCAATATTTCATGACATTTTGAGCAGTCTTAATTATTCTGGCTCCTCGTTCGTGGTGCTTTTACTGGTGATAAATGGCTTTCGACGATATCATAAATTACTTTGTTTCTAGGTTTATTGGCATTTGAGTAATGCATGACTTTCAATGTTTCATTATTTTCTGGGATAAATCCATGCGCCGTCTGTATATTTGTGACAGGCGGACAGCTTTTGAATCTCTTTGTTAGGAATTTATGAGTTTGTTCGTGATCTTTTTTGGTGTACAAGAAAAATTTTATATTAAATGATCCCCTAGTAGCCCATGAATAAAGAGCTTTAACATCTAAAATCGCTTCATTGTTTGTAGCTTGTAAGCTTGCTCTTGTAGCTTCTCTCTTCACTATCGCTCCAACTCCATCGCAACTACCTTTTCCGTGTGCTGTTGCAAAACAGTGCCATTCACCATCAACGCCAAAATCTCTCTTATGGCTCATTAAACTGCTCATTTGATAACCATTTTTAAAATGCTGTTTAGCACCATCCGTAGCATATATAACCCTTTTTACTCTAGGACAAACCTTGCGAATTTCAGGTATAAGCTTTTGCTGCATTATGTATACTGCAGTGGCATCATGAGTAGTGCAGTCAGACATAGCTACAGTACTAAAATGCTTTAGCTTACCTTCAGATTTATAATAAACAACCGCAGGAAATATCGTACTCTGATCATTATTGAAATGAAATGCCTGTGCAGCATCTTGGGCCATAAAAGGATAGTTTTCAGAAAAATCCAATTGAGCAAGAACCTCTTCATCTGAAAGGTTATTTTTCTTTTCAGAAATGAACTTTGATTGTTCCATAGCGATAAAGTGATGAGGTATCAACTTTTCTAGTCTAGAACATAAAGTTTCAATAAATTCTTGCGATGTTAGGCATTGTTTTATCAAAGTGCATCTATCGGTTGATTGCCACGTGCTGAAGATGACTTGATCAATATTGTGCTCATCCATGATGTTCTCAACGTAATTAGAGAACTTTTGAATGTCTGGACAAAATTTGCATTCATTCAAATAACAACATGGTTTGGGATCCTCACATAGAACAAAATTCAAACAATCTTTATAATTCTTGAGAACATTGTTTGAGATTTTTTCGATATTCACTGCGTCAAGCATTGCCTTAAAATTTTGGTGTATCGTACATACACATACGTTGTGTGTACCAGGAGATCCTACAAAGACACAACATTTTGGTCTGAGCTCCGCAAACTTGGTTAGCCCGATCGGATCTTCAGGAAACTGCTCTATAAATTGACTATGAATGTTCTTAATACCAGTAAGTAATAATCTTTTCTGCACTTTTCTTTTTTTACCATCTACATAAATACTGACGGTATCTTTTTTATTTGGCATAATTCTGCTATTAAGATCATCTTCGTAAAAATCTTTAACTTTCTGAGTAGTTTCAGTAGGTAAAGTTTTTCCACTTCTTGCAACAGGAGAAGACAAAACTCCATCTAATTCTCTTAACTTTTTGGCTTTACGAGCCATTCTGTAGGACATACCAAATTGGTCCATAATTTTACGTATAGCCCAGTGTTCGGGCAAAATAGTAAGAATACTCACACGTAATGGATCGTTCTCCCTCAGAGATTGAAATTTGTTTTTGAGACCAGTTAAAATATCTGTAAGATCATCTTGCGTAAGTGCATCGGGGTTTGAAACAGAATGTGAGTCAATATCTGATTCAAAATCAGCACTAATACTGACGTTTGGTGACGACAAATCATGTAGTTCGTCAAAAGATTTTCTACATGAATCACAAATCACTGAAAAGTTCGGATAATCAGGATAGACATTTCGAATTGCTTTGGAGATCTTCCTAAGAGATTTGATGTGTCCTTTTGTAATATTAAATGGATTTACGCATCTATCGGCACGGTATATCTTCTCAGGGGAAGACATTGTTGTGGGATCTGAAAGTGCACAACCAAAACAAAAGAAATGTGGACTCTTGGTGAAAAAGTCGCTGATGAAGGAAACCGCTGATTGACTTGCTCACCAACTATCGTAAAAAGGACTGTTGGAGAAAAAGTCGCCAATAAAGAAAGCCGCTGATAAACTCGCTCACCAACTATCCTGAAAAGGACTGTTGGAGAAGAAGTCGCTGATGAAGAAAGCCGCTGATTGACTTGCTCACCAACTGTGTAAACGGGTATTAAGCCTACACATATCGCTTTCTTCTCGTTTATAGAGTTTTAAATGGCCTGTCTGAGGTTCAGAATATTGACAATGGGTTAGGTAAGGTCCGCCATATTGTATCTGCTATTTTATATTTTAGATTCTCGATGTTAAAATAAGATCCAGAGTCTTTGAAAAACCTTATATCGCTACATTAAACTGATCTTGAATCATTTGTTGCGGTATAATTCGGTAAGAGGGGGCAATGTCAGCCATATTGGATCTGCTATTTAAAATTTTTAAATCTTGATGTCAAATTGAGATTCAGTGGCCCTAAAAACCCGTATATTGATACTTTAAACTGGTCTTAAATCATTTTTTGCAGTAAAATGGGTTTGGTGGTGGTATAATGTCCGCCATTTTGGATCCGCCATTTTGAATTTCGGAATTCTAATGTTAAAATAAGATTCAGTATCTCCGAAAACCCCTATGTTGATACTTTCAACTAATTTGAAATCATATTTTGCGGTAAAATGGGTTTGGTAGTGGTATAATGTCCGCCATTTTGGATCCGCTATTTTGAATTTCGGAATTCTAATGTTAAATTAAGATTCAGTATCTCCGAAAACCCCTATGTTGATACTTTCAACTAATCTGAAATCATTTTTTGCGGTAAAATGGTTTGGTGGTGGTATAATGTCCGCCATTTTGGATCCGCTATTTTGAATTTCGGAATTCTAATGTTAAATTAAGATTCAGTATCTCCGAAAACCCCTATGTTGATACTTTCAACTAATCTGAAATCATTTTTTGCGGTAAAATGGTTTGGTGGTGGTATATTGTCCGCCATTTTGGATCCACAATTTGAAAATTCGGAATTCTATAAGCATTCTCAATTATAAGTCCGAGCATACGTTTTACATGCTTTCGGGAGGTATATTTTATAAATTAGAACATTTTTACTATTGTTTTTGTTAAATGTGCTATGAAAATATGGCTTTCAGGCGCCATATTTGATTTTAAAAAACGCCAGCATTTTTTTGAAAGCTCTTGACCAGACGAACATTTTGGGACCTCAAACGTTTTGATAGGTTAACCCAAATTTTGGGTGCACTGATGATCCGGTTGACGTGAAACGTCCCATCTATATTATGTAGCCAAATTTTTACGGTGTAATTATCGATAATTGATGAAATAACAGATATTCATTTTGTTCCAAAAGTCTAAATATACTATTAACGTTAACGAATGCGTGAATTAGACATTTCACGTAAATGATAATAAAAATGCCACGAAAATGACAAATCGACAAATTAACCTGGATTTATTCAGATTAACCGAATATTTAGACTTTCAAAACTAAAAGAATATCTTTTACATGATGTATTATAACACTAGAAATTTTATTATCTCTGTCATATGTTCTGAAGTAGATTTAAAAGGATAGCTAAAAGTAAGACACTAACAGCTCCTTTATTTTCACAATCACCCATATATGTAACTAACATCTAATTACATATAATTTAGATATTTAAATAATTCAAATAAATTACGTATAGAAAATATTGCAAATTGCTGTGATTATTACCTATCATTTTGTAATTTTAGTAAAATAATATCTTTGGACAAACCATCAATGATAAAAAAACAGAAAAAATAAAATTTATGAACTATTAATTTCAAAGAGATATAGCAATTTAATATTAATTTATTACAACAAAGAATTTCATATTGAAACAATGAATTTAGTTTGAGGAAGCTAAGTGTCAATGGATTGGCAGTGGATTTACATCTGGATAAAAAGACATACAACTGAGCATGTGAAAACAATGGTCTTTTTATGAAAATGCCTATCGAATTGAAACTTTGACCTTGTGATTTATTTACTGTTGAAGCAAGAGCTAACACGATCGGAAATTGTTTTCTAAAAAGAACAAGTGTACATGAAGAGGAGTTTCCTGTATTTAATGTTCTTCTTGGTATAGAAACGTTGTGGCCAATATTTTATTTTCTGTTTAATGTTACACTCAAATAATTTAGTTATTATCAATCGTGTGTCATTAAATAAACCGTCTGTTATACTTAAGTTCCTAATCAAGATCACTATTGCAATTACTTTTAAGGGATAACGCCACTCTAGCGGCCGAAAAAAAGGCGTAACTTCGACAATTTATTTTGGGAGTATAATAAATGGAATGGGATATTCTTTTCAGCGGGATTATTCAGCATATATTTAAGTATAATTGTTTTTTTATTATTATTTTTATACAAAATGACGGTGAGAGAGTCATATTTCAAAATGATCTGTTTCAAAAACAACATAATTTTCGGACAAATTTCTCATGAAGTATAAGGCCTAGAACAAAAAACAAAAGAAATTTAGAATCTATATACTAATGGCTTAAAGCATTTTTTTTTTAAAGCATAATTTAGTTTGAGGTTAAAACATTATAAAGCTAAAAATTTCTTAATGACAAAACATCTTGAGACCCAAATGAAGAAGAAGACCCAACATATCATAAAGCCCAAAAAATTATAAGACCCAACATTTCATAAGATACAAAAAATCATAAGGCCCAAAAAATTATAAAGCCCAAATATCATAAGGCCCAAAGAAGCATAAGGAACAAAAATTCATAAGGCCCAAAAAATTATTCGGCCCTAACTTCATAAGGCCATATAATTAATAGATCTAAAATGTTACAAGGCTTTGAATACCTTGATACCCAGAAAAGGCACAAATTTCTTCAGTCCCGAAATGTTTTACAGCCTAAAGAATCATGTGGCCCAAAAAAGTATAAGACAACAATTTTTAAAGACCAAAATTTCTTAAAGTTTAATAATCCATGAGGCCCAACGAATTATAAGGTCCAAAACGTTTTATCGTCCAAAAAATCTTGAAGCCCAAACAATTATAAGACCCAACATTACATATAGCTCAGAAAATGTTAAGGCCCAAAAAATTATAAGGCCTAATAATTACACAGGCACACAAAATAAAAAAGTTGATATTCCCGGAACCAGACTGGTATATCTTTATATTTTTTATGTCGCTGAATGCGAATCTGGTGTCCATTTGACCCGACCACGTCAGGGACAAGGTCAGTTGAAGGTCAAATCGGGGAAAATAGTTCGAGTCGACCCAGAGTATCTTTTATATGTTTTTGGAGTCGCTGAATCCGAATCTGATATCCGTTTGACCCGACAAGGTCAGGATCAATGTCAGTTCAAGTCAAATCTTGGAAAAAAGGTCGAGTCGACATAGAGTATCACTCGTATGTGCTTTTGAGGTTGCTGAATCCGAATCCGATGTCCGTTTGACCCAACATGGTTAGGGTCATGTGCATTATTTACCTAAAACTATTTTTCGAAGACAATGCTCGGCCGGCCATCTAACTCAATCCTTAAACTGGGTGATTTATATAGATCCGATACTGTTTTCGGATAACCAAATAGATTAGCTTGCGATTTAGAAGTATTAAGTTCTAAGCCCCCTGAGTTTTCCCACTCTGACACAGCCTTCACAACTGCTATGAGAATGTCTACACTCTCATCTACTTTATTCTTGTCCACCTGAAGATATACCTGAAGATCATCCGCGTATAGGATGTAAGATATACTGAGAGTCTAAAATACGTATGTTGTTAATGTAGAGGCTAAAGAGAAGAAGATCTAGTACCTACCACTGTACTACTCCAAGATTTGTTTTAACCCACAAATATATTTGTAAGTTGGACAAAACTAACTGTTGTCTATGAGCGAAATAGGACTCTACCCACAGGAGTGCGGAGTTTCAAAAGCCTTACTAAATTCGAACAGTAGAAGCAGGGTAACTGTTTTCTTACCTGCTCACTCTTCTTTTATAACGCACTCGTTTATCCTTAAAAGATCTGTGCAAGGGATTTCTCTTGCGTTTTGTTCCTCTGTTCATTTCTTCTCTCTGTAACATCCAACAAAAGTCTTCCATCATGTTCTCATCCCATCTGCTTTGAAATCTCCGTTCTACTTCTTTAAAATCCTGGTGGAGACGTTCTCCTTGTTCTTCACTGAAATCACCAACGTTATCGCGGAATTCATCCACATGACTGTCCATCATATGTAATTTCAAGCTCATGTTACATCCCAATATCCTAAAATTCTCAACTATATCAGCTACTAATGTTTTGTAGCCAGAGCTTTTCTGATTCCATAAGAAATTAGTATACACTTTCTTGAAGCTGATCCATGCTTTAGTCTTAGTGGGGCTCATTTTAGTTACGAATTAATCGTCCCTGAACATTTTTCTGATCTGAGGACTGTCGAATACTCCTGCTTTTATTATATGCATCAGATAGATCTGGGAAATGGTCTCGAAGGTATTTGTAACAATCACCGTCTTGTTTAACGCTTTGACGAATTGCTTCATGAGTCCTAACTTTATATGTAAAGGAGGTATCAATACCCTGTTTGGATCAATCAACGGCTGCTGTAAAATATTGTCGGATCCTATGACGAAGGATGTTCTATACGTTAGTATTATGCTAATATCGGTGCATATACGTTAGTATTATGCTAATCATCGTAAATATTTGGCTTTAATTAATTAATCCTTTGACATTGTTACAACAAACAAGAGAGATATTTGCATTACGAGAGAAAAAGGTACTGATTTTTCTTCTCTTGCCCTATAAAACGTTACCTTTGTTTTTCTTTTCAACAGATTTCTCTCTTTCAACGTGATAGCGCAGTATTCGGCCACATCTTTCGGTAATCCCATGTTCCGGATGAAATCATTCGGTTCTTCGTGTGAGAGCAATTGAGGTGCTTTATTTTCAAACTCGTTGGAACATATTCATCAGAATAATTTTCGGATTTATCTTCTTCGTCGTTGGCTTGACCATCATCATTATCTGTTTCATTTTCACTCATGTATCTCTCATCTTCGCTTATATCGTCATAATGTTCATCCTCATCCGTTTCACCTTCACTCTGAGCTACATTTTCTCTTCCAATATTACCTTCATTCTCGTCTACTTCCATTTCATCTAAGCTACAATTCTATTCTGTCGTATTGTCATCTCTGAAACTAATAGGCAGTGTAACACTCTTGACTTTAACGTAAGTTATATTTAATTTATTTTTGACATTGTACCCAAACACATTAGTTCCACAAAAATAATAATCTTCTTTAGATTGCGCTTTATTACACAAAATAAGAGAAGGTATTCCGCCTCATGAATTAAATTTAAAAATTAATGCGATTGTGAAGTAGATAAGAAATATAAGCATAACTGATGGGTTATGTAATGGTGCAAGATTAAAAATAACAAAATTATTTAAGCATAATATAGATGCAGAAATTATAACATGTGAAAAAATAGGGAACAAAGGGTTTATACCAAAAACCTCGTTAAATACCGAGATAGTTCAACACTTTCATTTACTCTTTATGGAAACCAATTTCTCATTGTATTAGCTTTCGCAATGACTAATAACAAATCTCAAGGTCAAAGCTTTGACAAAGTTGGATTATTTATCAAACGGCCTTTACTTGCTCATGGTAAATTATACGTTACTATATTAAGATATACAGATAAAAATAATATAATTATTCAAAATCAGTCATAAGATCCTTCAAAAATCATTAACGTTGTTTGGAATGAAATATTTGACAATTAATCGTGTTCATTAAAATGAATTGATAAATTATTAAACAAATAAGTCAAAAATAATAATAATGGTTTGTTCTTATAATAATAACATATTACTTTAATGTTTGTGATTTATTCGTTTTTTTTATCAAAAATTTGCAAACTAAACATTTTTTAATAAAATTATTTTTTTCAATATTTAAAATGGAATGAACCTATGTTCAACATTTATTTATCAAGCGCGAAGACTTTGAACAGTTGAATACGAAAAATATGGAATGGAACTCAGTTCCAAATTCTTTTGTTGAGCTCGAAAATTTAGAACAAGAGAAAACATTAAATTGGAATGGGACCCTTTACAAAATTCTTGGTTTGAAGTAGAAGATTTGGAATAAGAGAATCTTTTAATAAATTTAAATCAACAAATTGAACACCATCTTTTAGAGGACGAACAATATGAACTGTATATATATTATTTAATAGAGAGTCCTTATTTAAGACAATTGTAAAGGAATGCTATTGAAAATAATAAAGGAATGCTATTGAAAATAATAAAGGAATGCTATTGAAAATAATAAAGGAATGCTATTGAAAATAATAAAGGAATGCTATTGAAAATAATAAAGGAATGCTATTGAAAATAATAAAGGAATGCTATTGAAAATAATAAAGGAATGCTATTGAAAATAATAAAGGAATGCTATTGAAAATAATAAAGGAATACTATTGAAAATAATAAAGGAATGCTATTGAAAATAATAAAGGAATGCTATTGAAAATAATAAAGGAATGCTATTGAAAATAATAAAGGAATGCTATTGAAAATAATAAAGGAATGCTATTGAAAATAATAAAGGAATGCTATTGAAAATAATAAAGGAATGCTATTTAAAATAATAAAGGAATGCTATTGAAAATAATAAAGGAAAAGTATAACGAGCACTTGCTCGTAAATTAAATACGCGAAAGAATGGCACCAAGGCCGCGGCGGGCCTGTAGGCAAGAGGACCCGAGCTTTAACGAGCCGAGCCGAGGGTAGCCGCGACACGCGTGTAGCCGGGGAAAAACCAACAGATTATTCGTGGCTGTCCCCGCGTACACCAAGGCTTCGAATACGCCGCGAGGAAGCGAGGTCAGAGTTTGCTGCTCGCCTCATGGCCGACCATGAGGCACTCGTTTTGAGGTTAAATGAGGGAGTTTCGCGAGTGTTCGGCAACCGTACATACGGGTGCGTGTGGCGTGTGCAGAGCGCGTGAGGCGCGAATAGTGTGTGTGTGTGTGAAGCGATTCTTGTGTGTTGCGAGAGCGTGAGAAGTACGCGGGGCTGTGCGCGCCTGAACGAGAAGAGGGACGCCTGTCCGCCAGCAGAAAAGGACTGCTGGTCATCCGCACCACTGTCGAGGACATCTCGCCATCTTTACCACGCGACAGTACGTCCGCCACTAGAGTGTGAGAGCGAGAGTGAGTTACAGCGACGACGCGAGACGCAGAAGTGTGCTTGGTCCTTGTGTATAGCGGCGAATTGTAAGTAAAAGGGCGAAGCCCTATTACCTTTATCCGCAGCGTCAGCGCAGTGGCGCAGACGGAGAATCACGGCCACGCGGGTTAGGAGATCGTTCTCTAGCGCGCGTGTCGGCGCGAGACTTAAACAAACGAGTACACCGGGGATCTCGTGCCCCCGTCTTTCATATAATTCTTTGGATGTTCAATATATACTTAATATAGTCATTCGTGTAGTTATTCGTACGAAATATCCTCTTCCTACCCGCTTTCTTACTCATGCTTACACGGACTTTCAGAGAAGCTAGACGGACACGTGAAGCAGGTAAGAAACCTGCTGTGACCAGCAAGGAGCTATTTTATATCATCAGATCTACAAACATATCAGATACTTTGTGCAAATTGCAAATATTATACACAAATTAACTACATACATTTAACTTAATTTTTAATCTAAGTGAAATTATTGAATTGAATCCTATTACGTTTTTTTGTATGCAAAAAGTTTAATTTTTGTAAAAAGGAATTTATTTTTCAAAATTTGTTGTATATAACTTTATAAAAATATATGTTGAGTTATATTTTCCTTACGAAACAGTTTTGTCTATACACACAATTTCTTGAAATTTATTATTATTCAAAACTGAATACAATTATAATTCAATAAATTACAGTTTCTCTGCAGTGGATTAGGCCTACCCGGGATACCACAACTCTATTAAAAATTTATATTTGCTTTACATGGTATTTTTATAAAAATTTATGTTCTTATTCATATATTAGCCTAAAAGTTTAATGAAACGCCTTTAATTGTACAAGTTCTGAACTAAAACTATTTTAGGTTAAACATGAATATTAGACAATGTTCAAGAACCAAAATTTAAATAAAAAAAAATGAAGCCCTCCGATTTTTCTCCGATCTTGTTGCTCTAGAAGATTTCTAGGAATATTTAGAGTATGTTTTAGAAAAATTGAAATCATTTACTTGGCAGTTTTGAAAATAAATCGATACACATTTTTCTTTAATAATTTGAAGGTGACCTTGGTTTTGACCTTGACTTTTACCTTGAAGGTCATTTCAAACTCAAGTCGATTTTTTCAAATGGAAGTACCTACTTTTGACCCCGGAATCGAAAATAGCAGAAATATTTACAATCTGATTATGACCTTGGGTACTAAAACATTCGACCTTGATGGTCATATCAACTCTCTAAATTTTTTGGAGTTGATTTTCACTCTTTTGGAGTGAATCCTCACTCTAAGCGATCATGAAAACACAGTCACTTATTTCGGAGTGAATCTTCACTTTTAGAAAAAGTGAATAATTCACTCTTTTGTGAAAGTGACTTTTCCACTCTATTTAGAGTGAAAGAATACGCGTAAAGAAAAAATAATTATTCCCTTATAATAATTACTCACTTCGTTGTTGTACGTTTTAGAAATGTTTTGATGAATGGATACAGTTTACTGGAAAGGATGCAATTGAGAAATAAATTAAAAAATCTTCAGAAAAATTGTTGGTTGGATATGAACCCGAATCCTTTAAGTTCTGGGGCTGCCACTCTAGCGCTAGACCACCGTTGCGTCAGACTTCATGTGACGCAATCATCCCGAATTCATCTATGTATTCAAATTCGTAGATGAACTTTTATTTAATACTAAAATTAGATTTATATGAAATTCAGTATTATTATGATCTAATATTTTTTTACTACATTTTCTAAATTTATGCATTTTAAAGAAAAATTTAAGATGTTTTAAATACTAAAATTTTAAAAATTAATAAATTTTTGCAGTTTAAGGAGATGTAAAATACTGACCGATTCCTATCATACCGGCTTATAATTTATATCTTTTTCTCTTAAAACAAATATTTATAAAAAACGACATTATATGCTTTTACCAGAAATGTTCAGTTAATTTTTCCAGAGGTATCATTAACTTTCTTAAAAGATGGGTCAAAAAATGTTAAGAGGATATGGGTTGCCATACCCATTGCTTACCACGGAAAATATTTAAAGCTATTTTCCGGTTAGAAATAATACTTGGATCTTTTGAAACTGCCAAAACCAAACATTGCTAATATAATATACAAATTTGCAGGACAGAGTAGTAATTTTTATTTATAAAATTTGTAAAATCTCGAATAACTGTTTAAAATATAAAAGTCGGTAATACAGATTCCTATAATAAATTCCATTTTTAAGAGATTTTAAATAAAAGCTACCTTTTACCTCTAGATAAATTAATTAACCACATAGTTGTATATTTTTTAACTCACTCTTTTGTACAATGAATAATGAAATTTCTTGAAAATTTAATTGAAGATTCCTGGTGCAAATAATGTTTAAAAGTAAAAAGTCGTAATTCGAAAATTTGATTAATTTATAGGATTTATAATATAAATTTCACTCCAACCTAGTGTGAAAGTTAGAGTGAATTCTTAGACACTCTATAATTTAGAGTGGTAAAATTCACTTATTAGACTGGAGTGACCAAATACACTCTTATAGAGTGAAAATTCACTCATTTGGAATGGAAACCTCATTCACTTTACATTTAGAGCGAAAATTTTACTCCAAAAAATTTAGAGAGAAGGTCAAGCTTTTTCCTTCAAGTTATCCTTCAATCTAAAATCGGATAGCCAGGGAAAAATCCTAAACCCCTCATGTTAAACATTTTTTCTAAAGCTCGAATTTTCAAAGTTATCCAGCCTTCCCGGGACTTTTGGGACACACTGTACAATCATTTAATTCAGCCGGAGGTTAATCATATAATCGGTCTATCCTCAGTCCTTTCGGTCAACTGTACGTCGGTCAAAATGTCTTTCGATAAAAATTTTCGGTTAAACGCGATTGTTACAATGTCTAATTGTTTATTGCAGCAAGGTAATTGAATATTTTCTAACAACCAGGGTCTTAAATTACTCCTGGAACCATATATTGCCAGTATTCAACGGGTATTTGTAATCCTTTTGAAGATATGAATGTGTTTTAGACGTCGAATGTCGTCGTTTTGCAACTCGTGTACGTGCGCTATCAGCCCTGCGCCTGCCATGGTGCGCACGCTGCAAAACGCCCGACATTTGACGTATAAAACACATTCATATCGTCAAAAGGATTGCACATACCTATTACTAACTAGTAATATATGATTCAAGGAGTAATTTAAGCCTCTGTGTTGACAAATATTCAATTGTTTATAAAAATGGTTAATTAACAATTAACTGGACCATTTTTTAACATTCTTCCCTCGTTATTCGGATTCAGAAGGCCAAAACACATAAAGAAAAAGTGCTTCTAGTTAGAGACCTCAGTTGGCCACGAAATCTTGGTCTGGCCCCGGGTCTATAGGGGAGAGTGGGACAAGATGGACCGTAGGGCAAGGTGAACTGGAAGCTATATCTCATGCTGCAAGTAGCGCTATATGTCAAAAGCGGTTAAGAACTTCATTATATATGCTCAGAAATAAAAATTGTGTTCAGGTCAATTCAAAATTTCCCCTTGTCTGTGCGAATGTAGTGTCAGCCTTTTGCACGCTTTTATAGGATTGGCTATTTTCTTAGATACAAATAGAAATGTTCCAGGTAAGTTACACTCTAAACCTAAAAGAATAAAAATTGACGTTAGAAAGAATAAAAATAACATTTTATTCTTTCCGCAACGTATAAAATTGAACTTTTATTCTTTTGATTTAACATTAAGGTTAGATTTCATATTCCGAAGTTTTCTTGAAAAAGAAACAATGTTAGGTACTTTTTTAGGTCTGAAAATATTCCACATTTTAAGATGAATTGAAGGCAACTTTTAGTTTTCGAATTAACAAATTACTATTTGAATAATTAGCATAAATGTGCTTAGACAAGGACAGTAGATACAACGTCCTCTCAAAACAAAAGAATAAAAGCTGAATTTTATTCTTTACAAAAAAATAATTTGTACTAAAATTTAATCTTTTAAAGTCACTGTCAAGATCGCTAAAGAACAAAATCAGCGTTTTATACTTTGCGAAAAGAATAAAATGCTATTTTAATTCTTTCTAACGTCAATTTTTATTGTTTTAGCTGTAGATTGTAAGGTAAAACTTTTAGCGCTATCGTAAAGGGTAGCCAAAAATATTCAAAAATCACCTTCGGTACAATTTTTATACCAAATATAGACTTCTTGTCTTGTACAGTATTTAACCCGTTTCTTCCCAAGCGGCCACTTTATAGTCAATTGGTTTTTTGCCTAAAACCGCCTTTTTGAAATTTTCCAACGGAAATTTCAAAATTCTGACTTCAGAATCGGAAGGAGCGGACAATTTTACTTCAGAAAAGTGCTGTTGGTTATTATTATTTTTTTTTCCATCAATTTTTTAGGCAAAAAACCAATCGACTATAAAATGGCCGCTTGGGAATAAATGGGTTAAAACAGTCAATGTGGGGCAAAGTGGAATAGGAAAAAGTGGTCTGCCTAACAAATAATGTGAAGAAATCAGCACTTTCATAATTAAATATTGGCGATTATGAGCGGGTTTTTGTATACTCTCGCATCTTGATTTGCGTTCTTAAAATGAGTTTCTTAGTGCCAAATATATAAAAAATAGCATACTATGTAATTGATTTTCTTTGCAATAAAACACAGATGCCATTGGTATACAACGTTGTCCCCTAGTTTTGGCCAATCAGCTAAGTTAGTTATTTACAAAAATCATTACAAAACCCACGATAAAAAATTTTTTCTTTTACTTCATATGATTTTTCTATTTATTTATGAACTAATAAACACATCTAAACTGCAAAAGGGAATTATATCGGTAATTTGATACAAATTAAGCCACCTGGAACCTCAGGTAGTCCACCTTGCCCCACCCTCCCCTACATCTAACAACATCATCAGCATCCCCGCCCCCTGTTTCCAACAGTCAGAAATGACTAGCCATGGGAAATACGAGAAAGGCAGAATCTGGAAGAGTACGTGTGGGTTTTTTGAACGCGACTTTGCTAAGAAAACACATGGGTATGTTTAGACAATTTCTTGCAATTGCGCGTCCTGTCTATCACTTATTCGGCCTGACTGAATCGCGTTTCGGTCAGGAGGACGACGATGTATGCACTCAGATCGAGGGTTAATCCACAATTAGACAAGATCTAAACTCCCAAGGAGGTAGTGTAGTTTTATACATACACAACATGTTTAAGGCCACTATATTGTATTCTTCGTCAAGAAATCGAGATATGGGTAAACCATGTATCCTGGAATACATTATGTGCAGTGTGCAACAAGGCAACCTGCTACTTATATTCGTAGCATTGATCTACAATCTCGTTTACCACCAACTCCGATCTTTTGGAAAATCTAATGACCTATTCGGCAAAATTTAACCATAGAACAGTAATGGGTGGTGTGAATGCAAACATGTTGTCGTTTTCACAAGATTAGGTGTTTGTTAAAGAACTGACATGTGAATTAAACTTGAAGGTAGTTAAGCATGGCGGAGAATCTCACACGTGGATTGTGTTGAACGCCCGCAATATGATGGCGACCTATTCCAGCAAACATAAGATCACTGATGTTGAAAACGTCATTATTCCTTCCCAAAATTTCCAAAAAGGTAGCTTTTACTATCCCTCGGCTAAGTTCTTTACTCAGATCATAAGGACTCTTATTTTTCAAGAGATTTGAAGTTATATTTTTTTCAAAAATTTGTTGATTGCTTGTTTCTCGGGAATTACATGGTAACTTTTTTCCAATGACCACTTACTTTTTCTGTATATTAATAAAGATTTTAAATAAAAAAAAATTTCAAGATTCATCAAGTCATTTTTGTTTTATAACGTTTTTCCATTTTTTCGATATTTTCTTTTTCAAAAAATGTTTAAGCATAGATTTTTTTCGTAATACGCGGTCATGCTTGACTGAACAAAACTCATTTTTTATATTTTTTTATGAAGATTTGAAATCAAGAAGAGTTTTTAAGATTTATTGATTCTCTTAAAACTCATTTTGTAAAAAAATCGATTTCCTATGGCAAACGATAACTTGAGTAAAACGTCATTATTGCTTCTGAAAATTTCCAAAATGGTCGTTAGGTATACTATTTTTGTATTTAATCACAGAAAGGACACAGGGGAAAGTGTATTTTATACAATAGATACGATCCTGATACGATTACACCAAGCATATCAATGCAACGAGGTTCGACTGTACGTTATTCTACGTTAAATCCACATTTTTAGATATTCATAAGAAAGAAATGTGGCAATTTAGAATAATGTATTAGAATAAAGAAATTCATATTAGAACAATTTCTTTACTTTGAGGAATCTAAGTGCCAATGAATTGTTTCACCACTAAGAAAATAAACATAATCAAAACTTTGTATTTTTGTAGTTCTTATTTGGAAAAATAACTTGATTTGTGATATTAATTTTATAGTGAGTACAGGAAAAAAATTTCCTATTACGCTGAACAGAGTGATATTCCATTTATAAAAGAACCATGACGATTAATATCGACATGGAGGCCTAAAGTATCGGTAGACGGATTTCTAACTATATTTCGGAGCTAATATTCAGGACTAAATTATTGTTGGACGTAGTCCTCGACCTGCTATATGCGGACAAGCGGAACTGTATTCGCGACACTAAAATCTAACAGCTGAGCGATTTTCGATGTTTGTTTATAACCTTACCTATAACCTCGAAAAATTCTGCAATCTGATTGTGATTGTTGTATACGATATAATGGATCGAGATCGATATAATTGGACGCATAAACTGGACATTAAAATCAGAAACAGCAAGGAACATGGGTTAGGAGTAAATAAGGCTAATTTGTACATTTTTTGTATACTTTTTATATTTCATAATTTTTAAAAAATCTACATTATTGTTCATAGTAATAAGTATGTGGTTTCAAGTAACAAGGAGAGTGCACACCTTGTGGGAAACGATTTTTTATCAAACTTAAGGAGGTGGTTTCTGGTATCTAGCAATGAAGTATAGCACCCGTAATCTTTTCCAATGGGCCCCTGTTCTCGAGATATGAGGTATTTTGCTTCAGATATGTGTTATTTTGATGAAAAAATGTCCCTCTTCTTTTGACAATAACTGTACAAACATTTATGATAGAAAAATTGCCCCAAAAGATAATTAAAGTAAGTGAAAAGAACTAGAATTTAAGCTTTGTTTCGTACTGAATCTTTACTCTAATCCAAAGTTTTTAACAATTGAATATGATAATTTAAAATGCATGAAAAATCATCGAATTTAAAAGTTAAAATTCATCGAATATTCATACAGTTTTAATCATCATCTTTAAATGTTAATTAATAACTTTGCATCAGAATAATATTTTTATTCTAGCATAAAAGCTTGCAGAGTTATTGTCAAAAGAAGAGGTACATTTTTTTTATTAAAATATCGCATCATCAAAGAAAAATACCTCATATCTCGAGAACAGGGGCCCATTGGAAAAGATTACGGGTGCTAGACTTTAGTTTTAGGTACCAGAAACCATCTCCTGAAGTTTGATAAAAAATTGTCTTCCACAGGTGTTGTGCACTATCCTTGTAAATAATTATGTAAATTTAGTAATATTAATGAAAAGGCATTGAAAAGTATAGCTACAACTATAGCAGACACTTTAACTTATGTAATTAATCGCTGTATCGAAACATCAATTTGGCCAGATATGCTGAGGAGGCTGAAGTGATACCAATATACAAAGCAGGGGAAAACATGATATGGGAAACTATAGACCTATATTGTTAATATCAAATACAGCAAAAATTTTTGAAAAAATCATACACAATAGAATTATAGACTTTATAAGCCATAGTAATATATTAAGTAAAAAACAATTTGGATTTATCAAAAATATTGGCACTAAAGATGCATTAAGCCTTATATCCAAAACAATTTATGAAAATTTAGATCAAAGTAAACCCATAGCTAATACATTCCTAGATTTGGCAAAAGCTTTTGACACAGTAAATCATAAAGTACTGTTAGATAAGCTTTACTCATATGGTATAAGAGGAAAGGCGCATAAACTAATTACAAGTTATTTAACCAATAGAAAACAAAAAGTAAGAATAGGTTCACATGTAAATGACTTTGAAAACGTTAATACTGGTGTCCCTCAAGGGTCTATACTTGGGCCTCTACTTTTTATACTTCATGTGAATGACTTGCTAACAAACATGCCAGACAATTCCATCCTGTCCGATGCAGATAACACTGCTGTAATAGCAAATAGAAAAACTTGGTCTGACGTTGAAAACAAAATGAACAAATACTTAGAAGATGTCTCAACATGACTTAGACTAAATAAATTAACATTAAATATACAAAAGCTGTTTATATAACTTTTGGAAACTATTGTGACAGAGTACCACAGAAAATTGAAATTAAAATCAATAATGAAAAACTAAAGAGAGTGAATGAAGCAAAATATTTGGGTATAATTTTCGATGAGAATATGAGATGGACCAAACATATTGAATATCTTATAAATAAGACAAGATACCTAATTTTGATCTTTAGTAAAATTTCTACATTCATGGAAACTAATACTTTAAAAATTATATACTATGCTTTCTTCCACAGCCTTATTAGTTATGGCATAATTGCGTGGGGTGGTGCGTATCAAAACAAACTACATTTATTGCAAACAGTTCAAACAAAAATTTAAAAAATTATAAATAAAAATACCTTTCAAAAAATAATTCCACTTAACCTACAGCAATTATTTGCAAATGAGAGTCTTCGGTATAACTATGAAAATTTTAAAGATCAGTATATCAACTCGACGAGTAAAACAAGAAACAAACTATTAATTTTACCAAAATATTACAAAACTGTTTTTTTTTTTTTTTTTTATTATTATTTAACGTCGCCATGTTTGTGCTTCCATGTGGTGCTAATCGACGACGGGGGTCTGCGGTGTGTTTGTAAACAAAGCACATGTAATTTTTACAGAGGTGCTTGTATCAATCGTCAGAGACTAGGATTCGAACCCGGGTCACCGGCGTGGGAATCCGACACTCTACCGACTGAGCCTTAATACTAAAAATTAATATTTAATACTTAATACTAAAAATAGTTATATTAAAGCAATCAGTATCTTTAATAAATTGCCAAATGAACTAAAAATGTTAGATATACAAAAAAAGATACAGGATTGGTTGAGAAATAATGAATGAAATAAACACTGCAACGACAATAGATTGCCAACAATTTAAATTATGGCTTTTATCGCTGTTCAATCGAGATTAATGTATATACCAGTGCCAAATATCCTCTAAATAACAGTTTTTACTGCAGCAGAGAAAAGCAGCACTCATTGAAAACAAAGTGGACATTAGTATGTATGGATCCAGAGAAGACTCAGTATTGGCTAATAGTATAATGCTCGATATTAGAACATACATTTGTGCTAAGGACAAATGTAAATCATACAATAATCGCAAGCATCGGCGTATCTCCAACTACAATTACAATAAAATGATAAACTCATATCCAAAAATCAGCAATAGTCTATATAATATAACAAACGAAATAATAAATATATGGACACACAAAACATAAAACGGAAAAGCGAATATCAAATACATAAAATTTGTTAAAGGAGCAAATAATGATTTAGATGTTAATAAAGATCCAAATATAGAAAAATATATACCAGTAGAAACGGTCTTCACCAAGATTGATGAAATGGCTGAAAAGAACAACAAGAAAGCTAGAAAAATGGAAGCAACGGCTGCACCTGGACAGAAGATTAACAAATCAGCAAGTCACATAATGACATATGGAGATATCAACTACCCAGGATCGAACAAGGCGATTTTTTACTTTGACAGAGGAATAAGAGGAAAACAAATTTTCACAAACTCAATGTATCCACTTAAACAACAATCATCTTATAATGATATTGTAGTTATTGACTATATAGTCTTCACATCAAACTGCAATGTGATTCAGCTAACCAACACAAAGAGATGTTCCCACATTACAGAGTTACCTGTGCTGTTGGACTTACTTGCCCGGCTAGACTCAACACCATAGAAAGAATATTATATGCAAGAGAATAAACACGCGACAACAGAAAAATTTACGACGGCAAGATCCATGTTAGTGAGGTATTGGTAATATTATAGTACTAGGTCACAATGATTAAATTATAAGAATAAAAATATTTATAATATCAAAGAAAAATGTACAAAAATATAGAATCTTAATGTATTATAGAATTAATATAATGTAGTCGTCATATTATTACTAACTATATAAAAATATAGAATCTTTAACACAATTTATAATGATAATATTAATTAATAAGGATTTATATGGAAATATTAAAGAGAGATTATATATCACTGTTAAATTTTTAATAAATTATTAATAATGTTATATAGAGTTGGGATGAAGAGTCAGAAGACCTTCATAATCCAACCGAAGTATGTATGAATGAATGGTGAGGGATGGAATGATCCATGTCTGGAAGTCCGACGTGGATACATTCTATCCTTATGAATGAATGGTACTTGCATTGCACGGTTTATTATGGCTGGAGGTTTTTGCTGTAATGAATACAGTAAAACTAACCAGCACTTTTTATTTTTGTTGTTAATCCGGACCTGCGAACAGGGAATACCAATTCCCTCTGCAGGATTTGCGGCGATATAGTGTGTTATTGTGTAAATAATTTCTACTCTGTATCGAATTTAGTAAATGTTATATGTAACTTTGGAATAAATAAATAAAAAATAAATATGTCCATTTCTATAAATATCGGACAAAACATACTATTGTGTATATTAAATGGGAAACTGCAACTTTGTAGTGTCTTTTTATATTGAAAGATGATGCTTTCTAGAACTTTTATGTTTTTTATCAAATAATACATAGTTAAAAAATACACTTAGAAGCAAGTGTGTGGGTGCAAATAATCATGAAATGAAATTATATCAAGAATCCAGGCTTAATTGGAAACAAAAAGGGTCGTGCATACGTTGTTCTGGCAGTTAAATAATATCCAACTCGCTAATCTTGACCACTGCTCGAATATAATTCTAACAATACTTGATATGTGTAGAGAATAACGTGTAGCAATTTTTTTTACGTAAATCAAATTTGTAAATTTGTTAGTTTTTGATAAAAAAGTAATTTTTTTCGAATAGGAAGGTGCAATGCATTGATGTTTTCTTAAATATTACCTCAATCACAAAGAAAGTGCACCCAACTTTGGGAGATGGTTTATGGTAACCAGACCCCGTAATTCGTTTCAGTGGGCCCTTGCTGTCGAGATATGAGGTATTTTATTCCAAATAAACGTTCTTTTAACCTCTTCTACTTACAATAACCTAATGAGAATAGAATTCGGCGATAAAAGCTGTAATATAAGTTCTGTTTAGTATAATAATATTAATATGATCAAAAGTTATTAACAATTGACGATGGCGACTAAAATTGCATGAATATTCGAGGAAATTTAATCATTTTAAGGGGCAACACCAGTTTCTCAATTTCAAACAATCGATTTTTTTTATTGCATTTTTCGATAGTTAATCATTAATATAATAATGTCCCAAAGTATTAGAGTCGGATCTGACGTATTTTAAAAATGGCAGGCTGCTGAAGCGCAGCTACTCGGCAGCCTGTAATTCGACCCTCGCCGGCGGGGCGGGGCGCCGGGCAGCTGCGCTCATTCTCCGGCTCTGATGTCATTGTAAACTGACTCGAGAGGTGTGAGTGTGAGCCTCGTAGTTGCCTGAACTCCCAATATAGCCTTTGTGTTCATTCATAATACTTAGTCGACGCAGGTATAAGAGACCGTGCGTACGAAACGCTTCGACGCAAGTGTAAGAGACCGGCTACTTCAGTCCGCTTTGAGCAGCCGCTTTGAGCAGTCGTTTAGAGCACATCGTAGCCACAATTTAATTTTGAAAAAGAGTGAAAATATTCCATACGTACATCAGAAAGGAACGAAAGAAACTCCAGTGCACAGATCTGCAAGCAAGAAGAGAAGGTTCAGCGGAAATCAACACACGTTGGAGCAGTCAACCGAATTCAGCCGTACGACTGCTGAAAAATTATTGCGCGACGAAGATGAGGAGATTATTGTTGATCAAGCGCACGGTTACCGTATATTTCAGTTTTGTGCTGTTTTTACTGCGATAAGCAATTTAGTAGTTTGCAAAGATTGTCAAACAAATAGAATATTCAATGAAGCAAGTCCAGCCGCCTTGAAATTCAAAATTGCTCTAACGTGTCAGTGTGGTGTCGCGTATATCAATTTTGGCCCTAGGATTGTTAAAGCATTCGAAATTAATCGGCGTATAGTGCTTCTGATGTGGCTTCTGGGGATCGGGCATGAGGGCCTGAATCTTTTTTGTGGCTTGATGGATATGACAACATTTTACACAAATACTTTCATCTGATGTTTTCAAAATGTTTTGACAGCTGCAGAAGCGGTTTATAAATTGTCGGTAAATAAAGCTATAAAAGAAGAAAGAGAAAAAACCTTAGAAAAAGAAGGTTTAGATACGAATTTGACAACTTCCGGAGATGGTACGTGGAAAAAACGTGGGCATACTTCGCGTTTCGGCGTTACGACACTTGCGGGAAAGTATAGTAAAAAGATCATCGACACGTCAGTAAAATCATCTTACTGCAAGGGGTGTGAATTCTGGGAGAAGAAAAAAGAAGAAGATCCAGAAGCCTATGCAGAATGGCTCTTAAATCACGATTGCCAAACTAATCACGAAGGTTCGGCTGCGAAAATGGAGGTCGAGAGCGTAAAAGAAATGTTTGATCGCTCGCTTGCAAATTACAATGTGAAATATACGCACTACATCGGCACGGCGATAGTGCTACTCGTACTTTCAAGAATATTTTAGATATGAATCCATAAGATGTACAATTAGAAAAACTGGAATGCTATCTACATGTCAAGAAAAGAATGGGAACGCGATGCCGTAATGAAAAGAACAAAGTAAAAGGTTTAGGAGGAAGAAGTAAGCTCACGATCAAATTAACTGACAAAGTAATAAATAGGCTTCAAAAATACTATGGTTTAGCTATTATTAGACATCAAGATAATGTAGTTGAAACGGAAAATGCGATTTTAGCTACATACTTTCATATGGGTTCAACCTACAAAAACTCGCAGCACCAAAAGTGCCCGGCCGGTGTCGACAGCTAGTGCAAGTATCGCCAAGCGGAAGCTGAAGGTTTTGATATGAGAAAGTTCAATCGTGATTATCTTCCTCTAGACCCAGAAGTTTTAAAAGTTTTGGAACCAATTTACAAGTATTTAAGTAGGCCTGAATTATTAAACAGATGTAATGGAGGCAAGACTCAAAATAACAATGATAGTTATAATGGCTTGTTATGACACTTTGCTCCAAAACACCTTCACAGTGGCCTGAAAACTATTCAATGTACAAATTATTTTGCTACTGGAATTTTTAATGACGGCTTTCGATCAATATTGAGTATATTCAAAACAATGGGAGTGATTGTTGGAAAGTGTGCTAAAGAATATGTCAACAAGCGCGACATGAAGAGCATGCAGCTAGCGGAGCTAATGCGACAGGCAGCTTCAAAAGAGGGTCGGACAGCTCGTAGGGCAGCTGCATCGGCTGAACAAGAGTTTTTTGAACAAGAGGAAGGTGAATTATATGGGCCTGGAATAGTAGACTAGCTGTAAGTATGATAAATTTAATTTTATTACATAGAAATCAGTAGTTGAAATTTCAAACGCGTTTTTTTCAAAACAACATTTCTCAAAATGGCTGTAGTTCTAACTCACGAACATACTGGTGAATCAATTCGAAATTTGTAGGGTATACTCAGCATATGTTTTTACATACCATGAACCACGGAATTTTCGATCCTTTGCAAAATCCAAATTTGCAATACTAAAAATGGACTTTTTTTTGGGAAAAATATGTAACTTTTTCTCAAAACACCGCCATTTTGTTAATTTTAACTATCTTGCAAAACTGATGGTTCATGGTGCGGACAATGTCATCTAGTTTAACACTCACTTACAACTGCAGCCGTTTTGCAACTTTTTTTATAGACCTCCAAGGAATGAGTTATATATCGGTTATTACGCCATATTGTATTGTGAAAAAATTTGTACATCTTTATTAAATGATGCTAAATGTAGTCCCAAAACTTTATAATATTTGGCCGTATAGTTTCTTTACAAAAAATCCGGAAAATTCGCCCCATTTTCAGTAGGAGAAACTGGTGTTGCCCCTTAAATTTGTAGTCGTCTTATGCAATTTCAGCCATGATCTTTAATTGTTAATAACTGGATCAGAATAAAATTTATATACCAAACAGAGATTAAATTAAAGCTCTTTTCACCTGCTTTTATTATCTTTTGGGTCAACTTTTAATTATAAAAACTTGCAGTTATGGTCAGAAGAAGGGTTAATTTTTTTCATTAAAATAATACATATTTGTAGTGAACTTATAAATTGACAGCAACGGTGTCCATTGGGACAAATAATGAGTGTTGGGATTCATTTTACATAACTTTTGCCGGACAAATTTTGGAACGTTAAAGGAAATCAGAAATCACTATATGGCTTACATATCAAAGTAAGTGTACTATTGCAGATGTATCTTTGTTATTTTTGCGAACATAAGCGATTGTAGTAGAAGATTTTTTTCAAATGTCCTGATTTATGTCAGTAGCAAATAAGATTTAAGCAGCGATTTCCCTAATTCAGTATATGAGGAATGCTACAATAAATCGGCCGATAAGTGGTTCGAAAAAGAATGAAAAATAAATGATGATGGACGCCTCTGCAGCTCGAGTTTTCTTGTTGTATAGGTCCTAAAATGTATGAGAAAAATTTTCAACACGCGAAAAAGACCTTGTGACACACTTTTTCTTGTATATTCATTTTTCTTATGAGAATTTAAGATGAAAATTATGGATTAAAAACGCTTTAATCTCTATTTTACATTCTATCACGTGAAAAAAATGTTTGCATCTTTAGAAGCCAAGTGATTATTATATTAATGATGACCATTTTTAGTCCATAATTCCCACGTTAAATTCCCATAAGAAATATTTATATACTAAAAAAAGTATCACAAGGTCTTTTTCGCTTGTTGAAAATTTTTCTCGTATATTTTAGGACCTATATAATACGAGAACGCGTGATGCAGAGGTGTGCCTTATCATTTATTTTTCGTCACTTTTCGAACCATTTATCAGCCAATTTTTGGTAGAATTCCTCATATATTTTGCAGGTACAAAAGGTTTTATTCACAAGGTTCCGTTTTGACAGATATTGAATACAGTTTTTCTTTACAGACATTTCGTACTGACGCACTGATGTGATGCACCTGTGACGGTACACGACTGAACGTATCGGTTGTTTACTATATGTAATTAGCTGTGATCAATCCTAAATTGTTTAGCAATTCGGAAAAAATCTTTTTGAAATATACACGTATGTAAATTATAAATATATTAATTTTATCATCAGTAATCACATGTATACACAGATAGCGAACAACTGATACGTTCCGACATATAGCAAAGAGTATGACTAACGAGGAGAGTATCAGGGATGCGGGTTTCGAAATTTTCTAAAACTTTCAGAATCATTCACTGGTAGCTAGAAATGAAGAGTGGCACCGGCAGTTTTTATGAATGGGTCCTTTTTCGTAAGATATCAGCTATTCTCTCCGAATATGCATTATTTCAGTTAAAAATAGTACCTCTAGCTGTGAGCATAAATCTGCATGTTCTTGCATTACAGAAAACTGTCTGAAAGTATCTAAAAGAATGATGACTTGTTTGTATGAAGACAGGAGTTGAGAATGAATGTAAAAGGTTTAAGTGTATAATTTATTTTTTATTTAGGGATGAGAGACGATGTCTTTCTGCCCGTAGTCGCCGAGGTTCTGTCTTTTTTGCCGCTACAGAATACACTGTAACTTATAGCTGGCTAATTTGAGGAGTAACATATTTTACAATTTTTCACCCTATTGGTTAAAGATCGACGTGGGTGGTGACAAAAATCGCAGATGTCCACGTCGCGCGGGCGGCTGGTTAAAGAGTTGACCGTCGTGAGAATCGATCTTCGGTTCGGGGCAATAAATCAGCGCGCAGCTCTGTATCCCTAATAAACGCATTTGTGCTCCTGCATAAACAACGTCGCATGAAGAACAAAAGAATAATCTGGTCATTTAGGTTTCAGCACGAAGAGTTTTTGCTCGATAACTTCTATATTTTAGGGTTTAAGGCCAATTAAACGATTTTTATAGACATTTATTGATGTTTAGAATCCTTTTTTGTACACGGAATTTTTTTTTTTGAAATGCCGGTAGTATCTACGGAAATGTATTTAATTAGCTACGATTTTTTTTAATTCTTATTTTCTGACTATTAAATATTTTCACCAAAATTAAATACGAAAAGATATTAATAACCAGAGTTCTAGATCATTGAAAAATGAACATTGCACTGAGAAAAAAAATCATTGATAACATGCAAATACAGAATAAGTAAATGTTTAAACGTTTGTTTTAAACATTCATATTGTAACTGTTACAATATGTATTAAAATTGGGGCTAAATTGAAAATTATGTGTACTTTAAATAATTGGTGGGTTCTGTTTTCTACATTTTTAAATGTAAAACGGTACTTAAGAAGTCTAGATATAACAACGTATTATGCGCTAAATCAAATATATGAAAATATTCGAAGTATTAATATTATTTTTATGCGTGCCTCCAAATTAGTCATGAGCATAAAATTAGTATAATTTGAACATCTAAATATCAAATTCATTTATAAAACTGCAAAGCTTAAATGGTATATAATTGTGTAACAATATGAAAAGAAGGAAATCATAAAAGAAAAGTGTCAAACTTAACCGCACTTTCTCCTACCATCGACACGAAGAAGAATAGTTACATCACGTGCATATCACATACACACCGTATCAGTATAGAACATCTACTATATTTTAATGTTACCGATAGCTGTGATGAACGCACGACAAATATTTGACATCCTTTTGATGGCGGATTTTACTCTACTTAACTACAGAATTTTTAGTTACAAACAAGCATCTTAAGAAATTTTAAATAGTTTATAATAAATTTCAATTACGTATCTTTTAAAATCATTTTCTTTCTTACTCAATCTTGACCAATTTACAGTACGCCAAGAAAATATCCAACAATGCTTTAATCGATAAATTTGATAATGCGTGCAAACAAAATAAATGTTCCGATGATTAAGTGAAGTAAGTGATATTGTATTAAAAATTATAAGAATTTATACAATATAATTACATATTCGTTAATATAAAAATATTCAACCCCATTACAGCCCTGTAGGACGAATTGCCATGCGCGCGCATGGCGCGCGCTAAATCAGCTTCTAGTATTGTAAACTTGACCAAATTGTTAGTTTTATTCACTTTTGTAAAAAAAATCCAGCGTTCTTTGCCATAATATGGGTTTTGGACTGGATAGTTGAGTGAATTCTATTGATTTAGCACATTTGAGCAATTTTTAGGCTTTTTCCTGATATAAGTTACACATCACTTATGTAATTATTACTATTTATTGTACTTTCAGTGCACAACTTCGCCATGTCCAAGTTTGATAAGGTTATACAAGACCATGGAATTTGAATAGGTGACTTTGGGACTGATATGGAACGCTACAAGCGATTTACTTTCATTGAAAGTTGTGAAGCTGTCTGACGTGGAAAAATATACAAATCGTTCCGCAGTTTCTGATGTCTCAAGGCTGTTTGATCCTCTTGGACTTATGGCACCAGTCATTGTAGTTGCCGAGATATTTATCCAAAATCTATGGATTTCTAACGTAAGATGGGATGAAATCCCTTGGTGGAGATCTCTTGGTGAAATGAAAGAGTTTCGCAACTCAACTAATGAAAAAAGTAATAACTAATTTTGAATTTTTTGGACATCGCTCATTTTGCTTGGTCAGACTCAGAGGTGGTTCTGGCACGGTTGAGGAGCCATGCATCTCGGTGGACACCGATTGTAGCGCACCGTGTAACTAAAGTCCAGACCGACTTGCAGCACATGCATTGGACGTACGTCAACATTAAATTGAACCCGGCAGATTTAGCTAATCGCGAATCTTCGCCTGCGTACATTTGTGACTCTTCTGTGTGGTAGCAGAGGCCAAACTATTTGATAAAGCATGAAGAACACTGGCCTCATCACACGGAAGATCTGGATTCTAACTCGATTACCTGTCACACAGCAATCATTGGTGAGGAGTTGCTGGGACCTGAGTCGGAGCTGGCAAAATCTGAGTCGTCAATGGGTGAGTCAATAATTCAAAGATATTTAAGCTTATTCAGGCTTTTACGAATAGTAGCAATAAATTATTTAAAGTTTTTTGAAGCTAAATATGACTTTATTGCCAAAATGTGCATTTTAATAAGTTGTTTAACAATATTTCATTTTATTTTGTTTTTTTATATAAATATTGCACTTCTGCCATTTTTTGACTGTGGTAGTCACTTTTGTACTAAAGAAAGCTATCTTCATGATTTTTTATGTAATGGTTCGAGTGATCGAACCGACTTTTCTCAGGATTTTAAGTTTTAAAATGAGTTTAATTAATCGAAAGGGGCATTAAAAGGTTTTGAAACCATTTTTTATGAAAAATTCAGAAAACTTGTTAAAAATTTCTATGTTGCTATTATTATATTTGTTGAGTAAATTGAGGTTGAAATTTTCTAAAAAACGTAAAAAATGTAAAACATAGAACCTAAGGATTTCAAAAAATCTGAAAAAATTCACATACATTCTACATACCAAGAGGAACATTTTTACCGAAGAAATAAAATAAAGAATCTTTTTTGATCTCGATTTTCCAGAGAATCACCCAGTCCATATATATATATATATATATATATATATATATATATATATATATATATATATATATATATATATGGACTGTATGGTCTATTTTTGTACCATAAGGTATTAGCGTTTTACTTTTAGAGATTTCTACGTGATATAATTGAAACTTTTCAAATCTAATCACTGGATCAGATCAAAGTGGACTATTTTCGATCTCATATAGCGAGCTTAAGTTACTTTTGGTCGCATAGAAACCGAGAAAACTAAAAATTTTCTTTTGCAAAATTCCTCTAATTAAGGACTAAAACGCGTTTCTAAATTATTTTGCGAAGCAGTTTTCAATTTTTTTAGGGTCTCGTAATTAACAGGTTAAATTGCTATATCTATTTCTAATTACTAGCTCAGAAAAATGTGTGTTTTTTATGATTGATAATTTGGCAAACGATAAATTGCAAGAAATTATAAACTTAGGATCATAAATTGAATTATTGATTTAAAAGTATATTTAATTTTTTTTCCTATTTCGTATTTAAAAAAAAATATTAAAATTTAAAATTAGAAAAAGAATGTTCAAGCATAATTTATTCTAATTTGTATAGAAAAACTTTCTTCAGGTAGATAAGAATCTGGAAACAGGTGTATTTTTTAAATCATGTAATAACAATAGTAAAACAGATAATTATATCCATTCACACACTCTTTATCTTACACACATTAAATATAAGGTGTTGGATGCAAAAACAACTTAACCTGGGTTAAGTTGATTTTGATAAAACATACATATTCGTACTCTACGACCCTTTATTTATAAATATAGTGCATCAAACAAGTTTTTTTAGAACGTATACAGTAGTATATTCCTATACGCCGGAGACCGTAGCCACTAGCCTCTACTGCTGCGCTGTATACTGTCAGAAATTCTTTGAAGAATTGAAAATGACAGTTCGAGTGAAGATATAATAGATCAAAAGGACATATAAGTTTAAGCTAAAATTTAAATAAAAATATAGTTATAAATTTGAAAATACAATTATAATAGTTTATTTGCTGCATGAATTCACATACGAACATTATTTCAATGTATAAACCATATGTTCAGAGTTTCTTTTAAAGTAAGTGAGCTTATGTTAAGCAAAAGATATACGTTCTACACGAAAAATACCCGTTCTACGAAAGAAATACCCGATCTGTGTAAAAAAAAATTAACTTGGGTAAGCTTCTTTCAATTATTTAAATAATTTATATTTATAATTAAATGTTCTAACTAGTAATTATGAGCTCTAATGTTTAATTTAAATTTTAAGATATAACAATGTATTAACTTTAAACGTCTTTTTTGTCCCAAAACTTCACAGGGGTTAAGTTGTTTTTGCTCCCAATGCCTCATATGTATTAATTCATATTAGCATTTAAGGTGTCAGTATCATAAAGAAAAATAAAATAGTTAATAATAAATCCTCTTCAAACTTGCATATAATTTCGACAATCAATCAGAAAACGTTTCTAAATCATATGACTCTATCCTGTAACTGAAAAGCAAGCCAATTTAAATAAAGTGCTATATTTCCTTCTTATTAATAGCCCAAAAAGTTTCGGTTTTTTATCATCGAATGTTGTCAAAAAATAAATTACAAAAAATTATAAGCTTGCGATCATAAATTGCATTATCGATTTCAAAATATCGTAAAATAGAGAAAACGTTATAAAAGAAAAACGAACAATAATTAGCTCAATTTGTTCTCAAGATTGTCCATTATATGTTTCGGAGATATCGTCATTTAAACAAAACATGACATTTTCATTTATAACAAATGAAGAGCGACAGCTTATAGAACACTTCGCATTGGAAAAAATAGGTAATTTTATGCTCTTTCAAATGCATTTACACTAAAGCGATGATATTATTTAAAAAATTCCAAAATAATTTAACTTAACGATTTCAGAATGTCGTAAAATGGAGAAATCGTGCTAATTAAAAACGGATCTATGAATCTCAAAATTTCTTTTTAATTCCAAATCTTCATTAGAAAACGAAAAAATTAGTCGCGATTGGCAGAAAATGACCGCGACGTTCTCGAGATATAAACGATAAAAAAAATTTTAATAAAACATAATCTCAAATAACTTGAAATATAAAGGCATTATAACGTGGGCAAAGAATGTACCAAAAGATAGTAAAAAGCTACCTTTCTGAAAATTTCCAGAAAGAATGGTGACTTTTTACTCAAGTCATCGCACTACATAGAAAATCAATTCATTTCACAAAATGATTTTTTTCTCGATAAAAGAAAAGGCTAAGCTTGAAAATTTTACAAAATATTCTTCTCCATAGTCCTAATATCCTCAAATTTTCTGAAAAATTTTCCTTCTTATATTTTCCAGATATCACAATTTAAACAAAAAATTACGTTTCCGTGTATAACAAAAGAAAGAAAACAGCTTATTTAAAATTTCAGGTCTAAAAAGATAGGTAACTTTATGATCTTGTTACGTGTGTTTATTAGTGAATTCCGTTCGTCGTTAGGTCGAATCCAGGCGAGATGTACGTAAGGGTGGAGAAATGATCGACGGCAAATTGAAATGATCGGGCACGTTTATTGACCAATATATCCAATATATTAACAGAGATTCGTTCGAAAGAGAGATCGCGAGTGTAAGTAAAGTGCGAGTGGGCGTCGGTGCCCACTTTTATAATCTATGCGCAGGCTGCCCTCTCTCTCCCCCGCTATCCTGGGCTCGAGATTCGCGTACTTGCCGGCGTGTTGCTATGCGCGCGGAAATTGGTGGCCAGCGATTTGACTGATGCGAAGCTTCTAGAGCTATGCTCTAGAACGTACGTACGAACTATCGTACGTAACACTACCGAGGCCGCGGGTCATCGTCCCCGACGAACTACCCTTAACCCACAAAAAAGACATTACCCTACGCGCGTATAATTGAAAAAAATGACTAATTTTTTTTATTTTTTTTTTAAATTGAATATTTTTATTCTACTACATTTTACTTGTATATTTCTACGTCTACAATTATAGTTAATCACGAAAAGGATCTTTGTTTTATATCTACGTTTCCCATTTTGACGGTAAGTTGAATTACAATTGTTTAATTAATAAAATTATTGCTATTCTACTCGTGTATAATGTGAGTGGTTAAGTTGTCGAACGGCCTGTTTTTCAAATCTATTATTTTTTTAATTTAAAAATGCTTAGGTTGTCGAGCGGTCTATTTTTCAAACTGTTGTCTGTTAAATACAAAAATGATTAGGTTGGTGAGCGGTCTATTTTTCAAATCGATTCTCTGTTAAATAAAAATTTGCTTAGGTTGTCGTGTGGTCAAATCTATTCTCTGTTAGATACAAAAATACTTAGGTTGTTTAGCGGTCTATTTTTCAAAACTATTCTCTGTTAAATAAAACATTTACTTAGGTTGTCGAGCGGTCTATAATGATTGTTTCTTAATATTTGTATGTTTATTACATAGTTTGTGTGTGTATGTGTAGGATGTTGTATATTTAGTCGCTTTATATAATATTTCCCTATATTACAATATTTCCACCTAGCGGATCTCTCTTTCGTTTCTTATTTATATATGTATACAAAAAATCTTTTTCTTATTTCGATTAATACAATTTTTTATATTCTTGTCTCTCTCCTTTCGTCGCTTGGCCTGAATTCACTAATGCTCAGTATCTGCACGTTTGAAGTGGCTCTGGACATCGTGGGCGGCTGTATAGGTAGGCCATTTGTCAGTGATGCAGGTTTGGTAGGCTGTGGCCCACGGATGGCGCTGGTATGAAATATGGCAAGGTTGCGTCATGCCCATCGTTTCAGGTTGTTTCCACCCTTCTGCTTTCCAAAAGCTTTCCAAATTATCAATATAATAATTATAACGACCAGAATCGTACCTCCTGAATTAGTCAGTGAAATCTGAAGGGAAGAAAATCTTTGCGAGATATTTTTATAGCTATATCTATGATTTTGTGAAAATAGTGTCCTAACTTAAGAGAACGCGTGTGCGAGCCTCCTTGCGAATTAAAAGTTTTTAAGGTTTCTTCTTTTTCTAAAGTGTCTTTAACATAAGAAGCGTAAGCTAAATTTGAGTTATTTACTATCTACATTACGTCTAAAGTCGTTTCGTTGAATAAAATTGTGGTATAATTAGCCCTTATTTCGCGGGAAACTATGAGGCGTATACTGCCTGTGCGTGCGGTGTAGCCGTGTTGCCGGCGCATCATTCCGGTTCCCTCAATATCGAACGCGCTATTTGATGACCGTTTGCAATTAGTGAAAATCCTTTCGTTTTCGTTTGTTGAAAATATTCACGTATTTTTAGTGCTACTTCTTGTTCAAAATGTATCCCTTAGTCTAATTAATATTATCTTATATGAAGAAAGGTCAGACGGGGCTTTATGTATGCTTAACTTTATTTCGCATGCGGTGTTTTCGTTGATCCTGTGTATTGGTTCGGTTTCTTTACATATATATATATAGCTTATTTAGGATTTTACATTTGTTTAAAATGTCTAGAGTTATTGGTATATATGAATTTAACCCTTTATCTAACGCGAAATATTGGGATTCTGGTAAAATGTAGGTAAATGCCGCCGTTCCATTTAGGGAGTTTTGTTGAACTGGTAAGGACAAGGCCTAATGCAAATTAAATGATCCATAATCTAGTAATGGTAATCCTATGTAATAAACTAGGTGGACGTTTGAAAAGATTTTCGAGACATCTGATATCTTAATTAAATCCGTGGTTGGCGCTGATGTTATCGTGATTGGGAAGTTTGCTTCTGATACTGTTTCGGCGGCTAAGCTTTCGGACTTCTCGATTTGTTCGAGTGTAACGAATTTTGGATGAACTATTCCCTCGGTCGCGATTAAGATGGCGTCTGTTAATACTTCTATGTCTAGTTCGAATTGTAGTAGATTATCCGTAAGTAGTACTAGCGCGATGCCGAAGTCGTTTTGTTCCTGTGTTTGTATTTGCTGTGCAGTCATTTTTCGAATGGCCGCATCGAGTTTATTGGCCTTGGCATATAGGACTCCGAATTCGGTATAAATGAGCTCCATTTGGTTAACTATCAACTTAGCTAATTGACGGGTATCGTTTGCGGCTATTTCTAAGATTTATTTTAGGTCTTCTTCTGCTTCTTCGTCGAGGGACCCGAACAAGGAACGGCTTATTTTCCCTTTTGCCGAGAACCAGGCTCTTCGAATTCGGTCTTTTATGTGCTCTTCGTGTACTTGCAGCATATGTCCGATTCTGTCTGCGTTTATCATGGTGTCTGTAATCTGGTTATACATCTGTTTGAGTTGCCATTTGTGTAAACATATGTCATTTGGGTGCGCGTACTGTCCATCTAATGCGTGCCATGACTCGATTAGTTTATTTCCCGAGAAAAGAATGGCTTCAAATTTATCCGCTGTACTATTTCCCAGGTCGTAGTTGTTGCCAATGGGTTCAGTCTCTCCAGTAACAGGCCAGGATTTCTTTCGATTGGCTGAAGATTTACTCCTCCTCTGATCTCTGTGGCTGATGAGTATATGTAAGAGATTTTTCTGTAATGCTTTTCCCTTCGTTTAACGTTGTTGTATGCCTGCTGATATGCAGCCCGGCAAACGAGCTTATATTATTTTGATAATGGTATATTATATTTATTTGCCCTTGCGATTATATAACTTGTCTTTCTATGTTATTAACTTAAAGGATATATGTTTGCATTATATTGGTTGATTCGTTAATATTTGCGATTAATTATATAATTATTTATGTTAATACTCTAGGAGTGAATTATACATTTACGCATATATGTATCTTATACGCTATGGTTCTACCTTACCCATACATGAGTTGGCGTGGATATAAGCTTGAAACTTTAGGGGTCGTGGTTTCAATTCCCAACGTGGGTATATTTATGTCCATTTTTTGCGTTTATTATTTAGGCGTTTAGCATTGCTTTTCAGTTTAGCTGAGGCATTTTTCTGTTTTTTTTTTACGATTATTTGAGAATCTGCAGTTTACGTGGGTATTCTTTCGAGGCTGATTACCTTATTTAATAATACATTGTTTGTTTCCTTTCAATTTTTATATGTGTACCGCTACTTACGAATGTTTTTATTTTAAATCTGATTGTGATATGTGATATTAGGTGAAGTTTCGTTTCTATTATAGTAGTTGCCATAACATATAGCTAAGAAATATTAATACATTTCTTCCGTACTTTCTATGATCTATAAGAAGTACCAAGTATTAGCTGTATTTATTTATAAATTTAATTACTTAACAATATATATGTATTTTTAATTTAATTTATTTAATAAAAAGATGTTACGTATGAATGGGAGACGAGGTAGGCAGCGAAAAAAGTAGACGACGGGACTAGAACCCAGGTCCCCAGTGTGCGAGTCTCGTGCTCATACCACGGAGCTAACGTCTACGATACAGGCCAAGTGCATCGTAGTCCGGCTCCTCTTATCGCTGACTCGTCTCATATGCTCGCGCTGCAAGCGTTGCAGACGTGTCTGTGACACTTCCCCCTTTGAGGCGAAGCCGTCCTCGGCTTCCGAACTTCCTTACCGATGCAGTGCTGCTTTCTTATGCAGTCATCTGCCTTTACCACACAGCTCAGAGGCCTGGTGCGCATGGTCTCCTGTGGACTCAGAGGCGCGTGCATGTCTGTGGGAAGATCGGCGGAATAATGCGAGGGTAAAGTGGAAATCTTGAATTCGTTGATTCGAACACTCAGGAGAGTTTTCTACATTAACTTCTCCTGCACAAGGGATGCCAGAATGTTACGTATGAATGGGAGACGAGGTAGGCAGCGAAAAAAGTAGACGACGGGACTAGAACCCAGGTCCCCAGTGTGCGAGTCTCGTGCTCATACCACGGAGCTAACGTCTACGATACAGGCCAAGTGCATCGTAGTCCGGCTCCTCTTATCGCTGACTCGCGCTGCAAGCGTTGCAGACGTGTCTGTGACAAAGACTTCATTTTTTTAATGAAATTATGGTTTTATTACAGTAATCGTCATGAAGCATTCAACAGCCCTAGTGTAAACATTTTTATTTTACGGCCCATCGTATATATGTATACTATACGTTATTTTTAATTCGATGATATAGGACCTTCTTCGTTATATCGATACGTATAACCCTGGTGGAAATCTAAGCTGGATTCTAGCCAGATATTAGCTAGATTTTCTAAATCTACTTTAATTCTGTTTAAGAAATTAGCGTTTTATAATAATCAAAGTAATACGCAATTCTAATCATACTGCATTAAGTATTTTACTAAATTGAAGTTAAAAATGTACCTTAAATATCTAGTAGTAATGGAGGTTAGGTTATTTGTTTACATGACGACGCGTGCATTTAAAAAGTATTATTTACACAAAAAGTACCGAAGTCCCGAGTAAAATGTAAGTGTCTTTATTAATGAAATTTATGTTATAAATAATAGAATGCAGTCATATAATTATTGTTATTTTAAAAATAACAATAAAAACAGAATAATGGAAGTTATGACGAAATTTGGAGAATTGGTAAACAAATATTTGTAGTTTTACAATGAAGTTTTATTACAAAATTTTATTTTCGACATCAATCACAAAATTTTTGTTGACTAAGTTATGATTGACTAATTTTCGGAAAGGAAATTATTAGTTATCAAATACTTTTAGTATTGCATATACATATTTCGATAATCTCCTAAGGTGTTATTCGTTGATAAAAATATTTATTTTGGAGGCATAATATATTGTACATTCAATAAAGTATAATAATGTATATTTTTAAAAACTAATAACTTTTCAAAACAAAATATAAATAGGTTAGATTTTCAAACAAAATACGTTCTTGCTTAAAGCATAGTCTTAAGAAGATCTAGCCAGATATTAGCTATAATTTGACTTATTAATAGCTTATTAATCTGGCTAATAATTAATAAGCTAACCAGCCATTCCAGCTAACTTTCTACCAGGGAAGTTAATTGGAGCAATAATAATTATCGGGGATATACTTATTTTAATGCATATTGGAGAGATAATTCAGGCGCAGGGGGTCGCTGGTTCCAATCTCCACTAGGTCGATTATTTATATTATATATTTTCTGTTTTGATTGTATAATATAGTTTTTATTGATCTGCCCATTCTACATTATTAATTTAAGGTGTTCTTTTTTGTATGTTGTAGTATAATTTAGTTATTTTATTATTAATTATTTTTTTTTCTTATTATTTATTCAAATAAGTTCAATTAATGTCCCTTTAATATTCAGTGAATTAATAAGATTAATTTATTAAATTATAATTTTTAATAATTCTAAAATAAAATTTTATTATTTTCATTCTTATATTTTATAATTATTAATTCTTTAATTAGAATAATATTAATTTATAAAGTCATTCTTAAGAATTTTAGTTAATCAAGTATAAATCGTTGATGTTGTTATTATTGGCGTCGATAGTATATTTATCAATAATATTTTTTGATTATGTCTTACCTATTTATATTTTCTATGTATTTATATATGTCTTTTACAACAGGGATCTACTTTATCTACCATATATCAGCGCGAGTTTAAAAAATCACGGTTTCGATTCCTATCGCGGATATTTTATTATTGTTAGCTTTTCTTTTAATATAAAATTATTAGAAGCTGCCCCTGCACTTTCTTTTTGCGGAACTTCTTTACTTTTGGCTGCTCCGCCGCAGCGTGTTTTTGATCTTCTAACAAGTTTGACCGTAATAACGTTTTTTGTGTTCTCTTCTGAATAGCCAATTTGTAAAACGGTCGTACTTTTAGTAATCGTATTTGCCATGATCCAAGGATTGGAAGATCCTGTAATTGTCTTCTTTTGTTATTTCTCGATGATAATTTATCCGTGAATCTTCTTCTTCCCACAGGATCCCATCTTATGGGATATAGCAGAGGAGAATATCGTCGGAGAGGCGCCCAAGACCTTTTTCTGCCATGGCGTGGCGGGGCCAGAGTTCATTGTCGGGGAACTCTGCGTCGTGTGTAGACAGGCGAGCAATTTACCTGCCTACATCGACGTAAATTGGTACCCGGATGGGCTTACTGTAAGTAACATATACCGTTTTTTCTATATTCTTATATTTACTTTTTTTCTTAAAGAGGAAGCTTTGTGATTAAAAAAGTTTTTCTCAAAATATGTTAGAAACATGTTTTGCGACATCAGGAATCATGTCTTTTTTAAAAGAAAAATTTATTAGCCTTTTTTGAGTATTATGCAGTAATATTAATAATATTATGCAATATTATTATTTTATTTTTGAAATAAAAAGAGTATTAAGAATTACCGATTCGTTTTTATTTTATGCCGCTTTTATATTTTTATGATATTTTTGTAATTAATGAATAATGCGTTGTTCGCAAAATCTAACAGAGTTACAAAAATACGAAAAAAATTTATTTGTTAAAATACTATACATTATATTCGTCACTAAAATTTAATCAACACTTATACTATTGCAAAATTCATTATTGCCAACTGAAAAAAATGTAACTTGATATGCAAAAACTTTTAAAGGTTTTACACAATTTAATTATGTCTTTCATAATCAATACTATACTTTTACATACGTTCAATAAATGTTTTATTTATTTCAGACCTTAAATTGAATTCAAACATAGTCAAAAATATTAACTTTCATTCATTCATAGTTAAAAATTTTCTTGAATCATTTAAAATAGATTTTGTCTAATAGGTGTGCGTAAAGAACATTTTTTATTTAAAACCCCTGTTTTTATCAGAGAAACATTTGTAAGGAATAATATTTAATTGAGTTCAAGTTTGAATTCACGAATTATAAAATTTAAATATATACATATATCTCGACATATCAAAAAGTAATAAACTTGTTTGAGGAAGCCAATTGCCAATGAGTTGGCAGCGGTTCTTTTTCCCAGTTCGCCATGACCCTGGTTTATACAGACCCCTCCAATGCCGGTGCTGCTGTGGCTCCGGGGACCTGGCTGGCGTATCACCGCGAGACATGGGACAGCCCAGAGGCTGACCTAACATGCCAGCACTACCACCACCGTCGGGACGTGCCGCCGCCGTAAACGCGGCAGCAGGGGCAAGGGGTATGGCATCTTTTGTTTCCCCTTCCCGTCTTTTGTTATGGGGTTTTATATTTATGCTTCGGTTTGTGCTTTTTATGCGTCTACCTTAAAGGACTCCGCCCTGATGGGAGGTCATCCGACCGTTACCCAGCGTATTTTAATGAAGTTTAAGGAATATAATTTAATATAACATGTAGAACCTTATATTTGATAATAATAACAAACATGTATTTATGCCCATCTGATCGAAAATGGCCACATTTTTCCCTGAAAAGCGAGACCAAAATTACACTTTTTGCCCGCAAAAATGATTAGCGGGAGAAAAGTAACTTTTTTAAGTACGGGAAAAAAGTGACTTCACTAGAAAATAGTCAAATTTCCTTTATTTCATCAAGTTCTACCAATAACCCTGATTTTCGATTGTCTTTTAAAAGTCCATTCGTCCCGCTTTCCAAGTCAAAAAGTGGCCACAGTTGAGATGGGCATAAAGTACTATATGTAACTCGAGAAAAAGTCGATTTTCCCCTCGGGTGATACTGCCCTCGCTTCGCTTCGCTTCGCTTCGCTCGCTCGGGCAGTAAACTCACCCGCGGGAAAATTTTTCGACTTTTTGCTCTTGTTACATAATGTACTATTATAATTATTATGTTACTTTATTTATTTATTTATCTATTTACAAGATAAGCCAAATGTCCTAAATACAAAAAAAAATTATAAAGGCATAGTTCTTCTTTAATACATAATAGCAAATTAAATGCAAATTTTTTAATTATTACGCATGTGATTATAATCCATTAACGCCCAGACCACGGAATTTTCAGTTCATTTTCGAGCTTCACTGCCAAATCGAAAAATGAAATATATCATGGCCAAACCTACTTATCTTACTATTTTTCGGTATACTCTTTAGATTTTCGGGCTCAAAATTGCGTTTTCATTCCCTAGAAAAACAATATGGCGGATTTTAATTGAAAAAGTACCAAAAAATTGGAATTTTTTTTTAAATCTATTTTTTTCAAGTCGAAAAAGGATAACGATCCGTTCCAAACTGTGGACAAAGATAAATAAAATAGTTGTAGTGCACGAAAAAAAATTTTTTTCTTACCTCCATTTAGTTATCCTTTTCAAAATGACGGAATACGGTAGAAATTTCGAAAAATACGTGTTGATTCTGAATAATTCTGATATAAATCGACATTGAACGAAATTTTTTCCCTCAGTGTAAAATTTCGATTGATTGAACATTATCGGTCATTTTCCAGTACATTTTACGATCTCAGTAATTCCCCGTAATGGCGGATTCAATATGGTGGTTTGGGACCTGGGAAAATATCGAGTTTTCTCACGATTATCAGCAATAAAAGTTTCAAAACCTTTATTTTATCTCGTTTTTCCATTTTTCGGATTACATTCAATCAAAATTCGGTGACGGATTTTTAAAATTCAAAATGGCGGATCCAATGCGGCAGATTTGATATTGAATATATTGTATTATTTGCGAATGAAAGAAATCTTATCGCATTCTACATGAAATTTGTGTAAGAAAATGTTTGTAGTATTTTTTGATTGAATGCGTTTGTTCTCAGGAAATAATTCATAAAATCATGAATTTTTGATTAATTAGTAGAACCTTACTTTCGATCTATCTGGCAAATAAAATTATTCAACGTACGCTTCCACTGTTGTCACTATAAACAATTTTCCATTATGGAATATGTATAAAATATTGTTTTGGGAACTATTGTACATAATGATCCCGTCCGTTCGCCGTTTCTCATGAACGTTTCTCAATTCTTACCACGTGGAGGTAAATGGTCAAGTCTTTTTTTGTTTTCTATTTTTTATAGTTTTTAACATTTTATATATTTTTTTGTAACTTTTCAAATTTTATGCTTTTTTTATACGATATCGATAGTTTTCAATGATTATTGTTGAAACAGGTTTTACAATAATACAAACCACAATATTTGTATGTTCTGAGTGGACATCTCTCCGAAGAACATTTCTTTTTGAGATCCATATCTTAGGCCTAGTTTTTGTAAGTGTAAAATGAGATCGAAACTAGGAACTAATTATCGAAATAAAGATGAAGTTTACGGTCTTATATACTACGTATTTTCTTGAAAAATGGATCTAATAAATTCATTACCACTCTTGAACATAGAGCGTATTTATTCAGAAGATTTACATTTGAATCTTTGCAACAGTACAAATCTAAATCGAATAAGACTCCGTTAGAAGTACAAAGGCCCCAAAACTTAAAACCAAATCGTATAGGTTTCTCTCGAATGAACAGTTTCATAGAGGTTCTGGCATACGATTTAGCCATCATTTCATCAATAGATAGAGCGGTTCTAAAATATCCGAAACTTTGAATATTCTGTCTAAACTTATTCAACATAACTCGAACCCTCCATGCTTTATCATCAGGGTTTCGATGTCCAGAGTCAGAGCATTTCAAACGAGATTTGATTTCTTCAAAAGTAGATCGTGACATGGCAAGTTGGACTATATCGCAAGAGAATAGAGGATCAGATTACCAGTAATCTCGCTGAGATTTCTTTTTTTGAATGAAGATAGGATAATTACCCCAAGAAAAGTTTCTAGGTCTATTTTTGAGAGTTTATGACCGTTTTCATTTATCGCTTCCATAACATAATTTTTCATGTCATCTAAAAAGAATAGCTCAAATAACTCAACATGACTAGATCTACGAATTTTCTTTTTCTGAGCGTTATTCAGTAACAATTCATTTCAAACATCTGTACAAATTTTAGACATTTTTCTGTATGAGTATTGCGATAACAGATCTTCCATATCTTCGTAATGATCATTATTTACGTCATCAAATTGCTCACCATCAGATCCTGCATCTGAATCCCCAGAATCATCTGGATTTGGTATATCAATGCGAGCAGAACTTCTTTTTCGTTTTGGAGGCATCTTATAAGCTTTTACTTTTTGTTTTCATACGAGATAGAGCAGGCATTTTCAACTCATATTTACAGACCAGGGTTAAATAAATAGATAGATATGTAAAAAGATAGGTATAATATTAGGAAGTAAGAAATATTCTAATTGTAATGCTTATAGAAAACTTCAATGAGCTCAGATTTTTACTATTAAAAAATTCTACAACTTTGAATATCCTATCCGTCATATTAGATCCGCAATTTTGAAATTTGAAAATCCGTTACTAAATTCCGATTCTGTGACCGTAGAATCTCTTTCGATCAGTACATAGTGCGAACTTACATTGAATAACTTTATTTCGCAAGATATCGAGCGTAAGGCTCTGCTGATCGTAAATCATAAATTCAGGATTTCATGAATTACTTCCTGAGAACCTACGCGTTCGATCAAAAAATCACTAAAAACAGGTTTTTACACAAATTTCACATAGAATACTATAAGATTTTTTTCATTTGCCAATAATACAATTTTCAACATCACATCTGCCATATTGGATCAGCCATTTTGAATTTTGAAAATCCTTGACCGGATTTTGATTCAATGTAATCTGAAACATGGAAAAACGAAATAAAATGAAGATTTTGTAACTTTTATTGCCCATGATCGCGAGAAAACTCGTCATTTTCTCAGTTACCAGATTGCCATATTGAATCCGTCATTACTGAGATTCTAAAATGTACTGAAAAATGACCGAGAATGTTCAATCAATCGAAATTTTACACTTTGAGGGAAAAACTTTCATTCAATGTCGATTTATGTCAGAATTATTCAGAAAAAAACCCGTTTTTTTTTCGAAATTTCTACCGTTTTCCATCATTTTGAAAAGTGTAAACCAAATGGAGGTAGGACAGTTTTTTTTTGTAAACTACAACTATTTTATCCACCTTTGTCCACAGTTTGGAATGGATCGTCATCCTTTTTCGACTTGAGAGTAATAGATTTAAAAAGAAAATTTCCATTTCTTTTGTACTTCTTCAAATAAAATTGGCCATATTATTTTTCTAAGCCATAGAAACGCAATTTTGACCCCGCAAATCGAAAGATGATACCTAAAAATAGTAAGAGAAATAGGTTTGGTCATGATATTTTTCATTTTTCGATTGAAGTGAAGCTCCAAAATGAGCTGAAAATTCCGTGATCTTGGGCTTTAATGGGTTAACACAATCGTAGATATATATTACCTTAAAATAACAATATTTATAATCAATTAATATTTAATTAAATAATTAATTTAATAAGTGTCTTTTTGAGAGAATCTTAACAAATTATAATTTTTACACGTAATTAATTCATTAGGAAGCTTATTCCAAAGTGATGTACATCTAGCTATGACTGAATGTATATCATTAGTAGATTCATAATTCAGAATAGAAATAATGACTGGAAAACGAACAAGGGGAGGTCGGAGTGAAACTATACCATTATGACCTCCACTTCGCGCCGTATTTTTCGTTATACGTCTAAAATTTACATATTAACGTCAAGATCGAGGGTCATAATGATTTGTTATTATGCAACGAAAAGTGGACAACAGCGTTTTGGTTTAATTATAGCTTCAAAGTTTTTTTTTATTATGAAATATTATTATAATTAACCAATCGAAGACGGTCCAAATGACGGTCATTTTACCGTTTCTTAACCGCGTCGTATTTTTCGTTATACAACGACATTTTTGTACCCTAATGCCTACAAATTTTTTCTTTATTTTTTTGTATACAAGTTTTGCATACTCCGACATCCCGTTAGTTTATTTAAAATTTTGCCCGTAATCGTTTTATTATTCAATAGGTTTCTGAAAAAAAATGATATCCTTATAACAATACATACTCTCATTTGAAGCAATATTAAACAATTTTTGTAGAGCACTGCAATAAAATAAAATTATTTTTTTTAAATAGTTGCAAGTTTTATAATGTTTGTTACCTCTTATATTGTACATTCTTACAACTATTTCCAAATAGATTAGAGTGTTCGAATTTGGTTTAAAGGTGTGTCTTAGCATCTACTTTGGTAATCTTTTAGTCAGAATTGATCTATTTAATTTCTGTCTTTTAGTCCTCAAAAATCTTTTACCTTTAGTTTTCGCAATGTCATTAGGGCTGAAAATGGAAAATTTTTTTTGTAAAAGCTCTTGCTTCTATGCTTTTGGAACTAGAATGTTCAAGTTTGGTTTAAAAGTGTATAATGGTAGCTAGTTTGATAATTACTAATTAGAATTGATCTATCTAATTTCTATGTATTTGCGATACAAAATTTTCCCCTTCCAGTTTTTGTAATGCTAATGCGAGTGGGTTGTAGTGTGAACGTCGGTTTTCGATTTTTCGTCTTGACCAAGTTGGGTCTAAAGATCAGAAAAAATTTGTTAATTTTTTTCTAGTTTTTCCCCATATGTACGAATTTTTTGAAAGCTATAGATATTTTAGAAATATGCAAACCAAGTTCTTAGGGTCGATTTGGGGACCAATGCCTGGTTTGAGACATTGTCATTTTTGCCAAGGCTCTTGCTTCTATGTTATGGAAGCTAGAGTGTTTAAATTTGGTTTATAAGTATATTATTACCTCTACTTCTAAGATTTGCAGTCAGAATTGCTCTATCTAATTTTGACCTCTTAACCGTAAGAAATTTTTACACATACTTTACGCTATATATGGTATATTGATTATATGGTAAAAATATTTTGTCAAGTCTCTTGCTTCTATGTCTTTGAGGCTAGAGCGTTCAAACTTGATTTAGTAGTATATTATTATATGTAGTTCTAAGATGTATGGTTAAAATGGGCCTACCTAAATTTGGTTTCTTACCCATAAGAAATTTTTGCACATACTTTAAGCAATATATAGATATATTGATTATCCGGTAAAAATATTTGTCAAGTTTCTGGCTCCTATGTTTGGAAGCTAGGGTGCTTAAATTTGATCTAGTTTACTTTATTCTATGTGTTCCCTTGCTACCGTGCCATTTTTATTTTAAATTTTCCCGGGAAGAAAAGCGTCGTGAGTTGCTCGGGAGGTGCTGCCTTCGGGCGGCGCTTTACGGTACTAGGCTAAGGAAGGTTGGAGGAAGCTTGGCTTTGGCCTTGACATCATATGGCGCATGTAGCTTGCGTATATTTTGCTGCTGCTGGGACCCACGTGTTTTTGTGTTGGAGGCTAGTCGATTCTGCTGGTTATGACAATTATTAAATTAGCGATTTTCCTGCGTGTGTTCGCTAACCCTGAATGCGTAAGTGTTGTGTTTTACTTTTTAAGTGATTGTTGTTGTTTATTGGGCAGTTTCGTCTATTTTTAAGTGACGATAAGGAACAGGAGTGGATTTTGTGTGTGTTTTGGTGTGTTTATTGTGCCTTTAATAACATTTGAATGGTGATATATTTTACAAAATCCTACCAAATTATGGCATCTGCTGACGTACTGTTAGAGGGTGTACACCATGATTTTGTAAGGACTCACATGATGGCTAAGTGGGACCAGATAGTTCGATATATGCATCATAACAGCGGGCCGAATGCGGCCTTCCCTGTGCATATTGTAAGTGGGCTGAAGTGGTGATTTTCTGCATGTTTCTCTACTCTTTCTTATATTAGTTTGCCGGTAATAATTAATATATAGTTAGTTATTTCTTCAATTTTAGTGGACGGGTTGAAGGTTATCAAATTTTGTATGGTCTCTTATGGGATCTTACAAAATTGGAAACACTCGAAATAATAGCTATTTTGAGATTAGAAAAATTTATCTAACCGAGTATTTTATATATTATTGTTGAGCAGGTGTAAACATTACCTAGTAATCGCTCGACTCACATTAATTTCATTTAATTATTTAGCTAATAATGTGTTCTAAGATGATTTTGTTGTTGCTGTAACGGTTCATATTGGTATGGTATGAATATGGGTATATTTAAATTATTTATTTATTAGAATACTGTTGTATACTAATGTTTTCTTGATATATGCAAAGAAAGTAAATGAATTGAAAATCGCGTTTGTGCGTTAGAATGACCGTCGCGAAGCGAATATCCACACAAACAGGATTCGCGGAGAATAAGGATGTGTGCCTACATCCATGTGAGATATGATTGATGGAAAGGGTAAGAAAAGTGGGAGCCTGGTTGCTAGGCGACGTTAGCAATGCGAGGCAGAGCCGCCGCAGAAAGTCGCGAGGCCCAGCAACCGAAAGGATTGAGCTGACTGCCGATCGGAGGATGGTCAGTCAGCGTACAGCCGCCTAGCAAGCAGGACTTTCACTCCTCCTGCTCTTATAAAACGATTTCGACAGTTAACTTATATATTCGTCAGTTTACTTATTACTATTGGCAAATATATAAGTAAGCGCAAATTATTTTGATGGTATGGAACTGTGAAGCTAAATAAATGCGAGTCCTGAAATTGATATTTTATACAAATAATATATATCATTTTATTTATATACCTATATAAATGCACATATACACTCCGCAACAAAATTAACGCAACCCCTAATTCCGACTAAAAAAGGGCGCAAATTCGAAGATCGATATCTCAGGTAAAAAATGTCGTAAGTGGGTCAATTTTTTTTTAAATTAAAGGTTGAAGTCTCTACTTTAAGGTGGTGGAACTCGATTTTCGACTTGACGCAACCCCTACTTACGTGGCTTTAAAATTCAAGGTCATTTTTTAAAGCTCAAAAATCGTAAACTTTCGCAGTGCGCCCGCGCGTGGGTGATTTTTAAAGTACAACTCTTTCCCTTTAATTTAAAAAAAAAATTGACCCGCTTCGATTTTTTTTGACAATTTTACAGCGTTTTAAAAATTGTATTAAAAAAAACGCGTTTTTTCGTGTAATATTTGATAATTTTGATCTATCCTACGATTGCATCAGCGGTGTAGAATGACTCGACTTCGTAGATTGATATCTCAGGTTGAAAATGCCATATGCACGGATTCGAATGTTATTTCTTGACTGATTCTGGTCAAATCGAAATGGAAAACTCGTAGCCGAGCGAAACGAATATTACCGTCGACTTTAGCGTTACCCAATAAGCACCACGAGGAGGTAGTCGATCGGGTTTAGCTTATCATATGTGTGTGTATTTGTGTGTGTGCGTGTGCGTGTGTGTGGGGGGGGGGGGGGGAGGGGGCTTAAAAGGGCCGATTACTAATTGTACAGAAAGCCCTTAATATCTTGTATTGCCACCTCGGCGTGAAATAACCTCAGCTAATCTTGCAGGCATATTAACCTTTAGAGGGCCGGGATTTGAGGTGGCATATCGCCCATAGAAAACCGGTAAAAAAGGTATCTTATATCACTGATTGCTCATAGGGAAAGTGTTGATCAGGGGGTGCGCCAATATATTGGCGTTGCGGTCCGCTACGACAAAACATGTATTACAGCCTGTGTTAAAAATTTCAAATTTAAAAAAAGTTATTTTAAACAGTATATAACCTTTTTCCAATTCATAAATACATGTTTTCGATGTATTTTTCGATGCTGAATCCAAATCTGACATCAAAAGTACTGTAAATCTAAAAACAACCCCTATTATAGGATAGAAAACCACTTCTTGATCAAATATTTTTTTGATCAGTTTCTTGTAAATCATATTATAGAACAAACCAACCTTTTTCAAGAACAAAATCCTGAACCACCTCGAAAAAAAATGAAAACGTGGACTCCTGTAACAGAAGATGAATTATGGAAATTTATCGCTTTATCAATAAATATGGGTCATGTCGTAAAAGGAGAAATGAAAAACTATTGGAGTGAGGATCCACTGCTATATACTCCAATTTTTAGCCAAATTTTGACTAGAAACAGATACCATCAAATTCTGCAATATCTTCATTTTTCTAATAATGAAGAAATTTCTACTCATCCTTTAAAAAAAATCAAACCGATAATTGATCATTTGAAAACAAAATTTTCTAATACTATTTTTTCTGGAAAAAAACTTTGCATTGACGAAAGTTTAGTTTTGTGGAAAGGAAGACTAAAATTCAAACAATACTTACAATTGAAAAGAAATCGATTTGGTATGAAATTGTTTGAATTAGTTGACTACGACACGGGATTTCTGCTAGATTTTATCATGTATACTCGTTCAGATACCGATTACGAAAAATTTGATTTAGGCGTTTCTGGAGATATTGTTGCTCATTTGATGAAACCTTACTATAACGTAGGTCATGAGTTATTTACTGATAATTGGTATACGTCGCCACAACTTGCAGAATATCTTCATGATAAAGACCCTGGTCTTTGTGGAACAGTAAAAAAAATCGAAAAGGAATACCTACTCTTGGTTCAAAGCTCAATCGTGGTGAAGTAGAAGTCACTCATAATGATGTTTGGATGGTCATCAAATGGATGGATAAGAAGGAAGTTTACGTACTAACAAGTATTCATGAACTTGAATATTGTGCAACTGGTAAAATACACTACAAAACTAACGAAGATATTATAAAACCAAGTTGTATTTATGATTATAACAAACATATGGTCGGAATCGATGATATTGATAGCCAATTATCTATGACAGAGACGATTAGAAAATGCATGAAATGGTATAGAAAATTATTTTTTCATCTAGTAGACTTGATGTTGGCAAATGCCCATAAGTTATTCAAGATGCTAACTACGGACGCTATTTCGTTTCCTAATTTTCGATTGAGCATAGTAAGAGACATTTTGAACTTAGGTTCTCAAATAGAATCAACATCTCTAACGCCAGATATTCGACTAAGTGGTCGTCATGTTCCCAGTAAAATGCAGTGATAATAAGTTAACACGTCAATGTAAATTATGCACTATGCAGAAAAAGAGAATCCGATCTATATACGAGTGTAGAGTATGTAAAGAAACTCTATGTATTGCACCGTGCTTTGAAATCTATCACACGAAAAAATCGTTACCGTAATTTATAAAAAAATTTTGAATAATAAATAAAAAACTTTAAAAAAAAATCATAAACTTAGAAAAAAAAGGAAAAAAAAAAAGAAACATAACTCTGCCACAGTCGGTCCCAAGCAGTTCACAAAATGCAAAGGGTTGGTTTTCAACCTGTTATAGGGATTTTTTTACATTTACAGTAATTTTGATGTCAGATTTGGATTCAGCATCGAAAAATACATAGAAAACGTGTATCTGCGCTTCTAAATAAAGAAAAATCAATTTACGAGGCAAAGGGGGTGGTTTTCACCCTGTTATAGGGGTTGTTTTTAGATTTACAGTAGTTTTGATGTCAGATTTGGATTCAGCATCGAAAATTACATAGAAAACGTGTATCTGCACTTCTAAATAAAGAAAAATCAATTTACGAGGCAAAGGGGGTGGTTTCCACCCTATTATAGGGGTTGTTTTTAGATTTACAGTAGTTTTGATGCCAGATTTGGATTCAGCATCGAAAAATACATCGAAAACATGTATTTATGAATTGGAAAAAAGTTATATACTATTTAAAATAACTTTTTTTAAATTTGAAATTTTTAACACAGGCTGTAATACATGTTTTGCCGTAGCGGACCGCAACGCCAATATATTGGCGCACCCCCTGATCAACACTTTCCCTATGATCAATAAGTGATATAAGATACCTTTTTCACCGGTTTTCTATGGGCGATATGCCACCTCAAATCCCGGCCCTCTAAAGGTTAATATGCCTGCAAGATTAGCCGAGGTTATTTCACGCCGAGGTGGCAATACAAGATATTAAGGGCTTTCTGTACAATTAGTAATCGGTCCTTTTAAGCCTCCTCCCCCCCGCACACACACGCACACGCACACACACAAATACACACACATATGATAAGCTAAACCCGATCGACTACCTCCTCGTGGTGCTTATTGGGTAACGCTAAAGTCGATGGTAATATTCGTTTCGCTCGGATACGAGTTTTCCATTTCGATTTGATCAGAATCAACCAAGAAATAACATTCGAACCCGTGCATATGGCATTTTCAACCTGAGATATCGATCCACGAAGTCGAGTCATTCTACACCGCTGATTCAATCGTAGGATAGATCAAAATTATCAAATTTTACACGAAAAAACGCGTTTTTTAATACAACTTTTAAAACGCTGTAAAATCGTCAAAAAAAACGTAGCGGGTCAATTTTTTTTAAATTAAAGGGAACGAGTTGTACTTTAAGATGCAATGATCAAAATTATCGAAAAAAAATCACCCACGCGCGGGCGCTCTGCGAAAGTTTACGATTTTTGAGTTTTAAAAAATGACCTTGAATTTCAAGGTCACGTAAGTAGGGGTTGCGGCTTACGACATTTTTTACCTGAGATATTGATCTTCGAATTTGCGCCCTTTTTTAGTCGGAATTAGGTGTTGCGTTCATTTTGTTGCGGAGTGTATATGGGTAATTCTCTGGGAAATCAAGATCAAAAACAATTTTTTTTGTATTTTTTCGATAAGAATATTCTTTTTGATATGTAGAATGTATGTGATTTTTTCAGATTTTTTCAGATTTTTTGAAGCCTTTAAGTTCAACGTTGATAAAGGCTAAATATGAGCATGTAGTCATTTTTTACATTTTTTAGCAAAATTCAATGTCCATTTATTAAACAAAATTAAATCTATTAAAAAAAATAACAACAAGTGATTTTTTAGCAAAACTTCTGAATTTTTCATAGAAAATGGTTCCAAAACCTTTTATTAAAATTTACAATCCTGTAAAAGTTGGTTTAATCACTTGAACCAATTCACCAAAAATCATGACGATAGCTTTTTTCAGTAAAAAAGTGACTGTCACAGTCGAAAAATTCGAGAAGTGCAGTATTTATACAAAAAAAATCGAAATTACATGAAATATTGTTAAGAAAATTATTAAAATGTACATTTTAGTAATATAGTTATATTTAGCTTCAAACTACTTTAAATATATGAGCTTAAAAAAATTTGAAAAAATTCACGACCATTTTACATACTACTTTTTGCCTAAACAATTTTTTTTTATCCTCGATTTTTCAGAGAATTATCCATACACATATATATGTAAATATGGTCATATTTAGTTCCGAAGAACTTTAAACATATGGGCTTAAAAAAATATGAAAAATTTACATGTATTCTACATACTAAAAGGAAAATTTTCTTTGAAATAAAAAAGAATTTTTTATTTGTTCTCGATTTGCCAGTGAATGACTCATATACATATACATATATATATATATATATATATATATATATATATATATATATATATATTTTCGATTTTTCAGAAAATAACCTATATTTTTATATATAAACAAATAACTCTCTAGTATATTGAAATAAAAAAAAAAATTTTAATTTAAGAAAAAATTTTCTTGTTAATTTGTAGAATGCTTGTAAATTTTTTCATATTTTTAAAGTTGTTCGGAGCTAAATATATATATATTACTATCACAGTCCAAAACAAGCAGAAGTGTAATATTTATATAAAAAAAAATCAAAATAACATGAAATATTGTTAAGAAAATTATTAAAATGCACATTTTAGCAATATATTTGACTTCAAACCACTTTAAATATATCAGCTTAAAAAAATCTGAAAAAATTCACGACTATTTTACATATTAAAAGAAACATTTTTGTCGAAATAAATTTGTCTTTTTTTTGTTCTTGATTTCTCAGAGAATTATCCATATATATAATGCACATTTTAGCAATATATTTGACTTCAAACCACTTTAAATATATCAGCTTAAAAAAATCTGAAAAAATTCACGACTATTTTACATATTAAAAGAAACATTTTTGTCGAAATAAATTTGTCTTTTTTTTGTTCTTGATTTCTCAGAGAATTATCCATATATATATATATATATATATATATATATATATGGATAATTCTCTGAGAAATCAAGAACAAAAAAAAGACAAATTTATTTCGACAAAAATGTTTCTTTTAATATGTAAAATTTGTCTTTTTTTTGTTCTTGATTTCTCAGAGAATTATCCATATATATATATATATATATATATATATATATATGGATAATTCTCTGAGAAATCAAGAACAAAAAAAAGACAAATTTATTTCGACAAAAATGTTTCTTTTAATATGTAAAATAGTCGTGAATTTTTTCAGATTTTTTTAAGCTGATATATTTAAAGTGGTTTGAAGTCAAATATATTGCTAAAATGTGCATTTTAATAATTTTCTTAACAATATTTAATGTTATTTTGATTTTTTTTTATATAAATATTACACTTCTGCTTGTTTTGGACTGTGATAGTCACTTTCGTACTAAAGAAAGCTATCTTCATGATTTTTGGTGTAATGGTTCGAGTGATCAAACCCACTTTTTTGAGGATTTTAAGTTTTAAGGGGTAACACCACTCTAACGGCCCGAAAAAATGCCTAATTTGTACGAGTTTTTAGAAGAGTAGGAAAGAAGGGATCAAATTTCTTTTTTGAGGGTTTACTATACATATATTGAGATACAAAAATATATTTTTTTTACATTTAAATACAAAATGGCGGCTTTACAGCGAATCTCGTGAGAAGCCTTTTTCTCAAACCTCCAAACGGGAGAACACTTTTCTCGGAAAGTATGAGACCTGGAAAAAAAAGCCAAAGAAATTCTTAATCTATATAACGTTAACTTTGGAAGTACGTAGGGGTCTTTTTATTTCAATTTTTGTAGAAATGGCGCACTTCTGAAAAAAAGTCGATTTTTCTCGAAAAAAAAACGATGTAAGTTGTTTATAAAAAAATTTACATTCAATCGAAAAACAGCTACGTACTTCTTTAGAGAATGTATTTGTGAAGCTACAGTAAAAATTTCAATCCAATCCATGCAATAGTTTACGAGTAATCCGTTCTCCCAGTTTGATAAAGGCTTCTCACGAGATTCGCTGTAAAGCCGCCATTTTGTATTTAAATGTAAAAAAAATATATTTTTGTATCTCAATATATGTATAGTAAACCCTCAAAAAAGAAATTTGATCCCTTCTTTCCTACTCTTGTAAAAAATCGTACAAATTAGGCATTTTTTCGGGCCGCTAGAGTGGTGTTACCCCTTAAAATGAATTTAATTAATCGAAAATGGCAATTAAAAGTTATGGAACAATTTTTTATGAAAACTTCAGAAAGTTTTCTAATAATCTCTTGTTGCTATTTTTCAAAAAGATTTAATTTGGTTTGATCCCGAGGTATGTGTCGCGTATTTCGCGTCAAAATATTTATTTAAAAACGGGGCAGTCAATCACGACCGAATCACCACCTTCACCAGAGCCGAGCACTAAAATATGTATTTTAATTATTATTAACAAGGGGGGAATTATTATTATTTTTGTTTGAGGGAATGGGGAGAAAGAGAATCGCGACCGAGAAAAACACGGACACCGTTACACACACACACGCACGCACGCACGCACGCACGCACGCATGCACGCACGCACACACGGACGCGCGCACACACACACACACACACACCGACGACAACGGCTGATCGCGCAGCAGACGCGACTGGTTGGAGCGAGTACCAACGGGAGGCCCATGCACTCACACACACACGTCACCTACACCATCGCGCGCTATACGCACGACTCTTTTTCTCTCTTGCTCTCTCTCCCATATCTCGAGAATCATGAGCCGCTGCACGTGTACACACACACGCGCGCGGGACCCGTCCTCTCTCCTGATGCACGCAGACGCGAGAGGAGAGAGGATTCGCTGCAGCAGCGGCAGCTTTCTTGAGGCACACAACACCGGCTGTAGCCACGAGAGAGAGAGAGAGAGAGAGAGAGACATACAGACGCGGTAGCCGACAGCTCATGGAAGAGCTAGCAGCCGCCTCACCGAGTGCCGCATTAAGCTGCCGATCTATTAGTTGAGTATTTTTTGATATGTGGACCGAAATTGGCATTGAGCCTGCTCCTTTCATTCATTTAATTATTTGTCCCGACGGGGGTACGGTACGTGTTTGCAAAATTTTAATAGTTGTTTGTTGAGGGCCTTTCTCATATATTTATTGTTTTATTTAAGGAGGTGATAGTGAGGGTTACGTTACAAGAAAATAAGGTCTTATGTCACCCCGACGCGCGAAAATATCCTGAGGCTGAGGCACTGAAGGATATGTCGCTTCAGTTAGGAGTGAATGACAGGCTCGGGAGTGTAGCCTTATCCATGAAGTTGTCCGATCATCGTACTCGTCCGATTTGATTACGAGTATATAGAAGTTATAGGTTAATATATTTCTAGTTTGGGCGACTCGTGTGCATGAAGGAGGATTTCCGACTCTCTATGGTGGGGGCCTCCGAATCTGATTCTTCAAGATCCGGGTACACTGGTATTCAGGAGGCTGTAGGGTATGATCCCTTCCGAGTCGGAAGTTCGGACATCAGTCCGCTTTCCATGAAAGGAGATTTACGTGATAATTACGTTATCGATCGTGTCGTCTGTCCGGCTGGAACGGTACGTAATTTTTTGTTAATACCTTCGTTGGTGGTACTTTGTACGTCGTAAATCTTAAGCTAATGCGTGGTGTTGTAGGTATTAATCGTAGCATGCTATGATGTTTACCTTCCGCCTTTCTTGAGTCCTGGAGAGCTTCATTTGCTTGGCGACGGTGTGCTTCCCATTCTGATGACTAAGCGTCTGGCAATTTCGCCGGTGTACAAGGCGGTGGTGTGCCCGTGTCATGGAGAGGTAATTTTATTTCTATATATTCCGTGCGAATTCATTTACGTGTTTTGTCACTAATTAAGGATTGGTTGGTCTAGATTGCCATATTTCGTTATGAAAGAGCTCAGCCGGCCTTACCCTCAAGTTTGGTACGGACTTACGTTTATTTACGTAACCAACCATCTCCACCGGTATCTATACGACACTGCTAATTGCTATTTGTTTAATAATAATTGTGTAACCATGCTTTATTACTTATATACGTATGAATATATATACAGAGTATCTCATTTTAACTTAGACAGCTGAGTAACTCGAAAAATTGCAATGTAATCAAAAAATGTTTTGGATAAAAGTTGTTGGGTATCAAGGGACTGATCCATCTGCGACCTTGACAAGCGCGAAATTTTACGTCCAGATGAGCTTTCACGTTAGGGGTCAAAGTAAAACCCAGAGGTTATTTCAAGGTCAAATTTCGGTTTGAAGCAGAAAGCTGATAAATTATGATATTCCTCTTTGGATCAAAGACTGCCATACACCAGTGATCATGACCGATGATATGTACTTCTATTGTGGATCGAATGGGCACTAAAGGACAAATTAATGCATTATGTGGCGCAGTACAATTCTGGTCACTAGGTACAAGTCAATACAGAGTCAAAGATTTATTAATATGGAGACCCCCTCTCCGCGATGCTGACACGTGCATATTTTCATGACAAATGTAAGCAGTCCCGGAGCCGACGACGAGAACGTAGGAGGCCTTCCGACTCCATTTCTTTGGCCCTGAAAAGGACCGATTTGTGATTGTGTTGCTCTGCAAAGAGTTAACCAATCGAGGTCGTGTAGTGACCCAGCTAGTTAAGGCACGGTCGTGTAGTGACCCAGACAGTTAAGACAAGGTCGTGAAGCGACCCAGCCAGTTAAGGTAAGGTCGTGTAGTGACCCGGCCATATATGGCAAGGTCGTGTAGTGACCCAGCCAGTTAAGGCAAGGTCGTGTAGTGGTCCAGACAGTTAAGTCAAGGTCGTGTAGTGCCCCAGCCAGTGAATGCAAAGTCTTGTTGTGATCCAACCAGTGAAGGCAAGGTCGTGTGGTGACCAGTCAGTGAAGACAAGGTCGTGTAGTGACCCAGCCAGTGAAGGCAAGGTCTTGTACTGCCCCAGCCAGTTAAGGCAAGATCGCATGGTTATCAGCTCTTTCCGCACGGAGTAGATGCTCAAAGTGTGCACCATTGTTTTCTAAGCACAACAGTAATAACCGACGATAGTTACGTTGTACATTTCTAAGCATTGGAGGAGTTATCGTTTCACGATCTCTTCTTATTCTATTCATCATATGCAATCTTATCGTTGGAGCTTCACTATACACAGCATCTTTTACGTATAGCCATAAAAAATAATCAAGTGGGTTCAAATTCGGTGATCTAGGAGGCCACGCAGCTGGTCCACCCCGCCCTATCCATCGATTTGGGAATCGTTGATTAAAAACTATCCGTACAATATGAACATAATGAGCAGAAGCATCATCTTGTTGATACCATAAATTTAGTCTGACTGCAAAGGGAACATTTTCTAGGTATCCTGACAAATCATTTTCGAGAAATTCCAAATACATTGGACCATTAATGGTACGCTCAAAAAAATGTGGTTCAATCACTTGGCCATTGCAAATGCCAACACATACGTGTAAACTCTAACGATGCTGATTAAGCACCGCACAGTACCAATGTGGATTTTCTGGTGACCAATAATGGCAATTATGCGTATTGAGCTTACCATTGCTGATGAATTCAGCTTCATCACTGAGATAAATATTCCAAAAAGTATCTGGATTCTGATCCAACATCTCAAGAGCCCATCTACAAAATTGTACACTGAGTACGTAATCGGCTTCACTTAATTCCTGCACCAGAGTATTGTGATACGGATGGTAATTGACTGATCGTAACAATCTCTGAACCGTAAATCGAGGGACTCCCAGTTCCCGTTCTATTTGACGGATACTAATATAGGGATTTTGGCGAACCATAGCCAAAAATGCAAGAAATCTAGGGTTATTATTATTCTGAAGTCTATTCCTCTGTCTTTGGCGATGCAGTTGATTATTGCGAGATCTTCTTTCAATGTTTATCACTTGTTGAGCAGTAGGATGGCGGCGATTTGTAAATCTCTTCACATAAGTATGGGTAGTAAGTCTGTAAGTCCTACCACATTCACCGAAGGTCATAAGAATATCGACTACTTCATTAGGCGTATAATTTACCATTTTACTGACAAGAATTTTATCAGATTAATTAATTCTCAATTACAAATGTTCAAAGAAATACATAAAAATTAGTGACTTTGGACAAAATTTTGGAGGGATACTATAGGAACTCCATGGGAGGGAAAGTTTAATTTTCGATTTTGAAGGTAAGCTTTTGCTCATTGCTAATATCTGGAGAACCATGATACATATAAAATAACAAAGTACAATTACGAAAGGTCTAAGCACCTTGAGTGTGAGAAATGACCACTAGTCCAACAACACACTATAGAATCAGAGTTACAATAAAAATTTCACTTATTAGATAATCCATAAATCAATAAAAAATAATTTTTCGGTGCCATCTTGAAATTTAAGTATGAAACGATCCACTTTGATTTTTGTACATGAACATACGATTGCTACTTAATTTAAAGTCGATCGGTGGAGCTTTGACGTCAGAAGGAGTTCACATCGACCCCTAACGCGAAAGCTCATCTGGACATAAAATCTCGCGCACTTTCCGAATCCAGGGTCGAAAATAGGGGATTTCATTCAAAAAACGAAAGATGACCTTCAAATGACCTTAAAAATGAAAATCAAGGGCATGGTCAAGGTCGTAGATGGGTCAGCCTCTCTATACCCAACAACTTTATCTAAAACATTTTTTGATTGCATTGCAATTTTTCGAGTTATTCAGTTGTCTAAGTTAAAATGGGATATATATATATATATATATATATATATATATATATATATATATATACATATATATATATATACCCGATAATCGAGCGGAAACGAGAATCGTGGAACCAGAATCAACGTAATAATTAAGTAACTTATGTAATAAGGAAGTAAAAAAAAATTAAATATTAGTAATAATAATGACACTAGTTGTAATTCAATAAAAAATTAATATATCATATAAATGCATTATTACTAATATTTAATTTTTTTTTATTTCCTTATTACATACGTTAATTAATTATTACGTTGATTCTGGTTCCACGATTCTCGTTTCCGCTCGGTTATCGGGTATATATATTTTTTGATAAGTTCGCCGTCGCGTTCTTAACATTCATTATTTCTTTCTTTCCATTCGCGGCGTTCGCGTGTATATAGGTTCTTCGAGGCGGTCAACAGAAATTTGCCTTGCAGGTATTTTTTTTTTAAATCACGTGTGTAGTGTTGATGGTTACTGATTTTGTTTTGTTATTTGAGGTGGACAAAGTATGTCCCGTGCTAATTATAATAACTAATTTGCTCGTATCACGGGGCAAGATGCGTACGTGTGGTTACATCGTGTTTTCGTGCATACCCGATCAGGAGTCGTGTGTAGTTGCATTTGCTTCGTCTAGAGGGATTTACATTAGGATCCAGAACAATCGTATATAATTATATTAGTTGGTGACGTGAGGTAACTGATCGCAGGATTAACTAATATAACTCATGTGCGCGTTTGGCGCGAAAGTGCTGCGCGTGGCTTTTTAAGTTACCAGACTCGATGCCTCCAGGCTGCACTGTGTGAATGCGTCTCACAGATAGTTTTATTTCCATGTCGGTTTTCCGAGTAGCCAAATGTCGAATATTTATCCCTTTTTGATAGTGTATCGTTTTTTACTACATCTGATTTTCATTATTTTAGTCCAATTGTAGGTTTAGTGGGTTGTTTGACCTACTATATGTGTGTTGCATTACTGCCGGCCTTGTACTACGAGGGTTGTTCAGTAAGTCCTTAGAAAATGATATGAAAAAAATTTTATTTGGGTAAATTTCTTTTCTATTTTTCAACATAATCTCCTTTTAGCTCTATACATTTCTCCAAGCGTTTTTCCAAATTTTTTAAGCCGCCCAAAAAGTAGGATTTCGGAAGCTCCTCAAAATAAGCATTTGTTTGGGCGATGACCTGCTCGTTCGACGTAAAACGTCGTGAGGCAAGCCATTTTTTCAAGTTTGGAATTAAGAAAAAGTCACTGGGGGCCAAATCTGGTGAATACGGCGGATGTTGTAATAATTGGAACATTAATTCCATAATTTTGGCCATCGAAACGGCGCAGGTGTGCACCCGTGCATTGTCTCGATGAAAGAGGATCTTTTTCTTTTTCAAATAAGGACGTTTTTCCTTGATTTTTTCGCTCAACCGGTGCAATAACAACGCATAATACTCTCCCGTCATTCGTCGATCCCTTAAAATCATATCTTGGATTTTGTCAATCAATTCGGGGGTAGTCACTTTCACTGGGCGTCCCGAACGATGTTCATCTTTTGTGGATGTACGGCCACGTTTAAACTCATTGACCCAATTGTAAACAGTTGCAAACAGAGGACCAAATGTACCATGAACTTCTTCCAACTCAGCTTTGATTTTTTTCGATATTAAGCCTTTTAAATATAGATGTTTAATCATCGCTCGAAACTCACTTTTTTCCATTGTTATGAATAAACGAAAGTTGTTTACTTCAATCAGCAATAAAAATGAAACTATGTGATGAGTAGAGCTGAAACTTTAACAGCTGTATAGTTAGCCGTGCTGCTCACTATGAAAAATTAATTGTCGATACTACGAGAGTCATCTCTCGGATTTTCTAAGGATTTATTGAACGACCCTTGTATATTATCGCTACCCTTGTCTATTTATTATTTGTTAGCGGGCCTAGAAGTACCCTTATTAGTCCATTCGTTTGGCATCAATATATTGATTCGGTATATTCTATATATTTTCTATCGTTTCTCCTTTTCTATATTCGTCTGCATTCTTTCGACTCGGGTCGGTTCACGATATAATGTGAGATGCTGCCCGAGTATTTCCGTTCTCTTGTAAATCGGTGGAGATTTATTGCTTTATAGAATATGTGTTATTAATATATATTTTCTATAATTATTAATAACTCCCTACTGCTCCTATATTTACTTTTATTGACCCTTGTAGGCTATTCGTATTGCTAAATAGGTTTTTCTTATAACCGTGCCTGGCGTGATGTCCCGTGACGCCTTGTTTCCGAGTTTGCGCGTTTGACTTAACGTATATTGTGGCATATCGCGTCATACACGTGCTTGGCCCAATATTTCGTTATCTGTTTGTTGTTGTCTTTTTTTTAATGTTTATTTATTCTTATATATTCTTATAATTATTTATACATAATATTTCCTCAATGTTCTTACTTAATTTAAGTCAATTTTTATAATGTTATTATATAAGGGAGTGGGTCGCATTAGGTCATCAGTTTTAGTTTGTTTTTCTGGATAGGAACGCTCCTTCCAGTGTCGGTCTGCACGTATTAATGGGACATTACATTTACATCTGATTCTTTGGCAATTAGCGCAACTCCATTCTTTACAGATGTTACATAGGTAATTATCCCGTTCATCCAGTATCTTGCGGGGCATTGGCTACATATAGTTTCCCTTGCTGGTATTCCGGTATTTATCGTTTCTGCCTGTTGGTTTAGCGTCGTTTTAGTATTCTTTGGTCTCTCCGTTTGATTTGGTGAGCCTTTGAGTGTTTTTATTTCGGTTTCAACTCCCTTTATGTTCCATCTTCTCTATTTTAGTTTATCGAGGGCCATTTTTAATTTATTATATCTAACTACGTGTTCTTTCTCCATTTCGTTCAGCATGAGTTCTAGGTTTTATAGTTTCCAGTTCTTACAAATTTTGTCGGGTTTTTTCCAGTGGTGGGCTGTTACACAATGAGCAGGTGGCTTGACTATGAAACTGTCGCTCGTTCTGGAAAGTGCTGACTTTGAGTTATCCCCTCCTTTATAGTCGTCGTCGTGTTGGTTTTCAACTGCAAGGGGTCCTATTACATCTTTTTGCGTCGCAATAGTTTCTTGGCTATCCTCCGTTCTTCCAATGCACCGACGTAATTCGTTTCTAATTTATTAATTATAAGTATTGTCTGTTATGCTATAATATATAAATGGATCATTCTACTTTGGACACTCAAAAAAATGCTATTTTTGTGAACTTTTTTAGAGGTACTATTATAGATATTGATATAAGATACACTATCGAAATACATAAAAGAATTTATATACACAAAAATGACAGGCAAACGTAACTCCTAGAAAAGTAGGTATGTGTGCGCCGTAGGAATTTTTAAATTTAAGCAAAAATAAAAAAATGGCGGACGTTTCAAAAAATAAAGAAAAAATGCGTTATTTATCACCGATTTTGCAATAAAAAAATAGGAAACGTGAAAATTTTAGAAAAATCATAGAATGCGACAGAGCCATAAGTGTACAGAATATGTATTTAAAGTTTCATAAGGATCGGTTCAGTAGTTTTGGAGACTCCGACTTCGAGCGGTCTAAAAACGTTGTTTTGAGAGTTTAATGGATGGTTCACGGTTAGAGACGGCCCCGAGTGCGCTGTCATTAGTGCCAGCGCGATCGGGGGTACCAGTTTTGCTTCGACAAGTCGCTTTCCCGGTTATTCCAAGAGCGCCCGGATCGCTACGACTGGAGCAAAATTTCCTTCGATCGAGGACACTGGATACAGCGCATCAAGGCTTTGATTCATTTGGATATCCAGGAGCGCCCTAATCGCTGCCACCGGTAGAGGATTCTTTGTTATAGGAAGGGTCGGGAGCGTCGCAATAAATTCGTATATTATCGCAAGCGAAAGCCTCTTCTACGCTGCAAGGTTTACATTTTTCGGGAAGTCCAGGAGCGTCGGTATTGCTGCTACTACTAGAGGATTCTTTACGGATCGATACTTCCGTTGCAATGCAATTGGTCGGAACCTCGGTACCAGCTCAAGTTGACTCGCTGCCAGATTGGTCTCGCGATTTATCCGACTTGTTACCGGTTTTGCCCGATTCTTTGCCAAATGAAACCGCGAGTGGTTCAATATCGCTCAAAACCACAGATGATTCGAATGATTGTCTTTCCGTTTCGTTCAAGCGTGAAATACAGGAATGTAATGAGAATGAATTACTACGTACGCCATTGGAAGAAACGAAGTCTACCGTGTTGCATTTTCCCATTTGTTTCGATTATATGTTCAAACCGATTTATCAGTGATCCAATGGACATTCAGTGTGTAGTATCTGTTATAAAAGAGCTTTAGCGAGCCCATTCTGTAAAATATGCAATTTGGCCCTCGGGGTGCTAGCGGGTGACGTTTCTTACCCATGTCGTTATCAGTTATGGGGCTGTCCCAAGGTTATTAGTCCCGATAGTTGGACTTGCCATGTTACGGCTTGTGCTTTTTTTCTCGCGCGCTGTGCTTCGCCGGGCGAAGTTGTATCTCCTCCTTCTATTGTGCCTATTAAGTCTAGCGTGTCGCTGGGGAGCTTATCTTTCGAGAGTGACCAAACACGAGTCGCCTCTGAGTCTGAAGATTTATAATTTCTAAGCTCTTTATTTCTTTCTTCAATTTTCTCTCTTTCTCTCTCTCTCTCTCTCTCTTTCTCTCTCTCTCTCTCTCTTTCTCTCTCTCTCTCTCTATTTCTCTCTCTCTCTCTCTCTCTCTCTCTATATATATATATATATATATATAGAGAGAGAGAGAGAGAGAGAGAAATACCCAGAACCGTGCGCCGACAACTCTGTAATAATAGGAAAAAATAAGATAACGTCAGTATGTATATATATATACTGACGTTATCTTATTTTTTCCTATTATTACAGAGTTGTCGGCGCACGGTTCTGGGTGACTGATAGCAATGCTTCGTCTCGTGGGTCGTCTCTACCATATTTGGACCGACCTCAGTAACGTGTTAGGAGTCTGCAACTACCTCGGTACGATTCTGATTCTGATGATGAGGCTAGGTTTTCCTTCTAAGGGCTGGAATTGAGTGCGATTCGGCCCTCTGATAGCCTCGATAATGTATCTGATTTCTTCGGAAACTTATTTAATGAAGCTTGCTGTCATGTGGGGAATGAACCGAGTACTCCACCTAGTACTCCGTCGTCCGGTCCATCACCATCTCCTCCTGCCACGAGGCCTATTGCCTTGCCGGTTCCGTTTCCTGCCTTACCGGCCGCGCCGCCAGTTGCTCGACCTGTTGCCCGGCCTGTTGCTCTGCCTACTGAGTTGCCTGCTGTTGAGACTGCTGTTCCGGCTGTCATTCCGGCCCCGTGCCGTGCCGCGTGATCGGCCAACTGCTCGACCTCGGGTATCCTGTCCGACAGATTCCCTGCTCCTGGAAATTTTTAGCTTTTGTGTGTGTGAGGACTTTATTTACCCTGAGACAACGGGCATGCTATTTGCCCTCGGTATGCAGACCGCTGTGTCAGCTACTGTTTCTGCAGACAACTTACGATGGAGTGGTGTAATCTTTTACTTCAGGAGATAACTCAGAGTATTCGGTTTCCCTGCAGGTACCATGAACTCGAATGTTCCGAAATCCCCGTAGCTCAGGACTGGTACTTCTACACCATTATCTGCGAGCAGCGACCAGCGCCATTATCGCTTGAGAGAATTGCTGAAATTTATGCCAGAGCTGCTAACGAGGGTCATTGGTGAAGTACGATAATATGTTTATTTTCCAAACTTGTTAATATATGTATTTTCTGGTATTTTTTTCTCAATATAACCAAATTACTTCCAATTGACTTAGATTGTTATTTATTTATTGACCTTGCATTACAATTCTCCTTGATTGCCTAGTCTTAAGAAAATTCTCTCTTAATTATTAACTAATTAAAGTTTTAATTGTCTATTTAATACACATATTATTGCTTAAATTATATATATATATATATATATATATATATATATATATATATATATATATATATATATTTTTTTTTTTTTTTTTTTACATTAATAGTTATTATGCATTTCATTTCCTTCATAGATTATTGCTTAATTTATTAATTTTTGACATTAATAACACAGCCCCACAAAAAAAAATTGTAAGTCCCAAAAACTTGACCACGGTACTAATATGTTTTTGGGATCGCTGAATCCGAATCCAGGGTTAGTTTAACCCCATCAGATCTTTCTCAAGGTCAGTTGAAGGTCAAATTATCGAAGTACATGAAAAATACACTAAAACCATGGTATCTTGGGGTTTTTGGGGTCGCTGAATCAGAATCCGGGGTCAGTTTAACCCCATCAGAACTTTCTCAAGATCAGTTGAAGGTCAAATTATCGAAATACATGAAAAATACACTAAAACCATGGTATCTTGGGGTTTTTGGGGTCGCTGAATCCGAATCCGGGGTCAGATTAAACAATCAGATCTTTCTCAAGGTCAGTTGAAGGTCAAATTATCGAAATACATGAAAAATACACTAAAACCATGGTATCTTGGGTTTTTTTGGGGCGCTGTATCTGAATCCGGGCTTATTACAACCCTATCAGGTCATGGTCAAGGTCAGTTGAAGGTCAAATCAGAAAGATTCATAAAAAGTAGAGTCAAACCATGACATTTAGGGGTTTTTGGGGTCGCTGAATCCGAATCCAGGGTCAGTATAGTCCCATAAGGTTATATTTATGGTCAGTTCAAGGTTAGTTCAAGGTCATGGACGTAAAGAGAGTGAAAAAATTAGTTATAAACTGAAACAATGCAAAAGGTAATGTAAACCATAAAGCAAAGAACAATGTATATGCAAGTACAATCGTATCCTTTAAAACTATATCATAGTTTGCTGCTCCTTCATTTACTTTAAATTTGTTAGAAGTATATGCAATTCAATAAAATACCCGTAAAAATATTAAGCCCATTACTGTTTTTTATGGTAACGAACTATTTTATTGTCAAATGATCTACGAAGTGGATTACGCTTCCGCTTCTCCGATGTTGATGGTAGATCTCTTTTTAACGACCAACAGTAATCTGCTAACATATTTACGTCCCATCTTCCTTGGTACCTGCGCTCCATTTCCTTGATATCTTGGTGAAATCTCTCTCCCTGCTCTTCGCTGTAATCACCTAGGTTTTCTGGAAATTCATCAACATGCGAATATAAAAAGTGTAATTTTAGATTCATTAGGCAGCCTTGATTTTTGTAACTATTTACTAAATTTAAAACTATTTGTTGGTAATTTGGGCTCTTATGATTTCCAAGAAAGTTTTTAATTACGTCCTTGAAACATAACCATGCTTCTCTCTCTGTATGATTCATTTTCGTAACAAAAATTTCATCATTTATCATCTTACGAATCTGAGGGCCATCGAAAATTCCTTCATTTACTTTAGCATCACTTAATTTGGGAAACTGATTTCGCAGATACTTAAAGCAGCTACCATCTTTGTCTAAAGATTTTACCCATTGTTTCATAAGTCCCAATTTAATGTGCAGAGGTGGTATAAGAATTTTTGATGGATCAACAAGTGGCTTATCTTTTATATTCTTAGAACCCGGTTCGAACTTTTGTCGAAGGGGCCAGACACTCTTTATGTAATGATTCTTTCTATCCCTACTATCCCATTCACATAAATAGCAAGGATATTTTGCTAGTACAAGTGATACAAGTGACGAAGAATACATCCCCTACAATACTAAGAAGGAGAAAGGTCCACTTACACAGGAAAAAGTGAATGATCTCATACGCGATTTGGGCCTACCAAAGGATGGGGCGGAGTACTTGGCTTCATGGCTAAAAGAAAATAGTAATGAAGCTGGAAAAATTAAAGTTTCTTACTACCGAGACAGAGATAAGAAATATCGTGATTATTTCGCTAAAGATGAAGAATTTTCCTTAGTTTACTGCAAAGATATAGTTGGGTTGATGAATTGCTTTAAACATGGATGTCACAACCCTAACGAATGGAGATTGTTCATCGATTCGTCAACTAGAAGTTTAAAAGCCGTTCTGTTACACAATACAAATGTTTATGCAGCCATTCCCATAGGATATTCGGTAATACTGAATCAAGAGTACTGATCATAAATGGCACTTATGTGGGGATATTAAAATCATAACAATACTTCTGAGGCAACAATCGGGATTCACAAAATATCCTTGCTATTTATGTGAATGGGATAGTAGGGATAGAAAGAATCATTACATAAAGAGTGTCTGGCCCCTTCGACAAAAGTTCGAACCGGGTTCTAAGAATATAAAAGATAAGCCACTTGTTGATCCATCAAAATTCTTATACCACCTCTGCACATTAAATTGGGACTTATGAAACAATGGGTAAAATCTTTAGACAAAGATGGTAGCTGCTTTAAGTATCTGCGAAATCAGTTTCCCAAATTAAGTGATGCTAAAGTAAATGAAGGAATTTTCGATGGCCCTCAGATTCGTAAGATGATAAATGATGAAATTTTTGTTACGAAAATGAATCATACAGAGAGAGAAGCATGGTTATGTTTCAAGGACGTAATTAAAAACTTTCTTGGAAATCATAAGAGCCCAAATTACCAACAAATAGTTTTAAATTTAGTAAATAGTTACAAAAATCAAGGCTGCCTAATGAATCTAAAATTACACTTTTTATATTCGCATGTTGATGAATTTCCAGAAAACCTAGGTGATTACAGCGAAGAGCAGGGAGAGAGATTTCACCAAGATATCAAGGAAATGGAGCGCAGGTACCAAGGAAGATGGGACGTAAATATGTTAGCAGATTACTGTTGGTCGTTAAAAAGAGATCTACCATCAACATCGGAGAAGCGGAGGCGTAATCCACTTCGTAGATCATTTGACAATAAAATAGTTCGTTACCATAAAAAAGAGTAATGGGCTTAATATTTTTACGGGTATTTTATTGAATTGCATATACTTCTAACAAATTTAAAGTAAATGAAGGAGCAGCAAACTATGATATAGTTTTAAAGGATACGATTGTACTTGCATATACATTGTTCTTTGCTTTATGGTTTACATTACCTTTTGCATTGTTTCAGTTTATAACTAATTTTTTCACGCTCTTTACGTCCATGACCTTGAACTAACCTTGAACTGACCATAAATATAACCTTATGGGACTATACTGACCCTGGATTCGGATTCAGCGACCCCAAAAACCCCTAAATGTCATGGTTTGACTCTACTTTTTATGAATCTTTCTGATTTGACCTTCAACTGACCTTGACCATGACCTGATAGGGTTGTAATAAGCCCGGATTCAGATACAGCGCCCCAAAAAAACCCAAGATACCATGGTTTTAGTGTATTTTTCATGTATTTCGATAATTTGACCTTCAACTGACCTTGAGAAAGATCTGATTGTTTAATCTGACCCCGGATTCGGATTCAGCGACCCCAAAAACCCCAAGATACCATGGTTTTAGTGTATTTTTCATGTATTTCGATAATTTGACCTTCAACTGACGTTGAGAAAGTTCTGATGGGGTTAAACTGACCCCGGATTCGGATTCAGCGACCCCAAAAACCCCAAGATACCATGGTTTTAGTGTATTTTTCATGTATTTCGATAATTTGACCTTCAACTGACCTTGAGAAAGATCTGATGGGGTTAAACTAACCCTGGATTCGGATTCAGCGATCCCAAAAACATATAAGTACCGTGGTCAAGTTTTTGGGACTTACAATTTTTTTTTGTGGGGCTGTGTAATTAATATACATTCCAAATTTTTTCTCATATTTGCTTAAATTATTATTGACAGTTTTCATGCTCTTGGTCAATGATATACTAAAATAATTATATGTTCTATTATAATATACTACATATTATTCATTTATTCTGCTAAACGTATCGTAGAATTGGATTTCGGCGGATTTGATTATATTTCGGCCTAACCTATTTTTATGTATACACTATGCATACTTGTGCATACATTTGCGATCCCGGCCTATTTTATCGCGAGGACGTAGCCCGGGGGCCGCGGATGTTGGTAAAATCAAATGGCTGGTCGTTGTTGCTTATAATTAAAGTATTACTAGTAATTTTTTGTAACCATCTGGTTTATATATTATACATATTTGTCTATTATATTTATCCTTTACTACTTATTTTATATATTGTTTGCTATTTACAGCATTGCTTTGGCCGTAGGCATCCGATGGCCCCGGAAAAGAAAACCAAATGTTGGGTTAGTATGCACTTTTAGTTTTTTATTAGTTGAATAATTATTTTGTTATAGTGGATTGTGTGCTTTTAGGTGCAATCTTATATTCTATTGTGCCCCGCTAACCCATGCTCAATTATTCATTAAAGGGTCTATTTAATATCCTCTTTTTCTGTTACTCGTTATTTTCTTTCGGCTCTGTGTCCATTAATTGGGTAGAGGGAGGGGTTTTATCCTTAACGCTCTCTATCGAACGCTTAATTTTACTAATGTTAACGACTCGCGTACGATCTTCTTTTTGTAACTTAATATTTTGCTTCTTGTAATCGATCACGGTGGGCAGGAAGGAGCGATAGGTTTGACCAAAATAACGATAAAATCGGGTTGCGGGCGGTATTCGGGCATGAATGTACATCTCAAATCCGTTCGAATCGAAATCCGATCGGCTCCTGTTTTCGAGATATCGTCAATTTACGTATTTTAGCTAAATTATTGATAGAACCGAATGAGTTGTACCTTAAGAATGCATGGAACTTCATTATATAATCAACGAAGATATACAAAATATGTAGATATCATGTATATTATATATAAGTATGATATATTGTGTGTGTGTGTGCGTGTGTGTGTATATATATATATATATATATATATATATATATATATATATATATATATATATATATATATATATATATATATATATATATATTAGGGTGTCCCTTAGTTCCCAAATTGCCGCTAGGTCGGCTCCCACCCCCCAGATGTATTGGTTATGACCAAAAACTAGGAAATACACCGAGAAAGCCCCCCAAAAAAGGGTCTAGACACTACCACTTTTCAAAAAACGGTTTTTCCGCATTTATACGCGTTTTTGCTATGTAAAAATTTTTTCCGGGCTCCTAAATATATTAAATGTGCATAAATATCATGTAACATGATTGTAAAATGTATAAAGTATGTTCAGTAATTTTCTAGAGCCGGGAAAATAAAATTTGAGCCAAATATAGCGTCCAAAACCTAAAAAAATACCGATAAAAACAGATTTTTTTCACCTTTATGCGTTTTTAATCATAATCGGCTTTACATTATCAGACTAGTATATTCTGAAAGTAGAGTTCAAAACCGACAATTTCGTTTTTTGGACGATTGTCTATCCCCTCTAGAACCGAAGATATGGCCGTTTGAAATTGGCCAAAAAATCAAAGTATCAAATCTGTGAATGGGTGCATGAAGACTTTTATGGATCACAACTTCGTTAGCTCTTATTTAGGTATCTGAGGTCCAGTCGACTTTTGCAAAAAAACAAATTGAAGGTTTTGATTTTAGCTTCTGTGCACCCTTTAGAGCCCGACTATGCCTGGTGCATCTCCAGAAATAAGCATGATTCAAACTTTGACAATTTAAGACATACACAATGAAAATGTTTTTTTTTTCGTGAAAGTAACCCTACTAGACAATTTACAAACGTATTAAAATACACATTTCTCATTTATTTACGTATGTACACCCAGCAGAAGGTGATGATCTTCGATTGCTCCTGGTCGGAAGCAAGCGCCCCCTCCCCAAGTGTCTCATAACCTTTAAGGTTTATTTAATGACTTTTGATCAATTTCGATAAAAAACCCCGCTTATATGCGACCCTTTGTAGCTAGCTTCCAGCGACCCTGTAACGTTCGAAAATCATTACTTTCCGCTGGGTATACGGTGAAATTCTACCCATGATATTCCTTAATTACAAAAGAATCCGTAAGATAGCGCAAGTGTCTCGCGCAAAAAGATAATTATTATACGTTGCGTATTAACTATGAAGTTTACAATTAATGCTTTATGTGATCTAACGGTTTTCAGTAAATAATTCTTGTAGGTAAACACCTCTCTAAACAAAAATGCCATGAGCACTAACGTAAGTGAAATGCACAATTTTTTTAATGAGACGTATACTAAAAATAGTATATAACAACTAATATAAGTGAAATCGAATTTTAAATTGCAATAAATACATAATATTGAGTAATTTATTTTATTTTATTTCATTTTTGAAATAATATTGAGTAATGTTTATCCCGGAGTATATACTATATAAAAATAATGCCTTAGGATCTGTCTTCACGGTGCTATGTGCATCGTGCGACGATCATCGTGCAACGGCAGTCCGCCTATTCCATCGCGTTCCCATTCATTCTTATGGTATAAGTGAACTGAAAAGAAGACTTGGCAACCGCGCATCTGCACTATTCAGTCGGTCCATCGCTTTAAAATACTTGTACAGTAATATAGTGGAAATGCGCGGTTGTCAAGTCTTTTTTTCAGTTCACTTATACCATAAGAAAAAATCGAAACGCGATGGAATAGGCGGACTGCCGTTGCACGATGCTCGTCGCACGATGCACATAGCACCGTGAATACAGACCCTTAGATAGAAGGCCAGATCCCAGAGTTTCGGAAGCCAAAAACGCGAGAAGCAAGAACGATAGTTCTACCCCTCATAAGGCAGGTGGCGCGCGGAATGCACCTTAAATAAGTTGTTCAAAGCGCCACCTGCTTCATGGGGAGCAGAACTAACGTGCTTGCTCCAAGTTCAGGCTTATGGCTCTGGTTGGCCTTCTATCTGAGGAGGCACTATTTATATATTCTCTGTTTAACCTACGAACTACGAAAGTTTTTGTACAAAACCACAATATTTTGGGTACATACATAGGCTGGCGCTGATAATCCTTAAGAAAAGAAAACACAATATTTTCTCTTTAAATGTTTATACTTAAGGGTACTTCTTTTATTCTTATTTACTTTTTGATCATACAATAAATACAAGCAAAGCTAGCATAACAGATTCTACGACGAATAATCATACAACAGACTATTTTCTTCCTACATTAGAGGTTAGTACGTATTTTATTAAAGTTTGCGGCTGATGTAAAATAAAAATATATTAAAAAATATTTAACAGTGTAAAATTTACCAAAGTGTGATACTTAAAGAAAGAATATTTAGAAGATATTAAGATAAGAAGATAATTTTGTTGGCTTAAAGTAACATTGAATTATTATTATCTCAAAAATTAAATTTTCTGAAAGTTATAAATATCTACACTTTTTAATAAAATTTAATTACTTTAGTGAATATTATGTTGTAGCAATACTTATTTAGTCAGAATAATTAATAATTTTTTATAAAAACTCAGTTTATATAAACTTTAATATATATAAACTTTATATAAAATTTAATGGTATTTTTTCAAGGCTTTTTAAGGGAAATATTTTTTGGACAACAAACAATGAAACGATAAAATGAGTTTGCAAACACATGATTCAGTATTCTCAGATATATCAAATAAAACAATCTCTGAAATAACAGGAGATAAGCTACCAAGCAAATCGCAAGTTCTTCGACTTTTATTAAATAAAACTAAAAATGAAAATGTTGAAGTGAATGATGCTGTTAAATTAGTTATCAGAGAAGTCAAAAGTTTTTGGGATAAAGCTTTAGTTAATACTAGGAGAGATGATCATTGTTTGAAAAATTAAAGAAACTGCAACAAGAGTTTCGTTCTTTCCAAAAATTGAAAGGTAGAACAAATAAAAATAAAGATACGTTTGTTCATCAATTGAATGATGTTTTTGACATCTCTCATAATAGTTTAAGTGAATCAATAAGTGAGTCAGAAGAAAAAACGTTACTTTCTCAACCAGTTGATGACATAAAGCGTGACCTAATACGCATTAAGCATCATTAGCAATTACCAGGTAATAAATAACAATTAATAATATTTGCAAATAATTTGATAATATTCTTTTTTTTAATAAGTGTATGTAATATGCCCTGTTCCATGACTGTAAAGGGAATGAAAAATTGAGCATTTTTTTACAAAAGTAGTGAAATCCCCAAAATATTACAGTCAAGTAATTGTATTTCATCTTTTGGGTACACGCATGTGGATATATTATTTCAGAAAATAAAACTTTCTACTCGAATCTTAGTTGATACAACAGTTTCTATATATTTAACAATAATAAACTCACTATGCACCAGTCAGACCATTAAAATTGACTTGCCAGTAACATTATATCAAAATTTAAAAATTTTCCTTTTGTCGGTCCCAGGTAAAAAATGATCTCAGCTAATTCTAATTATGAAAGAATGTGTATAATTCTAAATTGCTCATCAACTTTTGGCATTTCCAAAAACATATTATATCATATACCTTGAATGCATAATCCAGAAGCTATTTGACAACTTGAAAAACACATTAAGTTTTGAACCGCATTTTCCAATATTTTTTAGTTTGAATTTTTTCAATAAATTCTGGACTATGCATTAAAAGTATATGATATAATATGTTTTTGGAAATGACAAAAGTTGATGAGCAATTCAGAATTAGACTCATCCTTGCATAATTAGAATTAGCTGAGATCATATTTCACCGGGGACCGACAAAAGGGAAATTTTGATATTTTGATATAAAGTAATTCGCAAGTCAATTGTAATGGTCTGACTGGTGCACAATGAGTTTATTATTGTTAAATATATGGACTCTGTTGTATCAACTAAGATTCAAGTGAAAAGTTATATTTTCTAAAATAATATATCCACATGCGTGTACCCAAAAGATGAAATACAATTACTTGACTGTTATATTTTGGGGATTTCACTACTTTTATAAAGAACCTTTACTCGCCAACATTTTACCTTTTAGAAAGGTATTTTATAGAAGTTTTATAATTGATTTAAACATGCGCTTGCTATTATCATTATACATTTTATCATATAATATGGTCATTGTTCTAGTCATATAGTTGACATCCGTTAACCAACAAAATAAGACAATGAAATAAGAAAAATAATTCTCAATTATCTTGAAATAATATATTTATACAATCTCTCAAACCACATTGCAGCAAAATTTGCAACCTCCCATCCACCGTACATGCATAAAAAAGGGCATATACATGCACTGATTAAAAAATGTACAGAGTGAAACAAAGGGGGAGGGCAATTCCAAGCTCGGATGATGATTTGGCAGTCCAACTCCATCTCATGAAAAATCACTTTACCCTTGCTTGAAATAGTCCACTTTCCCCCGCTAGTTCGACAATATACTAATAATTTTGTGATGTTACCTATTTAGACGTACACAAAGAAATATTCACTGCTGAGGAGGATGCTGAAATACTTGATAGAACTGAATCTCTGGAACTTGGCGAACCAGAATCAGATGTATCCCAACCTAGTTCATCAATCAATAAGGTCACAGTAATAACAGGTACAGTACTCCTCCTCTCCCCCACCTCGCTTAATGTGATTGCGCTGGGACCAAGTAAATTTAATAACAAAAAGAGCTATAATAATAAACAACGGAACAGATATGTAGTATAAAGTAATACATATAAAATTAATGTTAACATTTTAATATTTTTTTATAAATTGTTAAAGGGGATTATTCTATTTTTGATAACTTGCAAGTACAGCTTGACTGGATTTTGATGACTCTATAATTGATTGTACTACTTATCAACTTTTTAAATGAAAATATCACTTTCATCACTCCTTGTGGTAAACGTATTTCTAGCAAAAGTAAAAAAAAAATATTAAAAAATACTTACGAATATTGATAAATACTGATAAATAATGACAAATAATAACAAATAATATGGGATATTAGCTATTGGAATTCGGAAATTTTTATTAGTTATTATTCATTATTATTTGTCATTATTTGTCATTATTTTTTAATATTTATCATTATTTATCTATATTATCAAATATCGATTAATATTATATGCTGTACCACATATGTTACATTAGATTCACATATATACAAAAGTAATGAATGGCTAAGTGGTCAGATCGTAAGTCTACCAATCTGAAGGTCTTGGGTTCAAGCCCAGGGCTCAACGATTTTTTACACAAAAATACACAAATATACACAAAAATAAAAAAAATGAGTTTGTTGTAAAAAGTGGCGAGACCCGGGCTTGAACCTCGAATCTCCGACTTGCAAGTCTGACACTCTACCGCTTGAGCCACGGCCGCCACCGACGATGTACATTTCCAATCACTCTCTTATAGTAATTAGACACCCGTGACGTGTCCACACCTAACAAAAAAAATGAAAAATAATGTCACTTACTACTATTAATTTCCGAAAAAAAAATTTCAAATATAAATGAATAATTTTTCTATGAATATATAAATATATTCATGAAGAAAAATGGCTCGAGCGTCTACTACATAAATATATCTTTATAGGTTCTAGCAGCACCATGTAAACGAAAAAAAATTTTTATTTTATATCATGAAAAACAACGTTTTGGATGTCTCATACACCCTTCTTCAGGAACAAAAAAAAATAAAAACCAAGTTTATTTTTAGATTACTAGATAGAATTCACACACACACACACACACACGCACACACACACACACGCACACGCACGCGCACGCACGCACGCACGCACGCACGCACGCACGCACGCACGCACACACACACACACACACACACAATATATCATACTTATATATAATATACATGATATCTACATATTTTGTATATCCTCGTTGATTATATAATGAAGTTCCATGCATTCTTAAGGTACAACTCATTTGGTTCTATCAATAATTTAGCTAAAATACGTAAATTGACGATATCTCGAAAACAGGAGCCGATCGGATTTCGATTCGAACGGATTTGAGATGTACATTCATGCCCGAATATCGCCCCGCAACCCGATTTTATCGTCATTTTGGTCAAACCTATCGCTCCTTCCTGCCCACCGTGCGATGTCTATGATTTCATATAGTGCTACATATTCCTTACCAAACTTTCCTTGTTTAGGTTCTTTAATAAATATACCATTTCTCCCAATCGGAAATGTTGAATGTTCAGTTTCCTATCATAGTAATATTTAGATCGGAATTTTGATTGAGTTACATTCATAGCTGCTAGGGTCCGCAGTTGAGCTAGGGCTTCCATTATATCGGCTAGATGTTCATCGTAGGTTAGTAAATGCTCTCGCGAGGGAAAACTAGATGGTGTCCGCGCGCGTTGTCCTAAAACTACTTCGTGCGGTGAATAGCGTAGACCGTCGTGGTCTATGGAATTATAGGAGTGCTGGGCCAGCGGAACCAATTCGTCCCATTCTACTTGTCCTTCTAGGTACATTTTGATATATTCTTTTAAGGGGGCAGGCCTGGGTTAAACTCAAAAACAGTCTTTTTTTTACGAGTCCAGAAAACTTTTTATGTTCAAAAGCAATCTTTCGGAATATTTGTATGCTATCAAAACGCAAAAATATCTTAAATTTTACCGTTGGTAAACCTCAAAATTTTGATCCTACACGTCACAATAAATCACTATTTTCAATACCATATTTATTAAAGGAACTTTGATCCTCACATGATTCGGGGTGCCACGATGAAAAAAATTTTTTTTTCTGTTATTCGACTTCTTTTGACACGAATTATAAAAAGAGTGTAGCACTATTTCGTTAAAACTTTTTTTATTAGTATTTTTGGAGATCTCAATTTTTGATCTAATCAATTTTTTAAAGAATATTCAAAAAAGATTTTCAAAAAGTCTATTGGATCTCCGAAAAAAAATAACAAAAAATATTTTCACGAAAATGTGCTCCACTCTTTTTGTAATACATGTCAAAAGGAGTGGAATAACTGTAAAAAATAATTTTTTTGTTCATTGCGTCATCCCGAATCGTGTGAGGATCAAAGTTCCTTTAATTAATATAGTATTGAAAACATTGATTTATTGTGACGTGCTGGGTCAAGTATTGAGGTCTTACAGCGGCAAAATTTAAGATATTATTGTGCTTTGATAACACAAATATTTTCAAAATAATTGCATTTAATCATAGAAAGTTTTCTGGACTCGTAAAAGAAAAGTCTTTTTTTGGGTTTAACCCAGCCTGCCCCCTTGAGGTATGGTGCATGCGTTCTATTCTATTTTTTGTTCATAAAATGCGCGCCATTATCCGTGATGATCGTTATCGGAGCCTCAAAATGTTAGATGGTTTTCTCCGTTAGGACGCGGACTACCTATTGGGCGGTTGCGTGTCCTACTGGTGCTAATATGCAAAAATTGTTTAGATTATCCTGCATCGTAAGTACGGACTGATTTCCGTTTTTCGTGGGTGTCATAGGGCCGCAAAAGTCTATTGAGATTTTATAAAAGGTTCGCGATGGGGTGTCGGTTATTATCATAGGCAGTCCGGTTTTTACTTGGACTAGTTTGCTACTCTGGCAACCGGCGCATCCGCGCACAAATTGTCGTATATCCGCTTGTATATTTCGCCAATAGTATTCACCCGCTACTTTGTCGTATGTTTTACTAGTACCTTTGTGACCCCCTATTGTCGACTCGTGATACTCTTTTATTAACCGATATCTTTTCTCTGCGCGTGGAACCGGTAAATTATTTTTGAAAAATACTATCGACATTTGTCTTTTCGTTATAACCTGTTACACTGCTGAATAAAATTTTCCTATTCCGTTAACGTACGTACTCCTAGATATCTTACGATCCCTAACGTTTTTATCCCAAAATTATCGGTTAATGAGGTTAATACTTTTATACAGGCTGTAATGTCCGATCTTAAGGGTTTATTATTTATATGTGTTTTTACGACAATTCCAAATAACTTTATTCCGCGAAATACTGTTACTATTATCTCTCCGACTGTACATTGCATACTTAACAGCTCATCTGGATCTATGTATCGGCGTTCTACAAGCTCACTTACAAGAGAGAGATACTTGCCCTCCGCCTCCGATTTTTATGAAACTTGGCAGAGGGGTAGAGTTTTGAAAAATATTTGACACGTATTTTTTTTTATCTGTGGGAATTCATATTTAGGGGGTGAAACCTACCCTTAAAGTTCACCCCCTAAACCCGTTTTTATTGAATGTCTCAAGGTTGAATCAACATTTTTTACGAAATCCAACGCCTACTTATTTCTTCTAAAAAGACAAGTATTTGGGTAAAGTTTAGGAGCCCGAATGCTCATGTGTAAGCATGTCTACGGGGGAAAACCACCCTTAAAATCACCCCCGAAACATATTTATTTAATATCTCGAAATGTGATCGGTTTCTTTAGGATAAAATCTATGCCTGTTTTTTTCTTATAAAAAAATGAGTATTCAAGCAGAAATTAGTGATTCAAATATGTTCAGGGGGTGAGAACCACCCTTAACACCCCCAAAAACCAATTTTTTTAATATTTCGAGATTGGATCTGAATTTCTTGATAAAATCAAGATAAATGAGTTTGCAAGAAGAATTTAGGGATCCACTTATATAGAGGGTGAGAATCAGAACTCTTAAAGTTCACCCCCGAAAACGAATTTTTTTAGTATCACAAAATTGGGTCGGAGTTTTTTAAAAAAATCGACGCCTGTTTATTTCTTATGAAAAGATGAGTATTTGGGCACATTTTTAATTCTGGAGGTAAGGGGTTGCAGAACTTAATTTTTTAACTTTTATTTTTGTCGTAAAAATATTTTTATCGGCCAAATTTATTGGATAATTGGCATATTAGATACATCATAACAAATTATTGTTCACCTGTTTAGAGATTAATAAGAAACAGTAATTTAAAAAAAATTAATACAACAGTCTTTCTAAAATATAATGTTGAATTGCTTATTTGAGTCTATAGTCATATTATAAGTGAAGTAAATAAAAAAGTTTTCTAATTGCAGTATTTTTAATAGCGATTGATATCTTTATCAAAATTAATATTAGTAATTTAAAAGTTTTTTTTTTGCAAATTTTATTGAATATATGTCTCACAATAATGGTAATCTATGAAAAAATGTTGAAAGCATAACAGCTTTTTACACCATCCACACCGCACGATTGCAATCTCTCCACATACACTGCAAATTGGTTCCTCTTTAAAATGGAAACTGAAATCTACTGGAGTTTCAAATCTTGCAGGTTTTTCGGTTAGATACTCACTTTTGTACCATGCGTATTTAAAAACATTTTTGAATCTTGGTGAAGAAAATTGGTTATGTGTTAACGATGTAATCTTGATTATATTATTTCTTTCGTGTAAGTTGACATCGTAATCCATAAGAAGTGTTATGTCAGATAATTTTCTTATAAAGTTCTTCCATAATCTAAATCCATATACATCAAGAGGCTGTATCTGACCAGTTGTGCCTTCTGGTATTGTTTTCAATACGACACTTCTGTCATTTGGTATAGCTTCGTTAACAGTTTTTTCACATTGTCCGCTCCATGAATCTAATAGCAATATGGGTGCATTGTTACTGTGAACTAAAAATACATTTTCAATCCAATTTTTAAGTAGTTCCTTGGATAATTTTCCAGTGGCAGATGCTTCTAGGTATATATTTCGTGGTCTAAATAAAGTTTGTACTACTCTAGGTCCAAATTCTCCTTTACTCTCTTTCAAAACTATGTATGAAGGGGACATGAGCTTTCCCTCTGCTGATATAGTTGGCTGTATGGTATAATTATGTGTTGTTGAATGTACCGACTGAACGATGTTTTCAACTTTCTTCACCCTTTTATAACAAAGCGTGCGGCCACTATGTATTTCTAAATTAAACCCACTCTGGTCGGAATTATAAACGTTTTAAGCACCATGAACTCTTATAAGATTTTTAACTTCGTTAACAAAATTTTTTTGTTTTGTTCTTGATCTTTTACCTTCTGTATAGATGAAGTAGTAACAAAATTTGTTATTTTACGTGATACAATGTGATGTTTTTTTTTTAATAGTTGTATCCATCTATGTGAAGCTTTAAACCATGGAATTTTGACTTCTGATTTCTTTACAAGAGCCCATCTTTTTATATCAATATCATGCAAAACCATCTTTCCTTCAATGGCTTCTTTAACTTTTTTAAGTACATAAGTTGTTATTGCATATAGTTTAGTTTTTCTATCTTCTCCTGCTTCAACTTGCAATCTCCACTCTCGCAATTGACGTTCGGACGTAACTTTTCTATACTTCGACTGTACATTTGTCAAGGATAGTAATGGCTTTCTTTTTCCACTTTGCCAATAGTCCACTGCTTGTGTTTTGTTTTCAAAATCTACGCCTTCTTCATTCCGTAAACAAGTTGGAACTTCTGCATAATCATTATATAATTCGTCTGTTTCATCAACATCTTGTGGAAGTGTATCACTATAGTCTTCTTCAAAGCGTAAAGTATATTCTTCTTCTGTATGCACGTTATAATTGACACTATCCTGTATTATATTTTCTAAAACCCTATATAACGCTAATTCCTCTGTATTAGCCTCTGATTCTTTAACTTTATCGTTGCGAGGATTGAACGTTACAGATAGTAATGCTAATATAACCACTGGATTGATAGCCATTTTAATTAAATTTCAACACACGAAGATTATTTATTTTGCAATTGATATTTTACTTGAAATAACTTTCTAGTATTTATTATTGCATAAATTTAATAATTTTATCTTCCTTTTTGAAGTAAGGATTATATTTCCTTGAAACAAAAATATTATAATTAACAATATTATGTGACAGATAAGGATACACGTACACACGCATACATAGATAACACAGGACCACAAATCCAAAAAAAAAATTTACTTAAACACTGTAAGCTGTACTCTATGTATTTTTGGACGCTAAATCCAAATCCGTTGAGTATATAGCCCCAGCACGTCAGAATTTTCCGTAAATCGTGAAAAACTGTGAAAAATCGATTGTCCTACATAAATACACTGTTAAAACGCTGCATCTGAAAATTCAGTTTATGGCACTGAAGTTTTTTTTCAAATCTGTACTGAATTTTCAGTGCAACGTCTCTGAATTTTCAGATTCGCCGTACTGAATCCACTCGAATGAAAGTTTTAATAGACGCGATCGTGTGCATCTATAATTATATTTCTACTATAAACTTAGATTTTATCAATTATACTCTAATCAAAAGTTTTTATAAACTAGTTTGAACCACTATTAAGTACTTTTACATAAGTATAAATTACTTGTTCCTGAAAATTCAGTTCACTGTCTCTGAATTTGTGAAATTCAGTACGTGTCTCTGAAAATTCAGTGCGGCCGTCACTGAATTTTCAGTTCATTTTTAACAGTGTAGAACATTTATTGCATTAAAAAAATACTAGAAGTATTCTAAAACATTAAACTCCAAACCATAAGTAGGCTAACCCACCAAGCTCCTAATCACCTGATACCTTACTCAATTAACCCTTAAAAACCACCCCTACCAAACCCCAAGCAGGTTAACCCACCTAACACTGGAAACAGCTATGGTGGTCGTTTCTTTTCTTTAAAAAAATCAAATTCTAAACCACAAGAAGGGTAGCCCGGCTAGCCTCTAACCTATCTAGCCCCTAATCACCTAATACCTTACTCAAGTAACCCTTAAAAACCACCCCTATCAAACCCCAAGCAGGCTAACCCACCTAACCCTGGGAATAGCAAGTTCAGTCGTCACCTCTTCTCATAAAAATTCAATTCCAAACCAAAAGTTGGCTAACCCAGCTAGTCCCTAACGTACATAGCCCCTAATCATCTGATACCCAACTCAATTAACCCTTAAAAACCACCTCTACCAAACCCCAAGCAAGCTTACCCACCTAACCCTGGGAAAAGCGAGTTTGGTCGTTTCTTTTCTTTAAAAAATTCAATTCCTAACCAAAAGTTGGCTAACCCAGCTAGTCCTTCACCTACATAGCCCCTAATCACCTGATACCCAACTCAATTAACCCTTAAAAATCACCCCTATTAAACCCCAAGCACGCTAACTCACCTAACCCTGAGAGCAGCAAGTTTGGTCGTTCCTTTTTTTTTTAAAAATCATATTCTAAACCACAAGAAAGATAGCCCAGCTAGCCTCTAACCTATCTAGCCCCTAATCACCTAATACCTTACTCAAGTAACCTTTAGAAACCACCCCGACAAAACCCCAATCAGGCTAACCCACCTAACCCTGGGAACAGCTAGTTTGGTCGTTTCTTTTCTTTAAAAAAATCAAATTCTAAACCACAAGAAGGATGACCCAGCTATCAACTATAATTGAGTTAAGTATCATATGATTAGGGGCTATGTAGGTTAGGGATTAGCTGGGTTAGCTAACTTTTCGTTTATAATTGAATTTTTATGAGAAGAAATAACGACTAAACTCGCTGTTCCCAGAGTTAGGTGGGATAGCCTGCTTGGAGTTTGGTAGGAGTGGTTTTTTAAAGGTTACTTTAGTAAGGTGTTAGGTGATTAGGGGCTAGATAGGTTAGAGGCTAGCTGGTTTATCCTTCTTGTGGTTTAGAATTGGATTTTTTTTAAGAAAAGAAACGACCAAACTCGATTTTGCAGGGTTAGGTGGGTTAGCCTGCTTGGGGTTTGGTAGGGGTAGTTTTTAAGGGTTATTTGAGTTGGGTATCAGGTGATTAGGGGCTATGTACGTTAGCAACTAGCTGGGTTAGCCAACTTTTGGTTTGGAATTGAATTTTTATGAGAAGAAGTAACGACTAAACTCGCTATTCCCAGGGTTAGGTGGGTTAGCCTGCTTGGGATTTGATAGGGGTGGTTTTTAAGGGTTACTTGAGTAAGGTATTAGGTGATTAGGGGCTAGATAGGTTAGAGGCTAGCCGGGCTACCCTTCTTGTGGTTTAGAATTTGATTTGTTTAAAGAAAAGAAACGACCACCATCGCTGTTTCCAGTGTTAGGTGGGTTACCCTGCTTGGGGTTTGGTAGGGGTGGTTTTTAAGGGTTAATTGAGTAAGGTATCAGGTGATTAGGAGCTTGGTGGGTTAGCCTACTTATGGGTTGGAGTTTAATGTTTTAGAATACTTCTAGTATTTTTTAAATGCAAGAAATGTTCTATTTATGTAGAAAAATCGATTTTTCACAGTTTTTCACGATTTGCAGAAAACTTTGACGTGCTGGGGCTATATACTCAACGGATTTGGATTTAGCGGTCAAAAATACATAGAGTACAGCTGACAGTGTTTAGGTAAATTTTTTTTTTGGATTTGTGGTCCTGTGTAATTATTAAATCAATAAAAAAAAAATTAAAACATATCCTGAGGGGCCGCTCACTCTTTTAAGGATTGAATTCCTGAGCAAAAAATTAAAGGATTTTTTTTAGTATTACACAGGATAAAAAACAAGATTCGCAATAGGAATGAGAAAATTTTCATAGATTTACGAAGGGTTTTACATAGGATAGTCAGGATTTATACAATCTTCAGGATTTTCAGTAGGAGAATAAAGTTTATATAATAATATAAATTATATAATTTTATATAATTATATAAAATATAAGTTAAATAATATATAATATAAAATTAAATTATATAATATAAAATTAAATTATATAATATAAAATTAAATTATATAATATAAAATTAAATTATATAATATAAAATTAAATTATATAATATAAAATATAAATATAAGTTTATATAATTATATATAATTATATAAAAAATTAAAAATAAAGCATTTTTAACAACAAATATAGTTGATAGTATTTATTCATTAATGAAAATGAACTGTTAGTAAAATCAAATGATTATTATTAAATAGATATGTGATAAACTTATGTATGTACGATGTATGGATTTGAAAGGTCAAATAATTTTTTTATATTAAAAGAAAGAATAATGAAAGAATTCTTTAACTTAATAACAAAATTAATTAATATAAATAATATTTTACGTCAATTAAAGACATCATATTTTTATCAATATATTTTATATTATTAAAATTATTATTTTACTTACTTCTTAACAATGCTCCTATTTTCACTGTATTTTTTAAAATTAAACTTGTTATTTAATATTTTTTAAGAATTTCTTTATTTATTTCCACGTTTCGTTCAGACCAATATACAGAATCACCGGAAATAGATTAAACTCGAACAAAAATATATCTTGTTTACTTCATAAATATTTCGTATTACCTTATCAATATTTTTTTAGCTTATCATTATCTACACGGATATCATTAAGCACAAACAATTTTTTGTGGTGCGATATCATTGAACATGTAATAATTATGTTCTAAAATATATTCTAATTTTTTAACAGGAAAATAACTAATTTTTACATTAGCGAATATATTTAAAAACAATATATTTAAGGGTGGTTCTTACCCCCTGGACATATTTGGGTTCATAAACTATTCCTGAATACTTACTATTTTATAAGAAATAAACAGGCGTTGATTTTATCAAGAAATTCCGATCCAATCTCGAAATATTAAAAAAATTGGTTTTTGGGGGTGTTAAGGGTGGTTCTCACCCCCTGAACATATTTGGATCACTAATTTCTGCTTGAATACTCATTTTTTTATAAGAAAAAAACAGGCATAGATTTTATCCTAAAGAAACCGATCACATTTCGAGATATTAAATAAATATGTTTCGGGGGTGATTTTAAGGGTGGTTTTCCCCCGTAGACATGCTTACACATGAGCATTCGGGCTCCTAAACTTTACCCAAATACTTATCTTTTTAGAAGAAATAAGTAGGCGTTGGATTTCGTAAAAAATGTTGATTCAACCTTGAGACATTCAATAAAAACGGGTTTAGGGGGTGAACTTTAAGGGTAGGTTTCACCCCCTAAATATGAATTCCCACAGATAAAAAAAAATACGTGTCAAATATTTTTCAAAACTCTACCCCTCTGCCAAGTTTCATAAAAATCGGAGGCGGAGGGCAAGTATCTCTCCCTTGTTAGTACCTCTGTTTCAAGAAATATGTCAGCAGTTAGTGAGTAATCCAGGTTGCTTCGGTGCACGAAGGGGTGATCATTTAGAATCTGGACGCCGAAAAACGGTTCTTGAACCTGATTATCCTTTTCTCAGGGGGGTCTTTCGTAATAAGAGCGTGCTTCAGCTACGAAGTAACGCGCCATAGCTTCCTTGAGTTCGGAAGGTTGTCTTACCGTAGTTTGATTTGGTGTGTCGTAAGAGCTCCGTGTTTCCGATGTCGGTTCGTGTATCTTATTGCTCCTTGGGAAATATACTACGGGGATGAACGGTGTAAGATGTTCTCTGATCAAGTGTAAATGGGTAAAATTTTGCTCTTCGTTAGCCTGGAGATAACAGAATTAGATCTTGTCATCGTAGTGTATGCACACGTTTGGCCATACTATTGTGAGCATATGTCTACGCAATCTGCGTTGCTGTATTCTGTTTCTGACGATAAGATAAAATGAGCTCTCTCGGGGTCTCCGCGTCTTTCAAGGACCGGGCGACATAATAGCTGATTGCGTTGTTTTCTGGCCGATATTTCTAGTTTCTTGATCTTTATAATAGACCAAAATAGACAATTTACCTTTGGTTGCTTTGGAATTTCCACATCATGGAACAGCGATATGTTAGGCTGCGCGCATCTATTGTATTCGATATAGACAGAATATTGTAGGTGTATTTTGGTGGCTCGTTGAAGGCAGGGCAGCTGTCTGGTCTACTTCCTCCGCGGCGGTGGGCTGTATATCTTCCTTGTTAGTACCTGTGCCAGTGGCGTTTGGTACTTTGGAAATTTTCTTATCCTCATTATGCTCGGGTTCGATTTGAACTTCCTCAAACGTTTCCTTATTAAGTGGTAAGGGTACAGTTCCAGGGTCTTGATAGGGTGACGGTTCTCTAGCTTGTCTGTCTGGTGACGCCATTTCTACATCCTCATCGATTCCTAGTGTGATATGGTAGTACTTTTTTCGAGAACCGTAGCTATGCTCTAGGTCAATTGGTTTATCTGAGTCGATTTGTTCCGGCGTTGGGTTTATAATAGGGCTAAGTATGGGGGAAGGTAGGTTCTCTTCTGGAATGCGTACATCGAATATGTTGATATGTGAAATTATTGATTCGTCCCTATCTTCACTACTATTATTACTATGGTTTTCCGGAATCGCTGTTCGGCCCCTTTGGGCTCGTGGGTCCGATTCTTCGTATCGGCTTCCACAATATTAATTTATAGCCCTGCCTTTCTGTGGATATCCTGCTCTTCACTACCCACCAGGTGTTTCATTGGCGTCTTATTCACCTTGTTTAGAAATGTTCATCGAATTCTATTAAAGAGCATCTCGGGTGTGATAAGCGATGGTACTTACGGCGTTTGTTGCTCCTCCTACAGAGTTTCGTTTCCTTTACTAGGTACTATTGTCGTTGTCGTCGCATGATTTTTCGAGAGGCTCATTTCCTTATTTGTGATGTGTTTTAGAGCTGTGAAGAGGCTGTTTGCTTCTGAGCAAGTCGTGCTTCGTCCTCCGTGGCCCCTAAATTAGTATCGCTAGTCTTCTGTAATTTCGCGTCTAAATCACGGTTTTCCTGCATGCAATGAATGGTCCCGTATCCGATTTTTTCTTTCATCGTTATTAGTATTTATTCTAGGGAGTACTAGTTGTTCGAATTTCTTCGCACATCCTATTAGTTCTACACATATATGCTATTGGTTTATCCGAGTTTGCTTGGTTTAGGATCGGTTCGGCAGCCGGATGGATCAAGTCCTCAGGAATCTTTCGGCATATGGGAAAGAATCCTTGCACTTCTTCGTTTCTCCTTTCCGCTCTCTTTCTGTACCTTCTTTTCTTATCTCCCCTGTAATCAGGTGTAGGTTTCAACTCATCGTCTTCTTCTGATTGACCTTCGCTTCCCATCGATTCAGCATAATCAATTTCGCGCCTCTTACGTTCTCTAGGATTTCCTAAATTGTCGGACTCGGTGGTCGAGCGTCCCTTTTGCCTTCGTTCGCTCCTTCTGTCTGTGAGATGGAATTTTGTGATACGTAAGTTTTTTGCGTGTTAAGTGCATGACTTTCGCCGGGGGTTCGTACTCCCTATAGTCCTTTTCTTCATCTTGTTTTGATGCTAGTTCATACAGTTCCACTTCAGGCCGTTCTGGGTTTTCTTCTCCATCCTGTATTACTGGGTTCCGTAAGAGGACGTCAGCGTTTACGTTTCGGAGTCCAGTTATGTAGACAACATCGAATTCAAATCGAAACATTTCGGCTTTTAGACGGTTAAAACGGAAGTCTGGTTTCTTCGTGGTGTGAAAGTGTTTCAATGGCATGTAATCCGTTACGACTGTAAATTTTCTGCCGTACAAATATTGACGGAATGGATCTTTCGAGAATATTAATGCGAGTAGTTCGCGATCGTAAGTGCATACCTGAGTTCTGGTCCTTTCAAGCATCGTGATGCGAATGTGCACGGCTGGTCCTTCCCGATTGGTCCCTGGCATAAAATAGAGCCAAGGGCGTAATCCGATCCGTCATTCGTTACTATAAATTCCTTAGATAAATCTGGCGCGATCATTACGGGTTCCACACAGAGTTTAGCGTATAAAGTTTCGAATGCTTCTTGTTGCTCTTCTTCCCACACGAAGGGCTAATTTATTTGCAATAATTTTGATAAGGGCAGCGATATCTTTACGAAATTGTGAACAAACCGACGCTAATATCCGGCGAATCCCAAAAATTGTTTTACTTTCTATGTGTTCGCTGGTACCGGGTATTTTTGATCGGCTTCTATTTTCTTGGGATCTAGGCGTATTTTGCCATTTCCCGCAATGTGTCCCGGGAAGCTAGCTTCTCTTTGAAGTAATTAGCATTTACTTGGTTCCACTGTCAGGTTGGCCTCGTGCAACCTTTTCATCAAACGTCTAAATTTCTAACCGTGTTCTTCAAGGTCGCTTGCAAATACGATTATATCGTCAAGATATACGTGTAGCTCTACACCGTGCATAACAGATAGGGCTAATTCCATCAGGGCTTAGAACGTGGTGGGCGCACCCTTTAGGCCCTTACCTACAGGCTGACAAGCTGTTTTATGAGCGTCGTTGGGGTCCATAGGGATCTGGTAGAACCCAGATTTCAGATCGATGACTATTATATATTTTGCTAATGCAACGCTATCTATTATATCAGTGGTAATTGGTAGGGGGTAGCTGATACCAATCGTTACCTCGTTCAGCTGTCGAAAATCAATTACTAGACACCATCTTTTATTTCCATTGGCGTCCGGCTTCTTAGGGAGGAGATGAATAGGGCGATTCATAAGATTGGATTCATCTCGTCCCTGATGACTGGCGAGTGGCGGAATCTTTTAACACGTGTGGGTTCGTCTATTGTCGTAATTATTTTGTGCGTTACCACGTGCGTTGCTCTGAGGTTTTCACCAGGCAGTACGAAAAGTTGCGGTCGCTCGCTTATCAGTGCTCTAATGTGCTCGATTTACTCCTCGTTGAGATCCTTGAGTGTTTTTGGATCTATTTGCTCGAAAATTCTCGCAACATTGTGCTTAATTTCTTTCTTCCTCGAATTGGTATGCTCAGGTTTCCGTGTACTTAAGTTCCTAGTCGTTTCAGAATTTGACTACTCAAGGGTTTTTGTTATCCTGTCCTTATCCTCCTCGTTGAATATTCTCAATATATTTGCACTTACTGCAATCATATCCTTTTTATCTTCGCTTTCGAGATTGAATAGATTATCCTTTACTGATATACTTTCACAAGTTACCTCCGGTAGGCTTATCTCTATTTCTTTTTCCCTGGTATTAATACATACGGTATACGCCTTCCCCTCTCTATTTTCAGGAAAAAAATTGCCAAATAATATTCTCGATCCTAATTTTTGTAGCGGGACGAACCCTACTGGTTCATGAGTATTTGAGACCCATGCATAAATTACTTGTCTGGTCCAGGGAGGGATAACAAAACATTCATCGTGCATGAACGGAATTATTAATTGGTTGAATTCTAAACATTTCTGAGTAGCATTTACCTTGCCTACATATTTAAAAACCTAATATTCCATCTGTATCTATAGAAAAATCATCTGAGACCATGTGCAGTTCGCAATTTAATCCTTAGGAATAAGTCTGCGCGACCTAAGGTTATACATTCTCCTGGGGTGACTTAGTTTATCGAGATTATGTATTGGGTGTGAATCGGTGTATAGACGTCTATTCAACTCGATTTTATTAAAGATACATCAGCGCCAGTGTCGGCATAAAATTTACATTTACTTCCTGCTAATTTTTCGCAACTTAACTCTATGGTCGGTGGTTTCCGTCCGCCACTCATGAGTTTGATGGTCACCTGCCTTATCAGTGTTGATTCTTGTTTACTTAGGCTTATTGGAGGCCGCTTGACACTGCCTGTGGGTGCCGAACATCCTGGGAGTTTAAAAAATTTTCAAAATTTGGGCTTGGCTAATATCTATTCTCTAGTTCCCTATTTCGGTTCCCGTTATAATTATTTCTGCCATTATCTCTCAAGTCATAATTACGATTATAATTTCCCCCTCTATCATTGTTATAATTATTTTTGTAATTTCTATTATTATTTCGATCGTCCCATCGATTGTCATTATAGTTGCGATCATTACGCTTGTTATTGTCATAATTGCGATTTCACCCGCGATTATCGTCGTTGTAATTATTAAACTTCCTGGCGTTGTTGCCATTATTATAGTTGTTATTTCGTGATTCTTCATTGCGCTCCTCTGAATATCTACTAACAGTACTATTACTATCATTATCATTATCATTATTATTATAATTATTATTATTATTATTATTATTATTATTCCCCCTCTAGGAACTGCAAGACCTTGTCGAAGCACAGTACCTTTTATCTTAAAGGACTGTCGCGGGTGAGGGTGCTTATTCAAACCAAGAAGCAGTTCACCCAACCTCACACTTACACACCAGCACACTACCACGCATAATACTATTCACGCTACCAAGCACTACACTCACCACCAGACAGACATTTACTTCTATATTCCTTACACTGCACTCATAACTCGCACTACACTGGACATCTACTCAAACATCTCCTTTCGGGCGGTACGTTTTGCATGAGTCGGATGCACAGAAAACCGTCCGGACCGATTGTTCTCGCGCTGGGACACGCTGGGAGTGCCCGGATCTCTGTCGGTTGTTCCCATCGGCATGGGCGAAGGGCTGATGTGAGCCTAGCTCTGCCGAGGCGGTTAGTCTTAGAGATCAGGAAGTGCGTATTGGGCAGGGGGATCAGAACCCCTGTTGCTCCGGGCGAGCCCTGGTCCCGGGACCGAGAAAACGAAGGCTGGGCCTCAGGTATCTGGGGTAGGATCAAAGTATCCGTGGGTGTACCCGCTCCTAGCTATTTCGGCCCGTCCCCCTACGCACGATGCGACGGTTAACAAACAAGAAAGAAAATGTCCCCACAAAATCATGAGATAAGCGAGGAGGCAGGTAAGCAGCTTGCTCCACAATCACTGCCGGGCGGCATACAACAGCCAAGCCGCCCCATAAGGACAGTCGAGGATTCCGTCAAGGTGGTAGACGAACTCCTTAAAAAAATGGAAGAAGGGCTAAAGAGGCAGCCTGGTGTCAATAACGACATCAATAAGTCCATCCCAACGCTCGTCGAAGTTTTCGATAAGTGGAGGGATCGCCTGCTCACCAACACCGAAGAGCAAGGCCCAACAGAGACTTTAGGAGCCGCGGCTATCTCCACCCAGCGGCCTCAAAATAAGAGGGGACGACCACAGGACGGGGACTCCGATAGTGCCGAGGCAGCAGTCATCGACAAGAAGGCTAGGGCCACCGGACCCTCGGAGGTCGCCGGTTTTGTGATGGTCCTGTCAAAGAAGGTAGAAAGCTGCAGCAAAGAAACTGCAGCAGCAGCAGAGGCAACCGGAGCAGCAGACAAAAGAACAACTGCGGCTCCAACAAGAAGAACGCCAGCACCTGCGAAAACAACTACAGCAGAAACCGCCACAACAGAAGCCCCTAACAGCCAGAACACCGGCTAACAAGACGAGCGAGGCTGCTCAAAAGCCTCCAAAGAAGAAGAGGACGCCTAGGAAGTGACCCAAAGCTGTCCTGATCCGACCTGGAAACGGAGTCACCTACGCGGAGATCCTTACAAATGTCCGCGAAAAGGTTACCGCCGAGGGCCCAACCACTGACATTTATGTCAGAAAAACCAGGGCTGGCGACGTCCTTGTGGAGCTGGACAAAAACAGCAATGACCAGGATTTGGGTACTGTAGGAGGCTCCATCAGGAAGGCAATGGGCCAGTCGGGGGTCGTAAAGAACCTCACGCCCAAGACGAATGTGAAAGTCAGAGACCTGGACAGCCTCACCATCAAGAAGAGGTGGAGATGGCGATCAAGAAGGTCTTTGATGAAGCACGAGTCACAACGGGTGAGGTCCGTGTCTCTCTGACAAAGCCGAACACCTGGGAGCAGCGTCTGGCCATCGTAGAGATGGACCAGGAAAAGGCAGAGTTCCTCCTTGCGAAGAACCGCCTAAAAGTCGAGTACATGAACAGCCGACTGAGGAGATGGCAGCGGCTTCAACAGTGTATCAGATGTCTGGGACACGGACATCAAGCGCGCGATTGCCGTGGACCAGACCGAAGCAAGGCCTGCTACAAATGTGGCGCGGAGGGCCACAAAGGAGCAACCTGCAAGGTTACCGAGGCAAAGGGCGTCCTGTGCACTGACCTGAAAGTAGACCAAGCACAGCTGGGCCACACGCCGGGCTCAAGGCAGTGTAGAGCGTTTCGCGAAACGCTTAATAAGACCAAAGCCAAGGGTTAATAATGGACCGGATAACGGTCCTTCAAGCAAACCTCCAAAGAGCCGAGTTAGCCAATAGCCTTCTGACTCATTATACATGTGAGAAGAAGGGTGATGTGCTACTAATCAGCGAGCAGTACTGCAACTGGGACAAGCCCACCTGGTACCCAGATACACTTCGCGCAGAGGCAATCTTCGTGAATCCACAGACGATTAGAGTGGACGAGCACGGAGCCGGGAGAGGTTTTGTGTGGGTGAAAAGCAGAGACGTAACTTACGTCAGCTGCTATTATACTCGAAACGTTCGCATCGATATGACGGAGCATGGACGATCTGGAAGACGCAATTTGCGAGATGCAAGGCGAAATCGTGGTCGCCGGCGACTTGAATGCGCGAGCAATGGAGTGGGGCATGACAGAGCCGGACAGCAGAGGAAACGCCACCACGGAGATGGTATCCACGCTCGGCCTGGTAGTTCTCAACGTTGGGAACACGCGGACATTCAGAAGGATAGGGTATATTGGAACGATTCCGGACGTGTCTTTCGTATTCGAAAATCTTGCGCATAGAGCGTCGGATTGGAGAGTACTGGAGGATTACAACGGAAACGATCACCAATACATTACCTTTCAGCTGCGCGATTTCCAGGAACATTGTACTCCTGGTCACGCTGGACGTTAAGAACGCCTTCAACTCGGCCTGGTGGCCCAATATCTTGGGACCGCTGAATGTGTTCAGAGTCCCGGAGTACATCATGCGGGTGATACGAAACTACTTGAAGGACCATATCCTCCGCTATGATACAGAAGATCGCCAACGCGAGAAATATCTCAGTGCCGGCGTGGCATAGGGGTCGATCTTTGACCCAGATTTTTGGATCATCCTGTACGACAGCCTGCTCAGGCTCGGACTGCCAGAAGGGGTGAACATGATAGCGTACGCCGATGATGTCGCTTTAGTCATCATCGCGCGGACCTTTGAAAGAGCACAAAACCTGCTCAACCAGGCGATGCGCAGGATCTCGCGCTGGATGAGGGAACACGGACTCGACTTGGCAGCAGCTAAGACGGAGATCGTGCGCTTCACCGGTAAGCGTATAATATAAACCCCATCTTTACCATGAAAGTGGAAGAGACGGAGGTTTTGACGAGAAGGGAGGCCATGTATCTGGGACTCAAACTAGATACGAAGCTTACCTTCTTTCGTCACCTGGCCTATGCAGCGAACAAAGCGGCGACAAAGACGGTACAACTGATCCGTCTCATGGCGAACACGAGTGGCCCTGGACGGTTCTGAAATATGGGCTCATGCAACGGATAAGGAGTCATACCGGATTAGAATCGCTTCCGTTCAACGTAGAGGAGCTCTTCGAGTCTCTAGCGCCTATTGCACGGTCTCGGGACCAGCAGTACTCGTTATTGCCGGAATCATCCCGATCGACCTGCATGAGAAGGAGCGCAAGAGAATTTACGAGCGGAAGAAGAAAGAACTCGTAGAGGACAGAACAACCGACCACAGGGAGGAACGGGACCGTACCATAGTTATGTGGCAACAATCCTGGACATTCGAAACCAGGGGCAAATGGACCGTCAGGCTCATAGACCAACTGGTCCCTTGGATAGACAGAGACCATGGGAAGGTATGATACTACCTTACCCAATTCCTGAGTGACCACGGGTACTTCTGCGCTTACCTCAAACGCATGGGGAAGGTACAGAACCCAAAGTGTATTTTTTGTTCCGCTGATGCGTTTCACACGTTTTTCGTCTGCAAGCAGTGGAACGAAAAAAGGGTAGCTGTTCTAGACTTGGTCGGACGATTCACACCTAAGACCATTGTGGGCGAAATGTTGTCCGCCAAGGATAAGTGGGCCGCCACGGCAAATTTCGCCGAGTCGGTTCTACGAGAAAAGAAGAGATACCTGGATCGAGCTATCGAAGAAGGTATGAACGTAGCGCCGGAAATCGCTCCGACACTCCATCATAACCCAGGGTTGGTGGACGATACCGCAGAAATGAATGGGGTGGGAGATGACGAAACGTCTTCTTAACCGGATGACGTACGTCTCCCGCTTTTATGGATGTCGCGGGGAGGGACGAGGAAATTTCTCCTTTCTAAACAGAGAAGAACAGTGCTGGTTCGTATACGCGCGTGAATGTGGCGGGATATATCAAACGATCAAATTTTGTTCAACATCAAGGAAGAAGCGGTCGTCTTTTCGATGAAACAATGGCGCCATCGTGGGCATTGTGATCAACAGTTCTAGGTGGGTTCTGCCAGAAGCGGAAAGAGGGGCAGGTTTTAGTGGGTCGGTTTGCGGTGCAACCGTCGTGTAGTCTCGCGTTTTTGTTTATTTTATTTTTCGTCCAACAATACGCTCACGGCAGATGCATCCCCAACTAGCCCTACGCTATCCGACTGTGTGGACCCAGTCGGATGTGGCTTAGATGGCATTTCTGACATCCCTAAAAAAAAAATTATTATTATTATTGATATTGTTATTGTTATTGCTATCGCTATCGCTATCGCTATCGCTATCGCTTTCGTTATCGTTATCGTTATCATTATCATTATCATTATCATTATCGTTATCGTTATCGTTATCATTATCATTATCATTATCATTATCGTTATCGTTATCGTTATCATTATCATTATCATTATCATTATTATTATTATTATTATGGCCCGAACCCTTCCCGCGACGATACCTATTATTTTGTCGACCTTCGTTATTTCGCGAAGAATTACGATTGTTGGCTGTTTCCGGCGGCGTTGCCACGTATGGCGCAGATGCTGGTGGTGGTACAGGATACGGCGCGTATACCACCGGTGGAATATTACCATTTGCATTGATGCCGACGGTTTCTCGACTGTATTTCTGCTGAGTTGCCCGCTGATTATCGCGTTTCTCAACACGAAGCATTCTGTGTATAGGAGGTCGGGTTTATCGCAGTACTTACATTCCTTGGTGTCGTAGTTCTTTTTCTTGCATTCCTGCTCATTGTGTCCTTATACGCTGTAATAAGTGCAAAAGTTGCTACTTGTCGCTAGGCATTTGTGTGGGCTATTGGGGAGGATCTGGAATTTGACTCGGGTTTCCGTTCGGTGAGTCAGCATTTGACTTCGTTATAAGTTTGATAAGTTCGGGTAGCCACACAGGACATTCTGTATCATCATTTGGCTGACTCCCTGGCCAATAGTTTACCACTCTTCCGACACTAGTTCGGTGCTCAAAGGCTACGGCCTCAGCTATCGCTTCTCTAAGGCAGGGTGGATTCTTGGATCTAACTTGGTGTTCTAGCGAACCATTCAGCCCAAATAAGAATTGATCGAGCACTTCCATGTCGCCATTGGTTTTGTAGGTTTTCCTCTCCTAGTCGCGTAACTACGTCGCGGACGGCCTTACAAAATATAGCGAGCATGCCTGGATTGCCATCATAATGCGGAATGGTATTTAGTACTAGATGAAGGGATAACATCTATTGTCCGTCCCCAGGTCGTTCATCTCGCTGGGTTTCGTAAGGTGAGCTCGCAAATCGTACCCGTGCAGGAGATGGATGTCTTCGGTTTTCTCGTAGCCTGTCCACGTATAAGTTGTACTGTTCGCTGGAATTAGCATTTTCGATTCCCCTATTAGTTGGTTGTCATCGCTGTTCCGTGTCGTAGTTAGGATCATCTCCGAAGTCTCCCTCTTCAGTTTTGAATTGATCTAACATAGCGCGGACATTACATGCATTCCCTGCATGTGACTCGTATTTCCCTATGCCACTCGGGAATGTGTACTTACCTTGGAGGTCTTGGTTACGGGGGCGCGGTCTCGGTGTGGGGGAAGCTCCCGGTTTCCGATTTGCGATACCGGCTCCATTGGTTCCTGTCCAGTAGTCACTCCAGGTGTCCTGTGGCTCCTGCTTAAGATTCGTATCGAGTAATTATTTCGATGGGTTACCAGTCAGTAACGTGAGTCCTCGTTGCAGAAATTCGAAATCCTTGTCCGGGAAGGATAATTCCAACTCACTTCGTCTCTTCAACCCGTCCTGGTTGCTAAAGGTTTTGTCTTCTCATTGCATGCCTCGCTTTTCATTCTCTTTGTCCGTATCGTAGTCGAGGAGATTAAGTTGTTTAGGGATCGTCCCTGTATGAGACGTTTCTTCCAGTTGCGCTGCCGGGGCTACCCTTGCGGCCTCCGCGATCTCTATCTCGCGCATTTTTATTCAGCAAATGTTGTTTTGTGGCTGTAAAAAACCTAATGTCCTTGGCAGAGAATTTATCGACGGTCTTTAGAAAGGGCTCGATTGAACGAAGGGCTATTTCCAAGGTGTCTCCAAAGGTGTGTATTTCCAAAATTTGATAGGGCTTTGTTGCGTTGTTCCGTAAATCCAAACGCGCCCGCCTCTTCTTGGTTTCCCAGTGTTTCAACTGGTCCATTCTTATTACCCGTCAGAAACACTAGACCGCCGGCCGGATCCATTTTCTGGATACCATTTGCCATTTTTCTTGGTTTTATGCGGTGAAGAACTTTGTCGAACGTAATTTTAAAGCTGTTATTATGCTAGTCGCGAGCTCGAATGAAAATTCAATGTCTAAAGTTTGGCTAACTAGTATTAATTTCTTTCGTAGGTAAGTGCCCTTATAATTATAATATTTTGTGCCCTCGGCAACAAAATATTATAATTATAAGGGCATTTACCTTAAGGCAATAGCAATGATGAGGATAGAAACGATTGACGTCATCCTTCCGTCCTTCCTGTGAAGTGCGATCAGTTTACCGCACTGCACGATGTCGACCGTCGCAGTGGCTCGATTAATTAAGATGATGCCTCAGTTTAAGGCTTAAAACCACAATTACGCCCAGTTCCTTTATCAACGGAACCCCACACCTACCATTAGAAATGTTACATGTGTTCCATTCGTCGCTAGGCCGAAACCAGGCGAGATGTGCGTAAGAATGGATAAATGATTGGCGGTGGATTGAAATGATCGGGTAGGATTATTAACCAATATATTAACAGAGATTGGTTCGAAAGAGAAATCGCGGGTGTAAGTAAAGTGTGGACTCAGAGAAGGTTCGCGTCTCGACTAGTGTTGTCCTCCTCGTGTGTGGTCTCTGAGTCCTGACTACTGGTAGCCGTCTCGTGGTCGAGTGGAGAATAACTCGTGAGTGGGCGTCGGTGCCCCCTTTTATAATGTATGAGCAGACTGCCCTCTCTCTCCCCCGCTATTCGGGTCTCGAGTGCAGAGTTTCTAGAACTACGTACGAACTATCGTACGTAACACTCTTTCGAATACATTTCAACTGAATCAATGATATTATGTCAAGCATACCAAAAAATTCCGAATAACTAAAACTCAAAAATCGAAAAACTTGTTTATGCTTCACGAGTTAGAAGTAGAAACAGTCATGCGCGCGGATTCAGTTATTTCGGATTAATATGTAGCGCTAATATGCAAAAACGTCATGTATTGAAAGTGTATATATATATATATACTATCCCATGATATGCAAGAAAAAAATGGCGGTCGATGGGGCATTTTTACTAGCGCTATCGCTGCCGCGATGGGTGTTTTCTTCACCAATAAGGAAATATTTCCATTTTTTCGCCTGTTTGTTGATAAAATAGTCTATGATGGAATATATACAGCATTTTAACCACCATTTCAACGGAAATATATAATTATATACCACTTTTCTTGCATTTTAGTGCCATCCTCGTAAATCCGCTATCTTAAATACTTTGTATATAGTTAAATTTCTTTCAATATCCCATACTAAAAGGTTTCAGAGACACCCGAGAATGCCATAATATTTCATTACATATTAGTTTTTTGGCATATTAGTGCCGCCATCTTAAATCTACCGTCTTGAATGTAAACTTTACAACGAAAAATCAAACTATATTCGAGCAATACTACTTGATTTAGTAAAGCGGTTTGTAAAGAAAAATTGGAGCTGTTTAATGATACCTAACTGAAAGTTTCTTATCATTACAGAGAAACATTAACCCTTGAAAAAGGCAATTTTCGGTCTTAGGTAATTATGATGGGCTTTCTCGCACCGAATATTAATCCAAGAAGACCCTAAACAAAAACTAACGCCTATTGTTCTCTTTACGTACTTATCACTAACTTCTACTTGATAAAAATAGAAAAAACGAAAAAGAAAAAGAAATATAAAGAAATGAAATTATTCTCAAATCTTACAGTTTAAAGAGTAACTTTGTAATTATGTAATTAATTAAATTAAAAAAAGAATAATAATTCATAAAATTATGAGACAAATCTATAAAATTACGTAAAGCACGTACTATACTAACCTGTTCTAAATATCCGAGCTAGTGCTCCACCTCAATCTATATCCAGTCAAACTGTACTCGCAACTTGGAGCTCAACTTAATTGAGGGGACTGTTACATAATTTCACAGCTGCTCATGTAATGCGTGCAAATGTAAGACTAACCGTACACGATACCTGACACGGATACAAGTCTAACCGTTATACGAGGCACCGACAGGCACGTCCAGCAGTGAATAATTATTATGGATTAAACAATCTTTGGGCGTATCTTGCTCAAAGAGTGTCTCTCGACTTTTTCACTTACATTAGTGCTTACGGACCGCTGAAATTTATATAGACCAGTACTTTCATGAAGTGACAATTCCGCGAGGGTATTTTGAATAGATTTATTTCGTTATTGAAATTAAAGGCATTTGAGCTGTAAGCATACAAGCACGACTTAGGGTGTATTTCCTAAAACTTACCTTGCTTCAGATGAAATTAAACGAAGGAGAACAATTTGAGAAGTTGAGTAGATACTCCCCCAGCCCCCCCCCCTCCTGCCTCCCTTTCTGCATTTGAGGGAATCAAAAAACTATTTTTCCGAAACAAAGAGTGAACTTGAGCAAAAGAAAATACAAAAAAATACAAATTTGGCATTCTATCAGCTATATTTTTTTTTGGGTCACAGTTTCTGGTAATTTAAGTCAAAGTAGACAATTTAGACGACATGGATACATGTTAAGGAATAATAGAGACATAGAACATGTAAAAGAATAACATAGAGACTCATACATTAGTGTATAACATAAGAAACGTACCTCCGTAAGGTGCGGGATATTGTCCTGGTAGAATTGGATAACCAAGTCCCACATGGGTATGATGATGTGTATGAACGTGCCTTTGTGGTGGTGGTGATCTGTTATCTTTGTTTGAAGAATTGCTTGTGGAATCCCTACAGGCTGATTGTTGTTGTTGCTGTTGCTGATTACTATTATTCTGACTGTGCTGCTTACTACTTAATGTAGACTGATACTGTGATGGCGATGGTCCTGAAATATTGTTAGTGGAACCATTGGGTGATTTTATCGAGATTGGTTCTACAGTCAACAATGGACTTGAGGAAGCTGCTCGAGTTTTTGGAGTAGGTGATTTGATAGCTCTTTCCTGCAGTTCATGAATTTTGTGGGAAGAATAATATTGATTAGCATGATGCTGTAGTATATCAATTGCTTTTCCGTTTGGTGATCTACTAAGATCTTCTGGAGCATGATATCTTGGTAGTTGATGTAAAAAAGGATTACTTGTATACGTTCCAGGAACAATCATAGGGGTTAAATTTCGATATATTCCAGGATGACCTGGATCATACGATATACTACCATAATGATGCGAAGGTATGTATCCTGGATGAATATAAGTATATTGTGAAGTTGGAGGAGGCGGTGGACCATGAGTTTCCATTGTTGGCTTAACACCCTCTTGTTTCATTTTACCTTCGTCATGTTTATTGATTTCCTGTGTTTTGTCTTGCTTTAATTGATGTTTAGGGCTCAACGACATAGGTTTTTGAGCTATATTTTGTTTCAGAGTTTCTTCTTTACGTCTTTGTTCTCCAGAATAAATGTAAAATCTTCTATCATCGGAGCTAATACTAGCCGACGGTGATGAACGTCGAGCCTGTGAATTGTGGTATAATTGATAAGGATTCATCTGACTTTTGATTTCTATACTTTCTTTAAGGATCTGATGATTTTCAAGATGTTTTTCTTTTAAGCTTTGTAGTTCAGATTCTTGCTTTATTCTATGTTTTTGATCTACGAATTCTGGTTCCGAGAGTTCATTTAGTGTTTGACAATTTCCACCTTGACTTTGAAATGGATATCCTGTAGACATGTAGGCATTATAATTAGTGTAATAATGTGCTTGTAATTGTGGTGAAACGTGTGATGAAGTGGGTTCTTTTTTATCTTTATCTGGATTACAAGTCTGCAAACTAGACAAAGATGGCACTGATATTGAATTAAGAGATTTTAAATCACTTTTGGTTGCAACTTCACTAATTTTAGGTTCCTGTAATGGCTTCTCTTGCATATTTTGTATTAGGTAGGACGGCTGACCATAATATGGATACATACTGAAATGAGTAGCCAAATGGTTATGCCTACTCGATTTAATATCATGTTGCGAATGCTGCTTTAATAACTTGTTGCAGGTATCTGCTACATCAGAAGGTGTTGCATCATCAGATATGTCAGAATAAGCTGGACTTTGAACATCATCTCTCTCAGAATCAATAATTACAGTTTCTAATAAAGACTCACGAGGACTAATCGTAGGAGATTTCCGAGATTTTTTTTTCAAAATAGCAATTTTAGATATCTTTGAATCTTTATCATTATCATCTTCTGGCATTAAATCTGCAGTTGATTTTACTTTGAAATGAGGAATTTTCGTATGTATACCTGCATTAGAAAATGGTTGTAGAGTTGTTTGAATGTTTTGCATAGAAACGACACTGGGTGAAACTGTTTGATTTATAGTAGATGCTTGAGAAAGGATATGATCAGAAAAACTATGCAACGTGCTGTGTTGACACACCACAACCCCAGTGAGGCTACTAAATTGTTGATTTTGAACTTGAGAGTTTGAAGATTCAGTTTGAACCAAGATCTTTTTACCAGTTCTACCTTGCAGTATATGGTGATCTGATTCAGAAGATATTGCAATTGGCAATATGTCGTTGCAAGTTGACTGCTGGCTGTGCAAAGGCTGATCGGACTGAAATACAGAATTTTTTTTATCTTTCTGTATCTGAGAAGAAATTACTAAATTGGACATGTCAAACTGCTGCAATGAATTTGTATTTGGTGGAGGTGACTCATCTGGTGGGGAAGAATTTGTAGATAAAAAATTCGAACTTTCAGAATCGATTATTCTAGTTTTAAACTGAGTTTGAATTTGAGACGATTGAATAAATTGTGATGTAGAAACAATATTTATTGCAGCATCCTTATTTTCAAATTTCAGAATCGCTTGTTCAATAATATTTTTATTAGGTAGTTGTGATGGCTGAGATTCTATATCTGGTAATGTACAAGGCAGTACAAGAGATGATTCAGTTGATAACTGCTTCAATGAATTTGTAGATGAGTTTGTCAGTCTATTGAAGGTATTTTCTATCTTTTCTGCTGGAGATTTTACAGAAAATACAGGACTCGGTGGTTCTATATTGCTTTCATCATTTTCGGACATACTAGTTATTCCTTCCTTTGTATCATCATCGTCAATGGATCCGTGTACATGACTTTGATGATACTTCAATCCATTAATATGTTTATATTTCTTACAACAGTTAGGCTCAGGGCACTCTAACAGTACTGGACTCGCAGGAGGTGAGGTACTTGGAGGAGTAGGAAGTGGAATTTTCCGTTTACTTTTCTCATCCTCTTCGGGACATCGTATCTTTCTTTTGGTTGTAGAATCAGCACGTGGTGGAACGAAAGGTGCAGAACAAGGACTAGCTGCTGGTGATCCGTGTATACCTCTTCTACCTTTAGGTCCATTATTTCTAAGTTTACTATGCACAGAACTTCTAGTTTCTGTGAAATTACTTAAATCATTGCTAGAAACAACATTTGTTGTAGTTCTTCCTCTTTTAATGCGTCCTTTCGGCAATCTAACATCAAGATCACTTGTTGGTGAATCACAAAATCTCGGAGGAGCCCAATCATGGCGAGTACAATCTAATAATGTTCCAACGTATGTTTTGCCTCTCCATGTGATGTTTACCACAAGTACTCCTGTAAAGATAATATAATTTTGAATATAAAATAATAAGAACGTATTATATAAACAACTATGTAAAGTGTTTAAGTTTCTTTATAGCTGATACATATAAATAGTTAACCCCCCTGCGGTCTAACCCGAGTGTGACTCGGTATAAGAGAGCCATGTCAAAGTGGTTAACCCCGAGTCAAACTCGGAGTAACGTAATTACTTATAACTTGATAACCAACCATTGGAGCAGTATTGAACCAAGTGAAAATTAAAGCTTAAGAGTTGTACTTTTAAATTGCACATATACTTTTTATAATAATTCTTTATAACAAAACTAAATTAATAATCAAATTGTAACAAAACTCTATTTGTTTCAGCGCAAGAAGAAACAAAAGGTATGTTACCACGAGTAATTTTCATTCAAAATGGTGGAACCAAAATGACCAATTAAAAGTAGTAAAGCTATACGCTTAAATTTGTTTTCCCTAAAACTCTGGTTCTGTAGGATTTCGGAGATGCTGATTTCGAGATCGGTTTCTTAAAATTAAAATGGTGGACCTGATATGAAAAATCAAAACTTAGTAAATCTACATACATAATATTAAATTGATTAATACTATTTTCATATATATTTTTGAGAACGCAGATACAGTAGTGGCCAATACTTTATAGCCCCCCTTATTTAAATCAATGACATGTGCAGGTCTTTGTCAAAACTTATTTATACCTAATTTTTCTTTAGAATTTTGATAAACTACTTCAATATAGGATTTTTAAGCTTATTTAGATCTTCTTAAGTGTCACAGCTTGAACAATACACAAGTCTTTTTGATCGTAGAAAAGCGTTTTTTTCTATATCATCTTATTTTTGTACGCAGTAAATTTTTCTTTTTTTACTTTATGAATAAGGATATTTCACTTTAGATGTTATTTCAACCAGAGAAAAAAGTTTAGTGGGGTTGGATGCAAAAATATTTAATCCACAAACAATAAATTTGATTTCTTGAACTGAAAAAAGTTAATTTTTCGATAAATTATGTAATTTTCAATGTTAGAAGTTAAAAAGTGTGTCATATACTCATTCAATCCATAATGCTTATCCTTGAAAAGTTACGTTTTGTAAATAATCAAGGCATAAATGTCTAAGTGTCTCGGCCTTATCGTGAATGGGCCTTGAGTATAGATCTTAGAGCAACATTCACAATATTCTTACAATAACTGATAAAACTTTATTAGCATAGTAATTTGATAAGGGGTAGAAATTATTATAATATTTAAATTTAAAAATATTCTTAATTTAATAAATTTTAAATTTAATATTGTTGTTTTAAAAGTGTCATATTGATTTATTTATTTTAAATCTAATGTTGATGTTTTAAAAGTGTAGTATTAATTTATTTGAATAGTAGTGTAGTTAGGAGTAGTAATTGTTATACGATTCAAGGGGGTCAGCCTGAGTTAAACTCGAAAAACGAAATTTTTTTTATAAATCAATACAAATTTTCCTTTTAAAAGCAACCGTTCCGAAATTTCTTTTACCACAAATACTTGATAATATCTGTAATTTTACCGCTGTAAACCTCAAAATCTTCCTCCTACGTGACACAAGGTATTGCCATTGTCAATACTATATTTATTGGGAAAACTTTGCGGCGTACACGTTTCTAGGTTACACGATAAACCAAAAAAGTTTCCAACGGTAATTTGAATCCTTTTTAGGCACTCGCTCCTATATGAAGCAACAAAGTTACTTCATATAGCCCAGGGCGAAAGCCTGTTGGATTTGACCACGAAAGTGGTTGAATCCAATATTTGATTTTTTTACTATTTCAAAAAAATTTTACAAAAAAACCATTTAGGTAGTCTTTTAGAGGAGGAAATTCTGAACAAACATCAATTTTTCCAAGTATTATAATTACTTTTTATAAGAGTTGTATAGTAAGTTAAACAAAAAGTACTGAAATCAAGGTTCAGACCGGAACAGCTTCTAGCATACATGAAGTATATATTTCAAAGCACCCCTGTGAGCAACAATATTCCACTGTGAAACTATTTTATTCTGTCAAACATGATTAAATAGGACTTGTATATCATATCTGTACCAAAAAATAACCCAAGAATTGTAATATATGATATATGACAATGATATAATGCTTTACTCGCAAATCGAAAAAAAAGCTAGAAAAATGAACATTTTATTTTTAATACATTCAATATATTTTTTATATACTTTAAACACATACAAAAACAACTTTTTTAAATACTCACCCCTATTCGGAGTGACAAAGTCACTCCATATATCTCCAGACGAATAGTATTGGATTTGCCCATGAAAGTGGGTTTTTGCAATAATTAGACTGCCATATTTTTTAGAAACGTTCTATACCCAAAATACTTAGCTCATCTTGCAGAATGGGAAATTTTGAATAAATTTCACTTATTAAAACTACCGTCAAGTCTATATACAAATATTCTAAAATAAAAGAAACAATAATACCAAAAATCTTGAATGCGTCTGTACCCAGCAACTGGGGTACATGGAAAATGCCCTGGTATTCAATACTATACCTACTTATACCCACTTCTTTCACTTAATTGCATAAAATATATACTGTATACATTATATTCTATATAAATATATGTATAAAAAATATATATATATATATATATGCATATAGATATATAATGTAAGAAATATAAATAATAAAATAAATACCTACGCACAACCAATCTTTCTACTAAGCTTCATAAAATATATACTATATACATCATATTCCATGTAAATTATATACAAAAAATTTATGTGTATAAATAAATAATTCAAAATGATGTAATAAGTACCTACACATAACCAACTCTATTACTCAGCTTCAATATATATATATATATATATATATATATATATATATATATATATATATATATATATATATATATATATTGTATGTAAACCCAAGAATAATTTAAGATAAAAACTTAACATTATACCCATATGGAAGGAAAATTCTTACTTTTTTAGGCACTCCCCCCTACATGAAGCACCAAAGTTAGTTCATATAGCCCAGGGCGAAAGAGAATTTAACTACGAAGGTGGTTGAATCCAATATTTGATTATTTATTTAGCACATCTACTTAAGCGTACAAAGATACCAATGTACTTAAAAAAAACCAAGCGCACTATTGAATTATTCAATAAGTTGCTTGCATTTAATCTAAATAGCAAGCGATATAATATGGTATCCCATGGATTACTTCGGACAATTGAAAGCAACCCATGAAATACTTTCATGATACGCTAGTTATTTTTGCATAATATACGACTACCTTAACATACTAAAGTACTTGTGCTATTAAACTGAGGATTTTCTTTCCTATTCTTGCATTAAACAATCCCTGCTAAAAATGTTCTATTAAAACCTATTAAAACCAATTTAAAGTATAATAGGTTTTAATAGGAAATCTTAATCGGGTATTACCAGGTAAAAACCAATATAATCAATTAAAACGTATTTAAATGGATTATAGAAATTAATATACTTTAATCAGATTTAATAAGATGTTTTAAGATACAAAATAATTTTCTTATTCAAAAATACATCCTATTAAATCCGATTAGGGTACATTAATTTTTATAATCTATTCAAATATGTATTAATTGTTTATATTGGTTTTCATATAGTAATACCTGACTAAAAATTCATATTAAAACCTATTAGACTTTAAATTGGTTTTAATCAGATATTTTTAGCAGGGATTCCATGTTTTTTTTATTCGTGTACACATAATTACATTTTTTATTGAATTTCATAAAACATAAATTATATAAATTATATTTAAATATAAATATATTAATAAACAATATTTTATTTAAAGACATATATATTTAGTAAGTAGAGAACTTAAAAACAATAAATAATATTATATCTTACTTATAAACAAAAAAATTGTAAAACTTAAGTTTTTACTCTTGTTGCACAAAAATTAAGAAAAAAATAAATGCATATGTATATATAAATATATGCATATGTATATATAATCAAATAACTGTTAATTCTCTTCTAATCGTGTACCCGGGTAATAGTTCTTTGAGACTTAATAATTATTTTATGAAACTCAATAAGAAATGTGGCTATGGCCATAACAACATTTCTTACCGAGGTTCATAAGATACTAAATTATATAATTATATATATATATATATATATATATATATATATATATATATATATATATATATATATATATATCAATTAGTACCAACGAATCCCATTAAGAACAATAGATTTTGGTGAATTCATCCATCGATGAAATCTCTTGCCAGTCTGGTTTCTTCTGTAATTCTTTCGTTTGACAAATGAAAGAAATAGCTTCATCTTCTGCCTGACTATTCTTCCATTCTTCTGATGTGTTTTCTTAAAAAATGATACGGCAAATTGTTTCTACATTATTGAATTTTTCTTCTACTCTGGAACAATATTTGCAGGAGAAATCTTCACAAGGCCGTCTTGAAAGTCCATCAGCATTTCCATGTAAATTGCTTTTCTTGTGAATAATTTTGTACTTGTACTGATCCAATTTCCCTAACCAATGAGCCAATTGTCCATCCAATTCCTTAAACGACAATAACCAAGTTAAAGAAGAATGATCAGTCCTAATAATGAAAAGTTTACAGATAAGGTAATGATGAACATTTTTTAACGATTCTATAATAGCAAGGAGTTCACGTCGAGTGACACAATAATTTCTCTCTGATTTTGAAAGGACTAAACTATAATAACCTATGACTCATTTATTTGCAGGTGTCCAATTGTTTGCTCTAGCGATGACTTGAAATTGAACCAAACATTCACGAAGAGGCGATGATCCATCATAATCATCAGCTTTCAATTTAAAAACCAAATCCGTTCCCGAGTGGATAGGTCTAGTGTTCGGTAAAACAGAATTATCTACATTTGAACCTAAAGATAAAGATAACCCAGTGTCATTGATTCTAGCGTTCTCTGTTTCTGTTGTATGTGAATGTATATCTCTATTCTGTAAACGACTTAGCTGATTAATTTGGTGTTGCTGTTCTCGCTGTTCTGCCAGCAGTGTGTTATTCAGGGTCCGAAGTCTCGATATCTCTTCGTTCAAGTCAGTTATCTCCCTCTGCTCTCGGTCACCGAATAGTTCTCTTCGAACTTGTTGATCCCTCAGTACCCTAATCTGTGCTTCAAGTTCCTCACTGTGATGACGAACATCCAACAATTCCGAATCTCGAACATGAAGTTCCCTTTGTAAATTCAATGCATCCTCGTTGCATTGATGGAGTTCTTGATAAATTTCCTCTATACGTCTCTTCCAGCTTGTTATCTCCAAATTCGTTGCAGTGAGAGACGGTTGAGACTGCTCAGTTGAAAGAGTTCTCGGGGAGGAACTGGTGTTCTTGATACCACTGACATCTTGCCGGAACGTAAAAGCATAAACTTTCCACTAAATCACTTTTTCGAAAACACTATCCCGGACGAGCCCCCAAAATGATATGATCGGGTAATGAGAATGACAACACGTATTTATAGAAAGCACACTTGAACTCGGACTCTTTATTCGAACGTAAACACAACTGTTCTCAACAGCTGTCAGAATCAGACTGAACATAAACAATAACATCCGCGATGTCGCTAATCTCGTTGCTAAGGGTTGGTATGCGCGATTCTCGGTGTTCGAATCGCGCAACGTTCGAGCTCGGGCACAACAATATATATATTTATATATATATCATATTATAGTACTATTATTAATATTTATCAATTATTGAAATTTTATTACATAAGTTTAACGGATATCGATTTCGATAGTCGTTACGACTGAAGAAATCAATGTGCAAAAAAAAATTTTTATGTATAGATTATAATTAACTTCGATAAAGCGCAATCCAGCCAATATAGACATAAAGACGTACATAACCTCAAATCGCTGGAATTGTAACAAAGACTTTCGGCTCAAGATTTAACCCAGTAGAAATGCAGCTCAGTCGGCTAAAAAATTTGGGCTTCGTCGATCCGGTCGAGATAAAAATAAAGACGTACATAACCTCAAATCGCTGGAAGTGTAACAAAGACTTTGGGCTCAGGCTTTAGCCCACTACAAATACATCTCAGGCAGCCAAAAAATGTATTGTTTATTTATTTAAATTTTTTTATTTATTATAATAATGATAAATGTATATCGCTCCTCTTCCAGTTCCATTTCCTCTTCCTCTTCCATTTTCTCGTTCTCTTCCTCTTCCCCTCTGATATCCTCTACCACGCCCTCCTCTACCTCGATCTTCTCCGTTATTATCTAGAACGATAATATAAAATTTGTTTTTTATCGCGTTATAATTTTATATTTAATTTTATAACTATAATATCATATTCGTACAATAATTATAAGTTATTTTAATTTTTAATTATTTTCAAGTGCAATAAGAATGTTATGATTAGAAAACTTTAAAGAATATAAAAGAATTGTATTGAATTAACATTAAACTTTAATTTATTACTGTATTTTTAGTAATTTCAAAATTATTAAGTTTATTTCTTATTTTACCTTCAATTAGCTGCAATCTTCTGATGTGCTCATTCTGCTGCTGTAATGTATTGCGCAGCATTTGGAGCTCCCCCAACACATTATTCATAAAAATATTCTGAAAAAAGAAAATTGTAAATTTATTATAAATAATTTTTTTTTAAATTAATTTGAAAATAATTACTAGCTATGAACGCTCGCTTCGCTCGCAATTTACATAATAGTCAGTATAACATCATAATATTATATGACTCATAAATAATGAATCATATATTGATTTAAAAAATAACAAAATAGTTGTATGTATAATTGATCGCATGTTCGCTGTTAATTCCATTTATTTTTACTAATTTAATATACTATATAAAATATTTATGATTCATTAAAGCGAATTTAATAGTATACTAATATCAATGTAGCATTTCCATCAGAATTAATGAATTGAAATTAATTAAATTGAATAAAACGTATTCCATCAGACGTTGTATTATAATCATTTGATATACGCATCTATGCGAATAAGCTATATAGTACTTATATTCTGTGGATGATATTTAGCAAATGTTAAAGCTCGTTGTTGTACTGGAAAACTTATCCGTGGTTATATTCACGCGGGGTTTTACTGTTTTTAGACCCATTACACACTAAAAGGAACATAACACAGATATAAGATTTAATATGAGTTAGTATATATGTATATATGAGGAACAGGTATAAGATTTAGTATGGATTAATATATCTATATATGTGTGAGGTTCCTGCTGAAAATGTCCGATTAAAACCTATAAACCAATTTAAAGTGTAATATATTTTAATAGAAAATTAGGGTACATTCATTTTTATAATCTATTCAAATATGTATTAATTGTTGATATTGGTTTTAATAGGGTATTACCCGATTAAAATTTCCTATTAAAACCTATTATACTTTAAATCGGTTTTAATTGGACATTTTTAGCAAGGTAATAGTACTCTGTTTCCGATATCCGTTCCTGTTCTTCATATATACAGATATACTAACTCATGTTAAATCTTATATCTGTTCCTGTTCTTTATAGCGTGAATAGGCCTTATTCGCTGTCATAATATTGTATGACACTATCGTTGCCGTCTGCTACATGGCAGTAATGACATACGACTACTAATTGTATATTTAAACCCTTAATTTTTGTAATGATAATGTTTTAAATGAGAGTATAGAGAATCATCTATCAATTTAGAAATTCTCTCTGTAGTGTGGGTGTACAAAATTTCCTTTTAAAAGAATCAGAAATTATTAAAATACTTAAGTATTTATGCAATTGGATACAGTATCGAGTATTATTAGTTGTATTTAGATAAGTATTTATTTTGATTTTTATTAACTATTCATTACATATAAAAAATTATTGTTGCTTTGTGTGAAATTTATATAAATTTATTTTTAGATGAAAATGGTTGTAGATGTAGGGAAGGAACAATTGTAACTGATCAATCGTATTTTCTGCAAAGCAAAATTTAACTTAATAGAAACTTACTGAAATTTTAAAAAAATTTAAGACACATACCAAAGAAATATATATTAAGCATAAAATTTTAATATAATTTGATTTAATTCAATACTTATTAGAATACTTCCATACTTATTACAAACATTCATCTCAAACTTAATACATGATTCTTTAATATATTTTTTTACAAAGTTCCCTAACAAATTTTTTTACATATATTATATATAATAGAGTATATTTTTACATATATTATATATAATAGAATATATTTTTACATATATTATATATAATAGAGTATATTTTTACATATATTATATATAATAGAGTATATTTTTACATATATTATATATAATAGAGTATATTTTTACATATATTATATATAATAGAGTATATTTTTACATATATTATATATAATAGAGTATATTTTTACATATATTATATATAATAGAGTATATTTTTACATATATTATTATAATATTTCAAAAGTTTGATTTTTAAATACCACATGCTTAATAAATACAAAATAATTTAAAAAATACTTTACCATATACGGAGGAATTGGTTCATTATTGGCACAAACGCCATTATTCCTCTGGTCACCACCATCATTGCCGTGGCCATTCGCAACAACATCATCAACCTGGTGATTATCCTGGCCATCCGCAACATCACCAGGGTTAATGCTCTGGCTATTAGCAGCTTCACCACCAGAATTTTCAATATTATTCTGGTCAACACCATTTTCTAACCATTAAAATTAAATTAAATAATCAATATAAAAATTTTTAATAACTACCCTGGTAGAAATAAAAAAAAATAATGACAAAAAATTACAAATAATAACAAATAATGACAAATAAATATCGATAATTTTAGTATGAATTCGGACTTTTTTATTTGTAATTAGTTTTCATTATTTGCTAATATTTGTCATTATTTGTTTTTATTTGAAATTATCGATGATTATCAATTGTTGTTCGTGGTTATTTGAGATTATTTTTATTACTTAGGGCTGACCAAAAATTATGTTAGACGGGCAATAAACGGAGCCAAATCTCATCTGAAATTAATAGAAAACTATCCAGAACTAGCTGTAGACTATGGAGATGATGAACCGTATATGATAGTTATAAAAATTTTTTTTAACGGGTCAGCATCACCTTCAATTTCAATACAATAATAAATTGTATTTAATATTATTCAGTAACTTAAATTATTTATATTGGTTTTTGTGGGCACGCTCTCATAAAAATCTATTTTCCACTGGGCCTAGCCTCTACTCGTAACTTAAGGGGTTATATCCCCCAAATTTTTTTGTTTTTTCCTTTTTTTTATTGGCTTAAATCTTGCCAAAACAATTCTAGAATCAAAATCTACAACGCCCAAGTACCGATTTAAACTCAAAATTTTTTTAAAATCAATTTTTTCCAAACAGCTTTTTAGCGATGCTCGCTTTTTTGAATTTCGCGGCTTTGGATATTAGTAGAAGTTACCTACGATCGATATCGTGTTTTAAATTTTAATTATAGAGGTCGCTACAGGACATTACGACGGTTACAGCGTCTTTACAGCACGTGTTTACTCACACTTGCCCTGTGTTTAGTCGATCAGCCGTTCTCGTTGTTTACGTTGTTATTTTGAGTTTTGCTTTACTTTTTAACTGTGAATTATATTTACAAGTACTTAATTATGAGTGAAAAGGTGTACAGTGGCCGCAAAGGCAGTAAAACAAGAAGTACAAGTGCAAAACGAAGTAAAATTAGTAATCGACGCCCGCCTAACCGCCATTCGTTCGAAGGCGATTCGGAGCACGTTAGTACCTCGGCTAAGAAATTGAAAACTACTGATTTAGACCGTGACCGCGATGTTGATAATAATTTCGGCTACTGTTTCATCAACTTTTTCGCTGTATTTACTGCTCTTTCTGAATTAGTAGTATGCAAAAAATGTAATGGTGAAGTAGTGTGGTCAATTGCTCCAAAGACGGTGTCAAGCGGTAAGACTATAGTTGACATTGCGACTGACGTAGTCGTTATTATCTTCAATGACGGCTTCTAGGGTCTGTTTGCCGTTTACGATGCTCTTGGGTTGACTGTTGAACCAAACATGTACGAGTTTTGCGTGGAAACGGACGCCAATCGCGTCAAAACCGCTGAGCATCGTATGTCCGATATCGCGAAAGATGCCGGGCGCAGCATTACATCAGGCAAAAAAAAGAAGAAGAGGAAATGAAGGCCCTGGAAGGACAATTATATGGTGCAGGGATAGCAGACTGAAGATAAAAAAATTATTATGGACTATATTTTTGCGATTCTTAAGATTTATAGCATTTTGAAATTTCAAACGCGTTTTTCTCGAAACCATGTTTTCAAAATCGGCAAGCAGTAGAACTCAAAAAGTTTACATCCGATTGACTTAAAATTTTAACAGTAGCTTCATTGTTTGATTATCTAGTGAAGTACACACGATGTTAGCGATTAATTAACAAGAAAAAAAGTTATAAACAATTTAAGTCGATTTTTTCGTCAAAAACATGATTTTTTGTTAAAACAATCGCCATTTCGCGAAAAAAATTCTAAAAATATAATCATGTGTACTTCACTAGCAAAACTCATGTAGATAATAGAAAATTTTTTTTTGTTATAGGTGGAGTTTTACGAGACTAGTACTGCTCGCCGCGGAAGACCTTTTTGAAAAAGCGGTTCACGGTAATCACTGCACAGCCGGCATTTTGTAAAAAAATATCAATAAAAAAATTTGTTCTCTTCTTCAAGAGTTGCTTAATCCAATGATATATTATTTGTATACCTTTAATCTCAAATGTCCTTTAAAAAAAATAATTAACAAAGCCTTGTTTTTTAGAGCATAAGGAGATATAACCCCTTAAGGGCATATTTGACTCCTAGAAAACTCACTTTTAAAATTATTTCCAGCCCATTCCAATCGATTTGGAATTTCAAGACCTTTAGTATTATTATATGTAATATAAAATGTTTTGTAAAGATGTAAATTTTAATAAAGCAAGTTATTTTTAAATAAAAACCTTCAAATTATGACATTTTATAATCCCGCTTCATACATTCTAAAAAATTTCGCTTTATTTTTAAAAAACATTGAAGAATAATAATTAATAATCGTGATCAATAATATTTGATAAATTTTAATATAAACTAATGCTTATATATAATTAAATAATAACAAATAAAATATAATGACAAATAATAGCAAATAATAAAAAAATAATAGCAAACAATAACAAATAATAGCAAATAATAATAAATAATAATAAACAATGGCAAATATTAACAAATAAATTTGTCTGATTTCATAATCAAAATATTCAATATTATTTGTTATTATTTGTAAATATCTGTCATTATTTTTTATTATCTCTAATTATTTGTTAAAAGTTATTTTTACTTCTGCCAGGGTATATATTTCTATTTTTCAAATTTTTAACAAAACAATATAATATAAATAAATAATATAAATCATAAAAAAAATTTCAAATAGTTTTCTTATAATTACCATTATAATTGTCTGCCATTTCATTGAATTTTCAAATTTTATTATTTTAATAATAAATTTACCCACTTTTATCCAAAGAGCAAAAGCATGAATTATAAACATATAAAAGGTGTATTTCGTCGGTTTTTTTTTGAATCTAAAAGCAAAACGGAACGTTCCGCTATATGCCACTTTTGAAACGTTCCAGAATATATTTCGCTCGGTCGGTTCGCAGTGCGGTATTGTTTTATCGACGAATCGTCGACGACGATTTAGTCATCGCAGAACAACATATTATAGAAAAATTGAGTTTTCCTATTTCAAAAGTATCCGAGGTCGATCAAACATATATTTATTGATTCGTATAGGATAAGAAAACTCGATTTTTGTTATAGTTATCTAAGTTATGTTGTTTCGCAATGACAGAATCGTTTAGATGATGCGCTCCGTAGTTTTTAGTGTCTAAGTATAATAAAAAATACTCGATAACGGCATCTAGGTGTACAAGGTGGTCGATGACAAGATCTAAGTGATGCGCTCCGTATTTTTTCGTGGCTAGATGTAAAAAATATTCGAAGACAGCATCTAGGTATATAGGGTGATTGATGATAAAGTCTAGGTGATGCGCACCGTAGTTTTTGATATCTCGGTTGAAAATATAATCGAGTACGGCGTCTAGGAGTACAAAGTCTAGGTGGTGCGCTTCGTAGTTTTTTAAATCTAAATATAAAAAATACTCGATAATGGCGTCTAGATATACAAACTGGTCAATGACGAAGTTTAAATGGCGTGCTTCGTAGTTTTCCGAGTCTAGGTGTAAAAAATTTTCAAAGCCAATCTAGGTTCAACGTATAGGGTGACCAATAACAATGTCTAAATGGTACAAACCGTAATTTTTAGTCTCTAGGTTTAAAATATACTCAAGTACGACGTTCAGGAGTACAAGGTGACCGATAATCAAGTCTAGGTGATGCGCTACATAATTTTAGTATTTAAGTATAAAAAATACTCTCTATCTAGGTATACAGAATGGCCAATAACGAAGTCTAGGTGGTGCACACCGAAGTTTTTAACGCCAGGTGTAAAAAATACTCAAAGACGACGTTTATATGAATAGGGTGCTGATGAAGAAATCTAAATAATGCGTACCATAATTTTTAGTGTATAAGTATAAAATATACGCAAGAAGGTGTCTGAGTCTACAGGGTTAATGTACTATTAATGTGTAAATAGTTGTGCAGTACAGCTAAACTTACTTCCGGGTCTTAAATGCTACGATATAATCCGCAATATTTAATATTACTCGCAGAAAATAATATATTCACTATCAATCAAAATTGGATACGAGTATCAAAATCTAATATCAGCACTTGATATAACTGTCATACCTTTCTTACATAAGAAATCAACATTTCTCTACTAGATGGATACCTGTTCTCGTACCTGTTTATTGGTTTACACTAATAAACTTACCATGTTCAATCCATATAGTCTATCTTCCCAAATATATCACAGTGTGTATTAAGATAAAGTCTTTTATTCGTCGCCTGTGATTGGAAACAGCGTTAGTGACCAGAAGTGCAGAATTAACTTCAAATGAATAACTTCAGAATATACCGAATTGAACTGGTGAAATTTTGTACCGCGAAGTTATCTATAATAACATCGTGGTACAGAATTTCACCTGTCCAACTCGGAGTACTCTAAAGTGCCATTCGATATCAATTCTACACTTGTAGTCGACAATACTACTTCATTTATTAATTTCTAATATTTATTAAAACATTTTAAGTTTTCATTCACTTATTAATTTATAATATTTATTAAAATATTTTAAGTTTACTTAATAACAACAGTCAACAGGATTATAATCATCCTAGGAGAAATAAGTACTTTTTATTAAATTTATATTTATATGAGAATCATTTGTGAGACAATTTTATTTATAATAACCTGTTGATAACAATTAGTGAATCAACTGTGAGCAATTTTATTTATATTAACCTGATAATAATATAATAGCCAGCAATTTCCAATAATATATAGTTAAATTTTATATATAGAAAGTTTTAAGTTTATTTAATAATAAAAATCAACAGGATTATATAATCTTACTAGGAAAGATAAGTACTTTTTTTTAAGCTTATATTTACATGAATCGACTGTGAACTAATTTTATTTATAATGACCTGTTGATAATAATCTGTGATTTGCAATAATATATAGTTAAATTTTAAAAACATACACACACACACATACACATTAAATTAAACAAATTTTATATACATTCTTATAATACTAAAAATAAATATTATTATATATTTATTACGCTTAAAAAAATAATTCTATAATCTCAATAAGATCAAATATTAGTTAAGTTTACACCAAAGTTTATACTAAAGTTTAATAACAATATATATGAATTCTTACGATCCTATTATTGTTAATATTAATAAAAATTTAATACGAAAATGGAAAAAGAAAATAACCCCGGATGGAAACTGCCTATTTCGAAGACTTTCATTTGGATTATTTAATTCTCAGGACCAACATGTACTTACGAGTATTAGAAATACAATAGTTAATTATGTTCTTAATAATTGGGAAGATGTAAAATATATTTTGGCAGCAACAGATGTTTTTTATCATTATAAAGATAAATATGATAAATATGATTATCGCCAAAGAATGAGTCAATTAGGTAGAATGGGATCTGATTTTTAAATTGGTATATTTGTTACAATTTACAATCGATCTGTAGTTTTATATGAAAATCAAAATAATCAAATTAATTTTATATTTAGAATAAATAATAGTGATAATAACATTGAGAATATTTTACAGTTATTATTTTCAGGCAATAGAACTGGAAGTCTCTTCGAATATATTCGAGACAATAATCTAGTTAATCTCACTTTAACTAAAAAATCACAATTATTTGAACTACATCAAAAAGAAAATTTAAAATCAAATTGTAATACAAGTCCAAAAAATATTGAACAATTACCTCAATTTAAACAAAGAGAATATTTACAATCAAAATGTAATAAAAATCCAATAAATAGTGACCGTACAATTAAGATAAATTAAATAACAGTGATTATTACATACTTAAAGAAAATAGTAACATTCAAACAATAACGAAACAAATTTCAATTATTTATTTAAACCAGAATACAATTCTTAAATCTACACAAAATCTGCAAAAAAAATTAAAAAATTAAATCATATCAAAATATAATATAGATGAAACACATAATATAGATATTATTCATAAAGAAAAATGTAATCGAAGAAAAAAATAGCAATAATTTAATGAACACTACTTCAATGTCAAATACTATAAATAATAAAATTATTTCAGAAAAAAAAGATATTGTTTCAAATAAATTAATAAAACACCAAGAATCAAATAAAACAGAACATCATATTAGTAAATCACAACTTAACGAAAAACAATCACTAGAAAAATAATATAATAATAAATTTAATTGTACGGTATTGATAGAAAATCTTAATAAATACCAAAATCAATGTCAAAATCAAAATGCATATCCCACAGATTAGAATAAAAAACAAAAAAAGAAGAATAATTATTACAAAAAACAAGATTTAAGTCACAACGAAAAATCATCTATACCTAATATAGTAAATAATCAAAATAACTTACATGAAACATTTCAAATAAAAAAAAAATATATAAAAGAATAAATTAAGAAAGAGAATAAAAGAAAAGATTACGATGAAAAAAAGAATATGAAAAATTTTAATTCAAATCAAAAGTTACTGATTACTAACAAAATAAATGTCATTAATAAATATACAAAAAAAAATTATGAAAGAGAAAAAAAGGAAAAATTACTATGAAAAAAAGAATATAAAAAATTTAAATCCAAATCAAAAGTCATCGATAACTAATAAAATAATTGTTGAAAATGATTTATTACAAAAAACAAATAATTTTAAGGAAATACAAATAAATAACAATTCAGATATAGTAAATTACACAAATAAAATAAACTTAAATATAAAAGATGAGTTCAAATCAATTGAACTTTTAAATAAAAACGAAAATAACATTTTCGTAAATACAACACTTGATAAATTACTTTTCAAAAAAATATTTATTAAAGTATTTCTCAGATAACAATACCTTGCTTTGTCATATTACCTGAAATTCAATACAACCCTCTTAGTAAAAATAATAAATTAAACATAAAATATGAAACCACGAAGACAAATAAACAATTAAATACATCAAAAATAAAACCATGTTTTATACTATTACCAAAAATCGATGCATTAATTAATAATATACAATATACAACCAATTATACTGAAACATTATTGAATGAATCTAAAAATAATCAAATAGCAATTCTAAATGAAAAAAACGTTATGAATAAATTATCGAAAGACAATAATACTTTTGAAAACCAAATTATTAACGATTCTTATACAATTAATGATATTGAATTAAATTTAAATCCATTAATAGTTACTACGGATAATTTTAACGAAACGTTAATAAAGTTGAACCTAATAAATATAAAAACAAATAACTGTACAATTAAAGAATCAACAAAATGTAAAATTATAACAGACATTAGAACCAATTTCAACCTAAAAAAAATATATAAAGATAACAAAATTTATTATAAAATTAAACATAATTCAAATACAATTATTAATTCAATAAAAACTAAAGATTGTTTCGTACTTTTAACACCTACTGAACTACGAACTAATTCATTTGATATAAAAATAAAATTAAATCGATTGAAATATAGAAACTTAGTAAGAAAATTACGCTTAAATGAAAATTTTCGAGATAATGAGAAAAGAAAAGATGCTGAAAGAAAAAGAATTCTCCGAAAAAATATTAATTTTCGAAGTAAAGAAAAAGAACACGATAAAATAAGGAAAACAAAAACAAATTTAAACGTTAATGTAAACACTATAATTGACACTGAACAAATAAATACAGAAAACAATTTTAAAAATTATGATACAATTATTAACAATTATTATAAATCAATAACTGAAGGACCAACATATATTTGTTCAAGTTGTGGTGGCCTTTTCTTTAAAAGATCTATAACCAAATATAAACCAAAAAATGAAAACATATATATACAAAACATTAATATTTCTAAAATTTACAAAATAAAAACAGAACAAAACGAAATATTCTTATGCTTGACTTGTAAAAGGTACCTACAAAAAAGTATGATACCTAAATTAGCTTTAATTAAGGTGATGCTAAACCCTTTTGTTACCGTAAAATACGGGGAACCACTTTTTTCATTCAATATTTAATTTTGAGAAAATATCTCTCTGATAAGTTGTTGTTTTTGAGTAGGACAATAACGTTTCATAGAGATATTTACTCAAAATTAAAAATAAAATACGAAAAGTGGTTCCTCATATTTGTCGGTGACTGGTGACTTTAGCATCACCTTAATGGTTTTGAATTTGATAAAATAGACAAAAATTTATTGGATTTAACTACAATGGAAGAAAGATTTGTTTCACATCGACTTCCATTTTTACAAATTCGAACTTTAGGAGTAGATAAACAATTTGGCCTCAAAGGAAATTGTGTAAATGTTCCAGTTGATCTTAATTCATTTATATCCAAATTACCACGAAATCCAGACAATATTCAATTGATTCACATAAAACTATGTAGAAGATTAACAGATAAACATCATTACGATTACCAAGTTATAAGACAATCAAAAATTTTACAGGCAATAAATTACCTATTAAAAAGTGATGTATACATGAAACATAAAATAACATTAGATGAAACTTGGCAGAAAAATATTGATATTTACATTAATCAAAATATAATAAATGAAGTTACGAATATAAATAATGATATTGACAATAATGATGATTGGGAAGAAACTGAAGAAGAATCATTAAATCCATGAAACATAGAAACAGTACTTGAAGATGAATATATAAATAATGTTGGAATAAAATTGGCACCAAGAGAGAATAAAATTCCTGTTTCAATCATCTATGATGATGACTTAATGTCATTAGCCTTTCCAAAAATTTATGGTGGAAAAATTAGATCTTACAAAAAAATAACAACAAAAATAACATTACCAGATATTGCTAAAACTGAAATATGCATGTACGATCGTCGATGTGCAAAAAATATACCAGTAATATTTGTACATCATAGTAGAGTTAGATTAGAAAGATTGTTTTCACACATGCAGATTAATTTAAGAATGAAAAGAAAAACCAATAATGTAACTGATAATTGTTTTAGAATCTTAAAAAATGACAGATCTAGTCATTCCTTTTGGGAAAAAAAAGTTTTAATGGCAATGATTAGACAACGAGGAAGACCAGACCTATTTTTAACATTATCGGCAGCAGAAATACAATGGTTAGATTTAATTCGCATATTAGTAAAAATTCTAGAAAATAAAATTATTACAAATGAAGATGCAGAAAATTTATCTTGGCAAGAAAGAGCTAAATTAATTCAATCAGATCCAGTTACTTGCGCTAGATATTTCGAACATAAAATAAGGTGTTTATTTAAATTATTACAGTCAGAATTTGGGTCATTTAAAAATAATCCTATAATTGACATGTATCATAGAATTGAATTTCAGCACCTTGGTAGTCCTCATGTTCACGTCATGCTTTGGTTAAAAGATGCTCCAAATACGATCCATATGATGCACAATCAAAAGATTCGGTTGAAAAATGTATTGATCAATATATCATTGTGATTCTAAAAATGAACTAGCTAAAGATTTTATAAAATATCAAGGTCACAAACATGCCAAAAATTGTAAAAAAATTATAAATGGTATGACAATATGTAAATATAATATGCCTGGATATCCCATGAGAAAAACAACCATCATTGAACCTCTTGAAAATACTCCAAATAATTGTAATAAAAAACAATTACAAGATCAGTATATAAAAATTAGAAATTATTCAGATCAACTAAGTAAAAATATTATACAATTTGATAAAATGACGTTTGATGAATTTTTAAATAATTTATCTATATCAGAAGAAGAATATATCAAAACTATTCAATACCATATTAAACAACCAATGCTTCTAGTGAAACGTAACGTTTGTGATATAAATACAAATGCTTACAATCTAGTAATATTAAAATTACATCAAGCTAATATGGATTTACAATGTATCCTAACTCCTTTCGGTTGTGTAACTTATGTCGCTAATTACATAAACAAATCTCAAAGAGGTATGGCAAGTAATTACACTTAAAGAATGTGCTGATTTAATAACAAAAGGTAATATGACAACTAAACAACAATTACGTACTATAGCTAATTGTTTCATAAATAAAAGTGAAATTTCAGCACAAGAAGTAATATATCTTTTATTATTTATGCCATTGTCAAATTGTACAAGGAGTTCTATTTATATTAATACTTCTCCTATAGAAAATCGTACGAAAATAATAAAACATAGATACGAACTATATAAACTTGATCCAGATTCTACAGATATAGTCGTACCTGGATTAATAGAACACTATCAACAAAGACCACTAGATTTAGAAACCATTTGTTTAGCTGATTTCGCAGCTGAATATGATTGCATTAAAAACAAAAAAAATAATAAGAATAATATTAATACTGATTTTAATAATGACGATGCTTCGGAAATAATGACAAGAATGAAGAAATGACGACTGTAAGAATTATTCCATTGTTAAATCATTCTGGGTACGTAAAAAAAAGATCGAAAACAAAAATTATTAGATATAGAAAATACAATATACATCAAGATGAATTAAATTACTATCGAGAACAATTAACGTTATATAAACCATGGCGAGAAATTGAACTGAATATTGATGATGCCAAAATGATATACAATAATAACAAAGAATTAATACATCAAAATAAAAAAAAATATATATTCGACACTGAAATTGATTATGATGATATATTAAAAAATATTCAATCAGGTGAACAAGAAGAAAATGTTAATTATGGAGATAAACCGTCAGAATTTCTTATATTCGAAGCAGGCAATAATGAAACTGACATAGGAGTTGATATTTTAAATAAACCCAGTAAAAAGTCGGAATCATTTATTGTTCCAAAACTTGTAACGGATGATGAATACGAAGAATTGATTGGAAGTTTAAATAAGAAACAATACGAATACCATATTGACTTATTACATAAAATAAAAACAAAAAATGAACAATTCTTTGATTTTATAAATGAAGGTGCAGGAGTTGGCAAAAGTAGATTAATTAAAGTCATTTTACAATCATTACTTCGTTATTATATGAAAATATATAAAGAAGAATCAGATTCATTATTTGTTTTACTTTGTGCGCCTACAGGAAAAGCAGCATTTAATATTGGTGGAATGACTCTTCATTCCGCATTTAGTTTACCTGTCAATCAAATTTTTATGAATCACTTAAATTCAGATATAGCAAACACAATTGCTGCTAAACTAAAAAATTTAAAATTAATTATTATCGATGAAATAAGTATGACAGGTCGACGAATGTTTGCACAAGTAAACCAAAGATTATAACAAATATTTAGATCTAATGAGTTATTCAAAGGTATTTCACTTATTGTTTGTGGCGATTTTAATCAATTAAAGCCTGTCCTAGATGGATCAATTTTTGAACCACAAAATTCAACTTTAGGAATTTTACAAGGTGCTTACTTATGGTTAAATTTTAAAATTTATACATTAGTTGAAATAATGCGACAAATAGACGATAAATTATTTGCTGAAGCACTAAATAATTTAGCTACTGCTTCAACATGACCCATTGATGACGATTTGTTTAGATCACGCACTATAAATAATATTCCCAATATTAACATACCTGAAAATTGTATAAGATTATTTAGCACAAATAATGCAGTAAATCATTATAATAATTCATTTTTAAATTCTTTAAATACAGAAGGATGTATTAGTGAATGTATAGACAACTGTATAGGAGAAGGAAGTGAAGCTGCTAAGACTAAATTATTAAGTAATGCAAAACAATTACCGGCTCAAAAAATGCAAGGTCTACCTAATACATTATTATTAAAAATAACGGCAAGATATACTTTAACAAATAATATTGATACTGAAGATGGATTAAATAATGGAACAAGTGGAAAATTAAGAAACATTACTTACGGACATTACATTTGTTCAAAAACAAAAAATAAAATCAAAATACCATTAGAAGTTTACATAGAATTCGATGATGATCACGTAGGAAAAAAAATTAGGTCTCAACATTATGAAAAAATCAAAGGTGAAAATATTCCAATGAATTGGACACCGATTGGCAGAAGTTCACGAGCCGTAAATATAACAAAATCAGCTGGATTACAAATAAACCGAAATCAATTTCCTGTACAACCTACAGAAGCAATGACAATACATAAATCGCAAGGATCTACATATAAAAATGTATTCGTAAACATAAAGTATATTAAAGACAAACGAATGTTATACGTTGCATTTAGTCGAGTAACTAGTGCTTCTGGATTGTGTTTACAAGGAGAATACATACCCCCACAAAAATATCCTGACAAAGTCGAAAACTAATGTTAATAATAAAGGACTTTCTCTGTGTAAACGAAACATCTCGTTTTCGAACTTCATAAGTGATACAAAAATTTAAACACATTCTCTTATATTTATCAAAATGTAAGAAGTTTAAATAAAAATATTGGTTATATCAAATCTGATAGAAATTTCATGAATGGCGACATAATATCACTTGTTGAAACGTGGACATTAGATAAAGATGTAATAGATATCGATAATTTTGAAATTATTTCTCGACAAAATTGTATAGCATCAAATAGAAAACCATATGGTTACGTAACATACATTAACAAAAGAATTAATAACGAATCTATAAAATGTTTCTATAATAGAACAATTTCTAAAAACAAATGTTACGTGTCATTTACATGAATCAATGTTTATGACTATAGTATTATTACTGTTTACAAATCCCCTAAATATCCATCATTTCACTTCACAATGAATTTAATCAATGTTTTTCAAGAAATCAAAAAACAAAATACTTCTAATATTATTTTTATAGGAGATTTTAACATAAACATTAAAAATGACAATGATAGTGAAACAAAACATATAATCAATATAATGTTGGATTATAATTTAAGATTAGCAGTATCAAAAGAATCTGTGACAACAGATTATTATACGACAATTGATTTGTGCTTTAGTAATATTCCTTTGAACGTACATATTTTTGAAAGTATTTACAGCGATTATAAACCTTTACGGTTTGAATTACAAATAGCTCATTTGTAAACGAATGAATAACATTCGAATGCGAAATTAATTTTGTTCATGTATAAATAATTATATCAATGATACGATATAACGAGATGAATAAATACGAATATTATTAAATCATATTCTTTTATAACACAATTTATATCAAAACATATTTTTATCTTATAAATTAAAATTTTTTAAATCAACTGAATTTATAGTTAAAGCATTATTCCTTTTAAAAAAACAGGCTAAACTTGCCTGGTTTAAGTTGCAATACAGGGTATAATAAAAAATAAACAACTAATTAGCGCCTATAAATTCAGTTGATTAATCTTAATATGATTTCATAAAAAATAATTATAATAAACCAATTATTAATATTTAAAGAAAATTTTAAAATCGAAATGAAAAATATAATAGAAAGATAATAATTTATTTATAATAATATAACTCAAAGAAATATTATTCTCATTACTATATTTTAAAGAAATAATATACTTAAATACAAATTTAAGTACTAGTATCGCCATGTAATGCAACATTTATCACGAATAGTTTAGTCTGTTTTTTTAAATGGAATAATGCTTTTGCAAAAAAAGTATTGTTATTAATTTATTCTAATCGTACCATTAGTAACAATTTTTTCAAATGAATATTAATTGTAAGTTTTAAATAAGATTTTACACACAACAAATCAATTGTCATATGTAAATAGAAAATTAAAAGATTTACAACATTTAGTACAAAAGTATTTCTAAATATATAATCAAAAATAACTTTCACTTTTGCACTATTTCAGTTAATTAGTATTCGAATGAAATTCAGTAGTTTTATTTCGATTGTAAAATTAATCAATGTGAATGAAACTAATGAGATTCATAAGAACATACATTCTCAAACAGGACTACCTAATAAATTATTATTATATAAGGTTCGTATGTAATTAATAACAAGTTTTTAATTATGTTATTTCAGAAAATAATGTGTTCCAATGAAACCTAATAGTTTTATTTAGTTTGTTAAATTAACAAATCTGAAAAAATTAAAGGGTTTCATTAGAATATGTATTCTTCAATATTTAATAGGTATAGTATATTAAGTATTAATAAATATTTATTAATATAATGCTAGTAATTTAATTAACATTATTTATTCATTGTAGGACCATAAGTTTAATGTAGACTTTTATTTGTAAATATTATGACTATCTCACTAATAAAATATTGGGTCATGTCGAGCCACTCGTCATATTCAATAAAGAAATGTATTCTTGGTAAGCTTATAAAATAAATGTAAGTATTGAGTTTGTAAATGTTATGGCTACCTCAAATTATTACTTCAATACAGATATAAAAATATCAAACTTTTCTGAGTAGGTGAAAGCTTTATACGAAAAGCACAGCGTTTCGCTTTTAGCGATGTTTATATACTAAAACGATTGTGGATTACTTTTTCATTCAAATTGTTTATACATACAATGGTAATATCTTGTGTCACGTAGGATTAAGATTTTGAGATTTTGTAACGGTAAAAGTACAGATATTATCAAGTATTTATAGTAAAAAGAAATCAGAAATTGCTTTTAAATAAAAACTTTTTATCGGATCATAAAAAAAATCCTATTTTCGAGTTTAACTCAGGCCGAGTTTAGCCCCATAAATTATCAAATATTATTAATTTATTTTATTTTAATTTAATACTAACTGAATTCACTCACTCGCTAGCACTCTTTCGCGTAAGTTGAAAGGTATTTCATGAAATATGATCAAGGTTTTTGTATATTTATTCTTTAAGGTTTTTTATATTTTAGAATTAGAATGTTGGTATAATATATTTATACATTAATATATATAATGTAAATATTGTCACTGAGTTTTCTTATAGAGCTATACAATAATTATTAGCTATATTATAAGTATTAGCTATATAATAATTGTAATTGATATTGAATTTTATACTTAATATTCTTTGTCATACAGTATATTTTCTAATTTATACACGTTAATATTTGATGATGGTATTAAGGGGAGTCCTATACCTTATACCCAGATACCGACATTATCAATTTTTTGTTTTACGCAGACAATTTTTACTTTAATAAAATTTTACGAACATACGCACATTCTTAGTGAGAAATAGATTTGAAAATCTTGAGGCTGCATCATTTGCTTGCGCTCGCGACGTTGATGGCCTGTCGTTACAGCAGGCTCCGATTCCGTCTGCTGGTTAGCCGAAGGCGCCACAGCCACTCCCCCCCTTGAGGCTACCTGGATTGAAAGGCAGGCTGGTGAAGGTTGAGGTTGCTGTGCTTGTTGAGGGTCCTCTGGAAGTTGGAAGATGACTGTGCGGGCTGCCTGTTGCCGAGTTAGAGGTGAACCGGTCGGCTCGTCTGCCGAGATGTATGCTGGCTTCAACTGGTTTATGGAGACGGTTTTCGGCGTCCTCTTGATGTCCACGATGTACCTTTTCTCGTCTAGCCATTTCAGTACCTGGGTGGGGGGGGGGGGGGGGGGGCGTGTATGGGGCTGTCAGAGGAGGCTTCACGGCATCGATACGCTTGAAGACGTGGGTGCAGACTTTTAAATCCCTGTGAACAAATGGTTTAATTTTTACATGATGGGACGCAGGAGTAGGTTGCAGGAGTCAGAAAAACTCTCCTGGAACTCTCAGCGTTGTCCCTAGGAACAGCTCTGTCGGCGATGCTATCAGACCCTCCTTGAAAGCTGTCCTTAGGCCGAGTTGAACTGTTGGGAGTCGTTGAGTCCATGGGGTTGCGGGCTTCTAACCCCTTCAAAATGTTATAATTGGATTAAGGTAGTAGTCTGGTAACTTGCACAATTTTTTAGGCTATTTTCACTTTTTTCTTTAGGGGAAAATAAAATTCGATCGGTTTGATTTTTTATATGTTATTATTGGTATCTAAAAGTATACAAAAAATTTTTTTTTTTTATTTATTGTTATAGTTTTTTAACATCAAAGTGAGCGCCTCAAGTTATATTTGCGGTCGCCGCATGTACTCGCTGATTACATAATACGAACATGGAAAATCACGCATGACCGGCTTCGATCAAGGCAGCTTAAACTCCGGTTAAAGAGTCCTCAGCGTGACAATTCGGGTCATACCATACGAACCAGGATGAAGATAAGTGACTCTAGCCATAGGTCACTTGGTGAGAGAAGAGAGCTCGTCCTTGTAAATCACTAGGTATCCCACCTTGAGAGAGCAGTTGGGTCGTATCCATTTTGACCTCTGCCAGATCTGACAGTGGAACTCGCGCTGTCATCTCTTCCATAAATGGTTTCTCATTAACCCGTTATTGTGAACAACGGCCGAAACCATATCGTTATGACCTGCGTTGGTGTTAATAGGCGAGTTAATTCAGCGTCCGCTCCTTGCAATGTAGTTCCATTGTCGCTATACATCACCTTGCCACACCGTGCGACGAATCTGCAAAATTCTGCAAGGAAGGCAGCAGAAGTATAATCTGAAACATCCTCCAAATGTGCGGCCTTTACTACCAAACAAATAAAAATTGCTATATAGCCCTCAAAGGATTTCTATCCTCTGTCTTGCGAAGCTCATAAGACAAAAGGTGAAAGGAGCAAAATTTTTTGCTCCAGGATTATAGTATTATATCGAGTATATTTGGCACATCTATGTACGACGTACTAATCAGATTTTTACTACGTAGCATCCAGAATTAACTGGATAGAAAGCTTTGTACTACAGTTGGACCACCACATAAAGAGATACGATGAGCTCTTTGAATAATCAAACTAGTTAGGTGGTATTTAGGCGATAAGATGATTGAATGTTTCTCAGATATGGACAGATGAGAATTTTTAAGTCTGCCGCCCACGCGAAGAAGCCCATTAGCATCAAGTAAAGGTAATAGTCTAAGATGAGGACTAAAGTTCGAATTTCAAGTTTGTTGCAAGATTCGAAGAATTGATACTTTTCTCTGCGTCAACTGACTGGCGGAAAGTCAACTTTTAATCATCCAACAAATTTACACATATTATAAAATACATGTATTTAATAAATTTATCGTTTGTTTTATGAAAAACCCCGTAGAAATTTCACAAATTGAAAAACTAAAATAATACTAGTTTTTAACCGTTTTTCGCCACCTAATCACTAGTTTTGACCATATGGATGTACCGGTTTTGGCCATTATAGAAATTGATGTTTACCATGAAGATATTTTCGTATTATCAATTATCACCAATTAAAACACATAAGTTTAACAATAAAGCTGTTAGTTCTTATAACTGTTTGGATTTAATCTCTTTTAGAATGTTAAATTCTATATATTTTCAAATATACGCAAAAGTCATTTATTATTCCAAAAATCGTTAAAATGATCACTTTTCTTTCTTAGAAGAGTTTTTCATTTGTTCACAATTCTACAATATGCATTTCTACATTAAAATTGATTCAATTCGGAGAAATTTTGATGAATGAAATATAACCTATTATAACCTATAACATGCTTGTGATGCCTCTAGTATTTTACTTATATCAAGCTTTTTACAGACTGAAAACGTAGTTATCATAAAGTATGATATTATCTATTTCTTTTACTTACAAAACGTAAAATAATCATGTAAAAAGTAAATCTGATGTATGTTTATGACTGGGGTACCATGGCCAAAACTGGTATATTAACGATTTTGTTGTACCACTTGTGATCGCCTTTAACTTTTTATAAAACTGCAGTTTTCTTTGCAATTTTTTAATTTAATCTTAATATTTTAACCTAATTAATTGTACCTGTGAAGTTATTTTTGACCGTAAATGATATTACTGAGTAATATGAACGTTTTAGTTATCTGCTTCTTTTGTCGATTTGCGTAAGAAAATGCTATTTTCGACACACCTCAAACTAAAAGTATTTTTTCTGTCAATATAAACTGAGATAAGTGTACGTTCATTATTATACAATGTTCTACAGTACTCAACAATGATGTTAATGCAAAAGTTATATGGAATTCGACAGTTAAAACATTTAAAATGATTCAAATTATTTTACTTGGCCAAAACCGGAGCACTGGCCACAAACGGTACATCCACCCTACTTCTGGAGGTACTGAATCATTCCAGTCTGCACCTTGCATCCAGATATTCTGCAGTAAAAGCTTAGCCCTAACGATTATTGGAGATAGCCAACCAATACAATCGAATAATCTTACAATCTCAGGAAGTATATTTTTTTTAACTTTTTCCGCTGAAGCAGGAAGAGAAAGGATGAAATAGAAAACATCTTCAGAAAGAATCCATCTCATACCTAGGTTGAATACAGCATCCTCCTCACTGAATAACTATTCTATGGCTTTTATACTCTGACGACCTAAATCCTCTAACAATTCAGAATAGCTTGCAGCCAATTTCCCAACACTCATACTCGCAGTACCTAAAATGCTTACCAGCTGATCTCGGACATCTACTGCTTTATGTAGGGCAACCCCCGGGCAAAAGAGTCATCGGCATATCGACTCTTTCGAAGAATTTCGGCGCCTTCGGGAAATCTCCTCGGCTCATTATCATCTAGCTGCAACATGCAAGCATTGACGAGAAAAGGGGCATATGCTGTGCCATACGTATCTGTAATCAAACTAAAAGTCTCTGTAGCAGCATCTGGACGCCTACGCCACAAAATCCGCTGCCAATCTTGGTCTTCAGGATGTAGAAAAAATTGTCTGAACATTTTTACTACTTCACACGTAAAAATAAATTAAAAAATGACTAACGAACCAAAACAGGCAAAGTATCCTCCTCATTTAGTGCTAAACCTGAAGAATCCTTTTGGGATGCGGGTGATTGTTTGGGTCAAATCCTGGTTTCTCGCAACATGGTAATTAGCCGTTGTGGACTCCGTATCATGTTCCGGCGTCTTATCTTTTCTACCTAGTCAAAGACAGAATTCCAAGCAATGGACGAAACGAAAGCTTCTTTTATTTTCTCGGGCAAGAAGACAACTGCACTGACTTCCACGTTACATATATTTATAAACTTCACGTCGGTGGAATATTGACGTAAGTTTTGTAAAACAAGAGATGAAAAATTAGGAGAAAAGTTAGCTTTTTGCAGTGACTTAAGAATAACGTCAACTCGATTTTCTGCTACAGCTGTAGTCGTGCCTTCAATCCCAGAATCGTGGTTTCTCGGGAGGCCACCTACGTAACTTTAAAGCTTGATCTAAATGCTCTGAAATAATACACTGTTCGGCTCCAGAATCTACGAACGCTCGAGCAGTTATCCGGTGTCCACTAACCGATTCTAACAATAAGCAAGCAGTCGACAGCACTATATTATCTCCACTACAAGCAGATAGCCCTTGTACTCGCTCTATTACCGCGTGACCTATAGTATAATCAGTCTGTGCAGTCTAGGGAGCATCAGGATCACTTCTTCCACTTCCGCTATCCTGATGAAGTTTGGTGTGATGCTTTGCACTACAAACGAAGCATCACCCCTTAGTATTGCAAGAATCTACCATATGACTAGAATTCATGCAGTTGACGCACAAACCAGCAGCTGTCATATGTTGTTTTCGTTGGTCTGTGAACTAGAATCGAAATTTTTACAGAACCCAACAAAATGATCACCGCTGCAAAACGAACACCTCGGACTATTATTTTGTTTACTAGCTTTCTGGGAAATATTTATTCACAACTTCTTTGAATTTTTTGCAAAATTAAACGTTTTTGATTCAGAAAAAGTAGATTTTTTTATCTTCAGGATTTTTTGCACATGAAATATCCGTACGATCCTCCATCAGATCCAGCGTATGTACACGATCTCTGAAAAATCTTTCAATTGCTTAAAAGTTGGCAAATCTCTTTCGCCCAGTCCATTTTTATCGATGGTGCCAACTTGCTTCCTATAGAGCATACCAAAATATCGTCCAAAATGAGCTACCGGCCTATCTATTGCGTGAATCGTATTAATTACCTAATTTGTAATATTTAAGAGAGCGCTAAGATGAATTAAAGACTCTTTTGATGCTGAATGTAGGCCTGTAAGAGCCTGCATATGACAGAAAAATGCAAAGGTTTATTGTCGTATCGACGACATAACGTATCCCAAGCTGACAGAAAACTTGTGCCTAAGACTCGATTGCCTTTCAGTTTGGCAGCCGCATCACCTTCGACGATTTGATTCAATCGATTTGAAAGTTGATCAAATGCTTGAACTTAATTACGAAACCCATACCCTGATCATTAAGGGGGGATTCTACTTTAGGAGGTTCAAAAATCGATTTTTTTATTGTTTAAATTGATATCTAAGATATTTCAAGAATATGTACACAAAGTTACAGAGTTCAATTATAATATTTCCGAAGATACAAAGCTGATCAAAATGAGTTTTTTGAGGAAGCAGAAGGTCTATTATATGGACCAGGAATAGATAATTTCTGGACTCTTAGTGTAAGTAATCAAAAATTGATACTTTCTCTTATCGAAAACTTTGAAGCGCGTTTTCTCCAGTTTTCATTTTTACGATTTATTTAAATTGACGGATGTGATTGCAAAAGAGCTAAACAACCTATTGGGACGATTGGAAGTTTGTTTTATTCAGTTTGTATCTTCTTCTACTTAAACTAGAAATATTGTGGAAAAAATCTTTTTAAACCTGGAAAAAGTTAGAATTTCATAATTTCTTCCGGTATTTTTTACTTCACCCAGAAAGATACATGAAAATTAAAATTCTTTTTGATGTTTCTGTTTCAGACAAGAATTACGAGCTGCATCTGTCCCGCCAATTGGAGACTTCAGTGTCGAGAGGAATTGTGACCTCAAACAGACCAGAACCAAAGACGAGGTCACCTGGTGGAGTAAAAAACTGGAGGTAATAAAGGAGAAAACTACAAAACTCCTCAGAGCAGCCAGGAAAACACTCAATGCGGCACTGTGAATGCGGAACCGAGCATGACAGCACCGCAGAATGAAAGCACTGATATAATCCGAGCAGCCAGTGCTACGCCGCCGAGAGAGGCTGTGGGTGATTCTAGCGATATCTCGTCGCTACCAGGGAGTTACGCGTTGCAGCCACAACCCTTCACATCGACCACAGCGACGATGAGCGCCGTTAGTGGATGCAGATCAACATCGGCGGCTACAGAATGCGCGGTTTATATGACTCGGGCGCGGCACGCACAGTCCTAGGTGCGATTAGACTGCAGATCGCCAGTGCACTCGGTTTGCAAATGCAACCGAGTTACGGCCAAGGTGCCCGAGTAACAAATGGGCATTATACGCCTATAGCGGTCTATCTCTGCGTACCAGTAACACTGGGGGGGGGGGGGGTGGGGGTGTAAAGAAGGATATGCGGGTAGCAATACTGCAAAATTTGGCTTGCGACTGTTACGTTGGCAGGAAGTTTATGCAGATGTTCAGTGCAGTATATGCACATGATAATGCCCAATATGATACGATCTTCATCAAAGAGACGAGAACGATCGTACCACTGGAGGTGGCAGGGCACGATGTAAACGGTGCGCTAGCAATCTCCGCCATGGGCCCCGCGTATGTAAGCGAGGAGGAAGGAGCGCAGTTGAACGTGCTCGTTGACGAAATCCTACCTCAAGGGAGAGATGCTGTAGGCCGTACCACTCGCATAGAACATGGGATACATGTAGGACGTAAAGTCAACACAGTGTCCGAACCCGATGGGTATCCGTTACCGAATATGGACGATATATAGCAAAAATGCAGAAGGCGCGGTATATCACCACGCTGGACTTCGGCAGCGCTTATCATCAAATAAAGATTAAAGCAGAGGGGATGGGATTGTTTATGTTGAAGCGTATGTCGTACGGATTAGCTTACGCTGGAGCAACGATCCAGCGATTGATCGACGAAATCATCAGTGCTGACTTGCACCCGTACGCCTACTCACACCTAGACGATATTATCATCGTCACGGAGACGTTTAAGCAACACCTCGAGATCTTAAAGCTCGTATTAGAGCGGCTCAAAGCGGCGGGTCTAACCATCAACCGAGAAAAGAGTGTCTTCTGCCGAGATGAAGTTTAAATACCTCGCGTCCTGATTGACCACGATAGATTTAAGCCCGACCCCGCGAAGGTCGCGCCTATATTGGAATACCCGGTGCCTAAGAACCTGAAGCAGTTGAGACCACTTCATGGGGATGGCCTCGCCATATAGGAAAGACTTAGGTAATTTCGCCACACTCGCCGAGTTGCACACACGACTGATGAAGAAGAACAATAGGTATAAGTGGGATGAAGAACAGCAAGAGTTATTGGAATAGCTGAAGGCGCTTATTGTAAGCGCTCTGATCCTACATCGGCCAAAGTTCGACGCAGAGTTTGTAATTCAAACTGATGTGTCGAACACGGGCTTGTGCGTAGTGCTGATCCAGAAAGTCGATCATAAGCTCAGCCATTCAATGGGCCGACTGAACCAAAGAGCGTTTGTATCTGAGTTGGGTAGAGAAAGCACTACTCAGATCCAACGAGTATCCGCTCTACAAGTTATTTGGAGGCCAACTGTACGTCTATCGGCCAGACCCTATGCTGCCTAAATGACTCGTCCACAAATCTAAGCGCAATTCGCTATAGTAATCTGCCTTCTTCTATGTTAGACCTCTTTGACACACGGTTTGACATTCTTGAAGAAATACTAAGCGATCTTCAGACACTTCTCGTGGTGAAGCTTGAAGCTATTAGTCGAGTCTCCGCACCCACTCCAGTAACAGATGAGCTTTCTGAAAAATTGGTTTCTAAAATCTCGTCACTTGAACAAAAAATTACAGAACACTCTACTAAACTAGAGGGGTTACATAATAACCGTTTACTGTTTCTGCAGAAATATAGAATCCCCAAAGAGCAATTAAACACCTTAATGCTCAAAATATCAACATTAGTTGACAATGATAAATGTCAGGCTAGTAATGTTATGAATGATGTCGCATCTTGCCATGAGTCTCAAGTGATCATGTCGTTTCGTGGTGTAGATAAGTCCGTATGCAATTTGGGTGCTAATTATTACGATCAAAGTAGTGATAGTAACACCAATAAGATTAAGTTTGTAAATATTAGTTCTAGTTTAGATATTAATAGTAATAATAATAATACTGATTGTGAGTCAGCCGTTCTTGGCGTTGCTGTGTGTACTTCGCGATCGGGAACTAATCTGCCTGTAGACGGGTTCCGAACGCAGTATAATCGGTGCCGAACTCGAAATCTTTAGCATAAACGCAGCAGTGGCCGTTCATCCGCTCGTGATGTGCGTAACCCCTATGGTTGGGTTTAGTGATGGTGAGGAATCGCCAGAAATAATTATTTCTAACATCTTTGAAGGTAACGCTCAACAGCGTACGGAAGTGGTCCATACCGTCCTCTCCACTATTCTACCGTCCATTGCGAGGGCAGACATTTTGTCTACGCGTTTGCTCCGGCCGGATGGAAGAGCGACTGCTGCGCTACAGTCAAAAACTCCCGTACATCATCCATCGCCATGGGTCGTCTGCCTCTCTAGCCGCAAACTTGTGAATGATATTATGTATGTTAAAAAAAAATTCACAGGTTTAAACACACGACACGTCAACGTAACGTCTCTGGACCAAAAAGCGAGTAATAGCTATCAAAGTAAAACTTTTATAAATGAACTTTTGAGTAAAGATTTATTTCACGAATTTAACAGTTTCAAAAAATTAGCTCGCGGATTGGTTTTTAAATATGTTTGGCATAGAAGCGGTCGTTTCCTTGTTAAGAGACAAGACGGTGAACTGTCATATGCGTTCTCTTCTGCAGCAGATCTGCACACGATCGCTGCATCCTATGCTAGTGAATGGAATAACAGTACTGTAACGCCGCCGTCGGAACATACGATGGCCCCGATAGTAGAATGTCCATCAATGTCAGCTGAGTTTCAAACCCTGCCTATTTAGAAATGTCAACAGTCAACAATAGGCTTGAACAGCTTAGCCATAACAACATGGCCGTCTTAGAGACTGTTACCCCTCTGAAGCAGTTCAAGCCTAAAAAAGGTGACCCGCCCTGGGTAGACGCCCACTTAAGGCATCTTTTTAATCAGCGTGATTCCGTCCATCGGCGCTACAAGCGAACGCGTGACAATAGGTTATGGCAGGAGTTCCAGTCTCTCGCTGCTCAAGCATAACAACGCTCAAATGAAGCACGTGAGACTTTTATTCAAAGTATAATTTTTGATGCTTTGGATAATAATAAGAAAAACATTTGGAAAGAATTTTGCAATCTTGGACTGCTGCCAAAGGCTCGTGAGGAGCTGCATGGCTTTACCCCGGACGAATTAAACACCCACTTGGCAAAGGTTTCCGTCTTGAGGACATCCGCCCTGGTATTAATAGCAATAAAAAGCTACTTACTATCCTCTTGATGTTCGAATTCAGCAAGGCGTTCGACACAATCTCGCCCTCTAAACTACTTAGCAAATTAATTAAAATGGGTTTCTCGAGATCTGTGGTCATGTGGATTAGGACGTATATTACAGGTCGTAACCAACGTGTGGTTACTACATCCAACGGGGTGTCAAATTGGCTCACAACCGATCTTGGCGTACCACAGGGCGCCGTTCTGGGGCCTCTTCTTTTTGTCCTTTACATCAATGATCTCTCTGAAGTACTGGCGGGGTTCCAGAACGCAGAGGGCGATATATCGAAAAGTGCTGAGCATTTCATTTATTCTGACGACCTACAAACCTATCCGCAGGTTACGAGGGAGGGTTTGGGAAAGGCATTAGACGTCTGTCGGCTATCGCGAGAGCAGTGTCGACATGGGCGGCTAAAAACGCCCTTCATCTCAATGTCCAGAAAACAAAGGCTATTATTTTTGGGTCCGACTATAATATTAATAAAGTGCAGGATATGGACTTGTCGGGCATTGAGATTCAGGATAACGTATTCATCCCCTTTAAAGACACCCTCACAAACATCGGCGTTGTTACGGATTCTAAAATAACTTGGAAATCGAAGGTGGATGCGATTAGCCGAATAGTTAACAAAGCCCTACATGGACTTAAATCATTTAGATCATGCACCACCGAGGCGTTGCGTAAGTAGCTCGCGGCCGATCTGGTTCTTTCTCATCTTGACTATTGCTCTCTGGTTCATCTTGATGTATCAGGTGAACTTCAGATCCGGCTTCAAAGATTGCAAATTCTTGTGTGAGATATATCCATGGTGTTATAATGGATGAGCGTATCACTCCCTATGGAAGAAAAATGGTCTAGTTAGATGTTGAGACAAGAAGGATGTACTTTGCGGGGGTGATTGTTCATAAAGCTATCATCATGGAGCAGCCACCGTACCTCGCGGCCCTTTTTGAAAAAAACCAGTTCAGGACCTCCGGTGGGGACCCAACGGGACTTGTAATTCCAGGGTCGCGCACTGACGCTGGCCTGAAATCATTCAGAGCCCAAGGTGTTTGCCTCTAGAATTCGTTACTTAGAAGTATTAGATACCTTTCGTGTTTAAGTAAATTTAAGGCGGCGTTACGTAGGCATATTCACGAGGAGAATAGCAAAAAGACATGTGATACCGATTGAGTATTATGTTTCTTTGTGTAGTATATAAAATTAGTAAATAAGATTTTTATAAAGATGTACTTTCATTTGATAGTTAAGATAAAATGAATTGAAAATTGTGCAATACTTAAATAACGACGAAATCTGAAACGATGAAATCTGAGATGCATTGTGATAATGACCTAAGATAATGATGTATAATTTATGACTTTGTAGATAATTTGTTTACAAGGGCAAAAATAAATCTTAATCTATCTATCTACCTTTTTTTATATATTTTTGTACCAAAAAGAGATCGGCTACAATAAGAGGTCGACAGGCCCCAAAAATATATCCTCCCGGGTACTATTTTTTTCTAGTACCTTGCACCGTTCCCTCCTGTCCCGTATTGGGTGCAATCAGAGCCGAATTCGGAACGATAATTCGACTCGGAGTGGAGGAGGCTGTGACGAATTCATAAATTCGCGGCACATACGCGACATGCACGCTCGCGTATAATGAGGAGCACGTGGGTACTCCGTGGCTGTGAGCCCCATTGCTGAGGCCACACACGAAGCATGCGACCATGCCGCGCGAGAATGCTTCCAGCTGCTATACCGCGCGCGTTGCGATTATTGATCTTGTGATTGTTCTCCATCGCTGTTACAGTGTGTGAGACTGTGTGCAAAAGAGAGAGAGAGAGAGAGACAGAGAGAGAGAGAGAGAGAGAGAGAGAGAGTGTGTTTATTTGTAAATATTACAAAACATGGTTTACATTTAATTCTTAGTATAAAATAATATCACATATAATTTCCATGAAAATATCACATCGTTATTACATAAAATATCGCATCATTAGTAAACGTCAAATAAGATTGCAGGTACTCGAAGTCAGGTCGACATAAAATATTGCACACTGTCGTCAGAAATGTAAACATAATTCTAATCTAGTCATCAAATCTATCAGTCATACAATTAAAATTACATACATACATTTAACAATTTCTTACTTTACACATATTAATAAATACTTGCATACTTTTTCAAAGCTGTTATACTTGTCGATCGGTGAAACAAATAAATAAATGAATGGATAATAAATAAAATAATGAATAAATAGATAATTAAATAAATAAATAAATGAATAAAGCAATAAATAAGACTGACAACAACATTAATCCAAGCTTGCGAAGTATTTTTTAACCGCCAGCTTAAAAGCCATTAATGATGGTAAAGTGCGAATGGCAAAAGGGAGTGAGTTCCACAAATGCGCACCTTGTACTTGGAGAGATCTTCGTCCTGTCTCAGTACGCATGTGTGCAACAGAGAGTTCTTTTACCTCGCCCGTTACAGGGCGCTTCTTCTTCTTCGTTCTTCTTAAAAAGAGATCTCAAGTAAACTGGTTCTTTGATGTTAATTATTTTATAGACGGTGATCGCCATGAAAACCGCGTTTCTCGAGTCTATTCTCGTCCATCCTAATTTTTCCCTGTAAGGGGTAATGTGCTCATCTTTCCTAGCACCTAGTATGTATCGCACACATGAATTTTGGAGTCTCTGCAATCGGCTACGTAATTCTAGTGACGCGTCAAGGTAAACTACAGAACAATAGTCAAGGTGCGGAAAAACCAGAGCCATTGATAGGTGCTTGCGAAGATCCTGGGTGGTATACTTTCTAAAAAACCTCAAGTTGTACAATACTCTGTTAACCTTTTTTGCGACCATGTCGACGTGTGGCTTCCACGTGAGCTTAGAATCAAGAATAACACCCAGGTTCGTAACGGTTTGCGAGAATGGGACAAAGACGCCATCTCCCAGACTGATTTCCGGCATACCTTGTGACTCAAGAGCGTTGATGTATCTGCATGAACCGAAAACAATAGCTTTAGTCTTGGTCTTATTCAGTCTGAGGGTAACGCTCTCGGCCCAATCAGCAATCGCTCGTGCAGCACGGGATAAAATCTCCACACCATCCGCGATGTTTTCGGGTTCTATTTGAATATAAATCTGTAGGTCGTCTGCGAATAGTAGATGTTTGATGCATCTTGAATCGTCATTGTCTAGGTGTTTATTCAGATCGCCGGAAAGCTCTTTGATGTCGTTTATGTAAAGACAGAACAGCAAGGATCCCAACACAGACCCCTGGGGCACTCCAAGGTTAGTTGACAACCAAGATGACTTAGTGTCCCAGCACGTTACAACGGCTAGATTCTTACCTAATATATATGATCTTATCCAAAATAAAGCATGCCTGAAGACCCCAGAGCTCGCAGCTTTGCTAAAAGCTTGGCTGGTGAGATAGTGTCGAAAGCCTTGCTGTAGTCGAACAGTAAAAGTAGTGTTAGTAATCTGTTGTTAAGGGGTTATATCCCCCAAATTTTTTTGTTTTTTTCCATTTTTTTTTATTGGCTTAAATCTTGCCAAAACAATTCTAGAATCAAAATCTACAACGCCCAAGGACCGATTTAAACTCAAAATTTTTTTAAATCAGTTTTTTCCAAACAGCTTTAATGCTCCAAAATTACAATTTTCGCTTATTTTAGCGATGCTCGCTTTTTTGAATTTCGCGGCTTTGGAAATTAGTAGAAGTTACCTACGATCGATATCGTATTTTAAATTTGAATTATAGAGGTCGCTACAGGACATTACGACGGTTACAGCGTCTTTACAGCACGTGTTTACTCACACTTGCCCTGTGTTTAGTCGATCAGCCGTTCTCGTTGTTTACGTTGTTATTTTGAGTTTTGCTTTACTTTTTAACTGTGAATTATATTTACAAGTACTTAATTATGAGTGAAAAGGTGTACAGTGGCCGCAAAGGCAGTAAAACAAGAAGTACAAGTGCAAAACGAAGTAAAATTAGTAATCGACGCCCGCCTAACCGCCATTCGTTCGAAGGCGATTCGGAGCACGTTAGTACCTCGGCTAAGAAATTGAAAACTACTGATTTAGACCGTGACCGCGATGTTGATAATAATTTCGGCTACTGTTTCATCAACTTTTTCGCTGTATTTACTGCTCTTTCTGAATTAGTAGTATGCAAAAAATGTAATGGTGACGCGGTTTTTAGAGTCGAACAAGCGTGGACTAGGCTTCAAAATTATTGTGTCTTGTTCGAACTGTTGTGATACTGATATTAACAGCTGTCCTGTAATAAATGTTCGTGCTTATGAGATCAACTGCCGTATTATTTTAGCTATGCGCATCATAGGCATAGGCATCAACAGTATAAAAAAGTTCTGCTCTATGATGGATCTTACAAAGCCTGTTTTTCAAACAACTTACAGTAAGATCATATCTAATATCGCCACTGCTACTTCATCTGTTCGAATTATATCTATGAAAAAATCAGCGATTAAAGAAATAGAAATTTCTATCGAACGAGGTGAAAAAGAAGGTCTCACGGTATCAGGTGATGGATCTTGGCGAAAGAGAGGGTTTACGTCTTTGTTCGGATTGGTGACTTCGATTGGTTGGTACACTGGCAAGGTATTGGATGTGTGTGTAAAATCTAAGTACTGTAAAGTGTGTGAATATTGGCAAAAAAAAGAAGGTACTGCTGAATACGAAGAGGTATACCCTTCACACAAACAGAACTGTGATGCCAACCATGAAGGTAGTGCCGGGAAAATGGAGATCGACGCAGTTATAGAAATGTTCAAAGGCTCAGAAAAACTTCATAATATCAAATATATGAAATATATCGGCGACGGCGATTCAAAAACATATAAAGGTATAGTCGACTCAAAACCTTATAAAGATTTCATCGTCGAAAAAAAAGAATGTGTCGGACACGTTCAGAAGCGCATGGGAATGCGTCTGCGCAATTTGAAAAAAACAACGAAAGGTCTTGGCGGCCGAGGAAAGTTGACCGGAAAGTTAATTGATGAACTTTCTATTTATTACGGACTTGCTATTAGGAGAAACTACGATTCAGTCGAAAAAATGCGGAATGAAATTTGGGTAACATTACTTCATAAAATGTCGACGAAGGAGAATACACAGCACGAGAAGTGTCCCGTCGGAGTAGACTCTTGGTGTTCTTGGCAGCGCAGTACAGCGCTTGGTACACTTGCAACGTACGAGCACAAGAGTCTAATGCATGAGGATGTTTTTAACGCAATAAAACCCATTTATAATGAACTCAGCTCCGACAACCTTCTGTCACGCTGCTTGGGTGCGTATACTCAGAACAATAACGAGTCGTTTAATGCTGTAGTGTGGTCAATTGCTCCAAAGATGGTGTCAAGCGGTAAGACTATAGTTGACATTGCGACTGACGTAGCCGTTATTATCATCAATGACGGCTTCTCGGGTCTGTTTGCCGTTGACGATGCTCTTGGGTTGACTGTTGGACCAAACATGTACGAGTTTTGCGTGGAAACGGACGCCAATCGCGTCAAAACCGCTGAGCATCGTATGTCCGATATCGCGAAAGAGGCCAGGCGCAGCATTTCATCAGGCAAAAAAAAGAAGAAGAGGAAATAAAGGCCCTGGAAGGACAATTATATGGTGCAGGGGTAGCAGAATAAAGGTCAAAAAATTATTATGGACTATATTTTTGCGATTCTTAAGATTTATAGCATTTGAGAAACTTCAAACGCGTTTTTCTCGAAACCATGTTTTCAAAATCGGCAAGCAGTAGAACTCAAAAAGTTTACATCCGATTGACTTAAAATTTTAACAGTAGCTTCATTGTTTGACTATCTAGTGAAGTACACAATTTTAGCGATTAATTAACAAGAAAAAAAGTTATAAACAATTTAAGTCGATTTTTTCGTCAAAAACATGAATTTTTGTTAAAACAATCGCCATTTTGCGAAAAAAATTCTAAAAATATAATCATGTGTACTTCACTAGCAAAACTCATGTAGATAATAGAAATTTTTTTTTGTTATAGGTGGAGTTGGACGAGACTTGTACTGCTCGCCGCGGAAGACCTTTTTGAAAAAGCGGTTCACGGTAATCACTGCACAGCCGCCATTTTGTAAAAAAAATATCAATAAAAAATTTTTTTCTCTTCTTCAAGAGTTGCTTAATCTAATGTTATATTATTTGTATACCTTTAATCTCAAATGTCCTTTAAAAAAAATAATTAACAAGGCCTTGTTTTTTAGAGCATAACGGAGATATAACCCCTTAATGCCTGTCCTTACGTCTTTTGTCAGTTTGAGTAGAGCAGTTTGAGTTGAATTATTTTGCTTGTAGCCAGACTGCATAGGGTCGAGCTGTTTCGTATTGGTCAGGTACGCCATTATCTGGCTATGCATAATTTTTTCCAAAACCTTTGAAAGAAAGCACAGTAGTGCTATTGGCCGGATGTCCGACGCTGACGATGGTGTAGTACACTTGTTCAGGGACTCTTTGTGGTACCGTGCATCCCCAGTCCTTTTGTACCGTCTGTAAGTTGCGTCACGTTTTTTATTTAGCTGTTCAATTTCAACATCGATCCAGGGTGGACTGCCGTTACGAGTTTTAACTCGCTTTAATGGTGCCAGGGTATTAATGGCATCTAGTAAGTTGGAGTTAAGGCAGTTCAGCGCTGTGTCAAGGTTGACGTGACATTCCTCCAGGGCAGACCGATTATATTCCGACAAAAGGGATTGTAATTCTGCCGGTTCTATGTTTTTAAAATCCCTATATGTGAATGAATCGTCAACACGGATGGACGCCCGCACTTTTATGGCTACATCAAGGATGTTGTGTTTGCTGGGCCATGTAGGTTCGTAGTTGTCATGATCCGTTACGATGTCCTTACTGTCAAAAAGTATAGTGCCAATCCATGTGTGCGAAGTGTCAGTGTGATGGGTCGCTCCGTGCTGAACAATCTGAAGCGTCATTTCAGCTGCAAGTTTGCGAACAAACTTCGCATCATCACTGTCTGTCAAAAGATCCGCATTCAAATCTCCCATTATAATTTTGTGACTGTATAAGTCACAATATTCCCTCAACTTGTCGACAAGATCCGAATACTTGAGAAAAGCAATGGCGGGACGTCTGTAAACAACCGCGACAAATACAGGCTCCTGATCTCCATGTTGTATCTCACACATGATGTACTCGGGTTTTTTAGGTTTTTCAGATTTGCTAGGTTTGTTAGTTTTTCTGGGTTTTTGAGATTTACTGGGTTTTTCAGGTATGCTAGGATTTTCAGGGTTACTAGGTTTGGGTTTTTTGGGTTCTACCGGTCCATTTGTATTTGATGTAGCTAGGACTTTGATCCTATATTCCTCGCGAATGGACAGTGCTACCTCCCCTCCATTTACGTTTCTATCCTGCCGAACAAGTGAGTATCCTTTGATATGAACGGGATCGCTGCCTATTTTTTCGTCGTCCAGCCACGTTTCGGCCACACCGAATAGATGATAGGACTTTTCGCTAAGAAGTTGTCGGATTTGTTCAATGCAATGCCTAATCGAATTTGCATTGAAAAAACCCGCTCTCGTATTCACTCCTTCGTCCGTTTCATGAGCTTTTACTGCATCTAGTCAATGTTTTTCAGGACGTATTGGTTGCTCATTGTTATCACACTTATTTTTTCCGGTAAGGCTACTGGTGACTCTGTTATTTGAATATTTTACGTCTCTAGCCTTTTCAATAGTATCATTAATGTTGTGATTATTGCTTTTGGAACTATTGCTGTTGTAGGAGTCGGCTATTGTGCGAAGGTCGGAAGCAGAAGCGAACGAGTGAGCTCGCATACCCTCATCTCGTCGTGCGAGAAACCTGCCACGTCTATGCCAAACGAATTTGAAACCAAGATTCTTGGCAATAACTTTTAAATTTTTGAAATCATTGTAGGTGTCTTTGCTTAAAGCTTCGTTAATGAAAATATTCGTGTGACAGAGATTCTTGGCCAGTTTCTCGCCTAACCTAGAAGGGTCGATATCGCTGGTGTTAAAGCGCGTAATGTCCGCCTTCGCACGCATCACTTCATTACGTTTTGTTACGCTCGTGAGACGGACAATTAAAGGCGGCGGTGAGTTTGCTTTAGTAGATGGCGCAGGACTAGAGCCCTCGGAACTTGCTGTGGAGGATCTGCCTCTCATCGTAGGGCGAGCAATTTGCCTAACACTAATTATATCGTCTTTACTGAAAGAAGGCAGAGCAGTACTGAGAACAACGTAAGCGACCTCAACAGGATCAGTCTCAGCACGAGAGCAGTCGACTATACCCGTGACAATCAACTCAGTGCCCTCAACACCGCTACTCGACGCGGAGTTATTTTTATTGCGTGAGCCTGGCGTACTAGGTTTATGACTCCCCTTTCGCATTCTGCTAAAAGCAGGTTCTTTCGGAGTCGCGTGGTCTGAGGAGTCAACTTGCAAATCTCTAAGGAATACGAACACACGCGACTCATTAGCGTCAAGTTCATCACGGATGATGTCGTCATTCACATTTTTCTTGTGGTTTTGATTGATATTTGAATTGTAAATTAGCTTCATGCCATCGGCCATGCCATCAATTTTAGTCTCCATTTGTTGGACTTGTTGTTTTAAAAGTGTATTTTGTTGCAATAACAATAGACTATCTTTCTGCAGATCCGCCAGCATGGATGTCTGCTCGTCAATTTTCTTCTCGAGTGACGAAACCTGAGAAGTCAGCTTAACAGTCAACCCGTCGGTTGCTGGTACGGTTATTGACGTATTACTGATCTCATCGAACTTCCTCACCACGAGAGAATGATAAGACTCAATTGTTTTTGCAAGAACCTCAAATTGGTTGTTAAATAAGTCTAGCATGGTCGATGGCAGATTACAATACCGCGAACAATTTAGAGTGGTAGAGGTGATATCCTCGATTCTCTTCTCTTGAGTGGTCGTTTTTAACAATTTAATTGTAGGGGTGGACGCGGTGAGTGGCTCCATCTTTGTGTCATTATTGGATTTCTTATCATTCGCAGAATTATTTGGAGTGCTTATGCCGACTGAGGCCAGACTCTTATCTAAAGTACAGTTAATATTTTGGTTTTGCTGTTATGTATACTATTTTTTTGCATTCTTGACATGAAAATTTATTATTTTTTAGCGCTATCATTTCGTGACACACGTTATGATAGCATTTGAGGCAAGTTTTGCATCGATGAAGGGTGGATTCTCTGCGAGTTGTCTTTTTACATTTAGCACATGATGTAGAAAGCATATTGTCGGAAAAACGTGATAGTGTTTATGTATAGTCCGGCAAGGCCTCAAAATTAGTAGAGTATATCTACGTCAAGTCAGAAAATCATATACATTTAAAAATTGGCGCTTAATTCGGTGTGCCTGCTGTTAGCGGCATCTATTGAGCAGTTAATACACTCTCAGGTCAATTTTACCGATCGATTTAAGGCGATGGTGCTGCGCCCTGGTGGTGAATGCCAAAATAATCGACCGTGCAGTGTTGCCAATTGCAAGATGCAAATTTTTAGATAGAGATAGAGAGAGAGAAGAACAGATACTCTAACCTCGAAGAAAACAATATGTTTTACTGCTTCTCTCGTTTCTCATCTTCCTCCGGTAAGTTTCCCATGTACAGCAATCGAGCACAGTACAACGAAACTACAGACCCTCTATAATAATGTAAAAATGAGAGATGCAGCTGTAGCACGATGACACTCTCCAACTCCTCATTCAAGATGACGTTTTGAGGTTAAGTTGGTCGCAGTTTAGCGGAATTCTCCTCCAGGCTCATAAAAACGTACAAAACATGCAGTTTTTTGGCGTGAGCTTGAGAGCCGATTGGAGGATACTCTCCGCTGTAAAAGAATCACTCCTCGGAGTGATAAACAATCAGAAAGTTGTTAAAATATTGCGAGGTGTTGATGTGCCTCGACTTACCGGAAGAGAGGGGAGAGAGAGAGCGCGAGAGAGAAGAGTGATAGAATAGAAGAGTGATGCCGACGGCCAGGGTGTACCCGGCCCTTCACAGCACGCGGGCGAGTGAGCGAGGCTCGCCATCAACAATAGCGCCTGAGAGAAATAGCTCGAAAGAGAGAAAGACGCGAGATCGTCGCCCGGGGCCTGGGCATAGCGCGCCGCATGTTCTCCCGCTGCGTCACGAGATAGCAAAGTAAATGCGATCACCGGGATATCGGCACAGCGGTGCCGGTCATTGTACGCGCGATAAGGAGCGGCGTTACTCCCCCCTTAGTTTCGTTCTCTTGCTCGCGACTGTAGAGGCCTCGCCCTCCAATATCATAATTACTTGTTGGTTTCTTTTGAATCAGAATATACGTGTTCGTTCGAATCACATTCTCGTATTCATTTCGCATGCTGCACGATCTCGAGAATTCTTATTCCCTCTTACCCCCTAGCTGCGTACGGTCCTGCGAAGCTGAATTAGTCCGACACACGTAACCAGCGCGGAAGCAGCGCGCTGGAAAAAGCAGGTAAGCATATGAATTAGCGGATAGTGCGGGCCGCCGATAGTGAGATTACGGCTGAGTGAACCGCGTGAGGATACGCTGAACACAGACGAGTATTGCTAATTAATATTCGCTTCCGCTTAAATAACTAATCCGTTATAATACGGACATTTTCTAAAAATAGTGAATTTTGTTTCCAAATGGCTCAAAATTTATTTGTAACATGTTTTTAAGAAAAAAGTGTATTTTTTTCCTGTAGGAGGAAGCAATCTGAAGTTTATATTTAGCTCTGAAGGCGTAATCCATTGAGCTTCCAAGGGGTCTGATATTTTTATTCACAAAGCTCGTAAAATACAAGAAAATATTTTTTTGAAACGGTCAACATGGTTGAAGGGTGGGCTATGAAGAATTTTTTTTTAAATTGCCGAGTTTCGGCTACCTTAAAAAATTTAGTAAATTATAACAGGAACCACGAGGCACCTCAGGGGGCTAAAAGAGGTGAAATAGTACATTGTGCAACAAGAGGAGAAAATCGGGTTTTCCTATGCAAGATTGATAATTCAGCACAGAGTAGGAGCCTCGATCACGAGTGTTCGAAATCATCATCCGAGTCTGGAAAACCCTTTCTCCCCCTGTTATACACCGTATTTTTGTTAACTAGTTCATGCAAGGTCTCTCTTGTGTCGTCGAATTTCGAGTCGTCTGCTATACACAAATTTGATAATGAAAGAAATAAAATATACAGAATGAGCATAATTATTTTATGATTAAGAATATAAATCTATATATATGGGTGATTATATAGGAAATTTAAGAATGAAAATAATATTTTTCTGAAACTACGGGAAAAATGTTTTAATTGATGTGTAGAATGCTCATGAATTTTTTCAGATTTTTTTAAACCCTTAGGATTTAAGTTATTCATGGCTGACTATGAACATGTAGTTATTTCTTACATTTTTAGAAAACTTTAACTTCCATTTAGGCCCATTCAAAACCTTATAATCCTGGAGTTTTGAGCACTCGAACCATCACACCAATAATCATGAACATAGCTTTTTTCAATACAGAAGTGAATGTAATCGTCGTAAAATGGGCAAAGAACAATATTCATATAAAAAAAATTAAAATAATGTAAAATATTGATGAAAAAACTATTAATGCTTATTTTGACAATATAGTCATATTTAGGATGTTCAAGTTATTTATGCGCTATTTTCGCAGCTGTTCTCTGTTAGATGCACCTCATGATAGTGCGAGATATAGCGCATCTGTATGTATCTCGACAGAAAGTAGGATGAGCAGCAGTGGCCAACCCGGTAGTCCTGGCCAACATCCTTAACGCCGAAATCGACGCTGCCGGCCGTGCACACAACACGCTCAACAACGAGAGCGAGAGAGCGAGAGAGAGAGTGAGAGAAAAGGCGCTTCTGCCGACGCAGATCTCTGTAAGTAGATATTAATTACGAGTAGTCAGTGCAACAGCACTAACAGCTTCGAGCGTGCAGACCGTTAGCTGTCAAGTACAGTATTGCGCGCCCTTAGAATCACATGCTTGCTGAAGAACGAGATCGGGTGCTTTGCTCAATTCTGAGGCACCACGCCTCCGTGTATTTCTGATTACTGTAATATACGTTTTGAAATTCATTCGTCCGTGTATTCATTTGCATGCGATATCCCGATTCCTTCCCGCTTACCCTCCAGCTACGTGGGAGCCCTGAAAGCTGAGCGGCCGAGACACGTGACCCTCGCGAGAATACGCGGTGGTACAAGCAGATAGGTGATCAGCATTAGGGTGGTCCAAAATTTTCAGTTTTTATTTTCCTTCTTGTAACCCATTCAAAAGTTGACAAACGTGAAAATAAATTTCCCTGCAAGGCTGGCGCTGGACGTTGAGATTTAAAGGTTCCTACCTCAATTTTAAAGTTTTTTAAGTTTTTTAAGTGCATTTATTAACTTTTTTTAATAAATTTTGTAAGAACATGATTAGAACTTTATAAATTCAAGACGAAAAGTTTTAAACGTGGTAGACCTAAATCCGTTTTATGTAAAATGGCAAACGATCAAACATAACATAAAAAACACAAAATTACAGGTTTACATTCATCTCTCAGGAGTTGACCGATTGAGCTGTCAAGGGAGTCTAATGTTTTTTTTTCTGAAAGTTTGTAAATATGAAGAATTTCCTTTTTGGTACGTTCAAATTGATAAAAATGGGAGCTCTCTAGAATTTTTTAAAAATAGCCGCTTTTTGACCATGTCTGAAAATTTAGAACAGTCTACTGGGTCACACAGTGGACTTTAGGGTCTGAAATTTTGAGAGCTTCTTTTCATAGGTACTTTTATATTTTCTTTATAGTTTCTTCAGAGTACTGGTTCCGGTACTAAATATTTTTAGAGTACCGATTTAGTATTCTGATTCATATTCTTAAATACTCCAAATAAACACCCAAGAGTGTTAAGGGCGAGTGAAGCGAGCCCGCCAGGGGAATAACGGTCGCGTAGCGGCCATCAATGTCTTCCTTATTCTGATGCATCCGTAACTCTTGATAGTTTCAAGAATTTTATATTTTTGAATCACTTTAACAAGAGACGAAATATACTTTGGGCTCCATAAGCCCTTACTATCGTGTGTATATATATATATATATATATATATATATATATATATATATATATATAGAGCTTCTTTTCATAGGTACTTTTGTATAAAATATCGGCAGTAAGTTTAAAATTTGTTTGGAATGACTCATATATATATATATATATATATATATATATATATATATATATATATATATATATATTAGGGTGTCCCTTAATTCCCAAATTGCCGCTAGGTCGGCTCCCACTCCCCAGATGTATTGGTTATGACCGAAAACTAGGAAATACACCGAGAAAGCCCCCCAAAAATGGGTCTAGACCCTGCCACTTTTCAAAACACGACTTTTCCGCATTTATACGCGTTTTTGCTATGTAAAAATTTTTTCAGGGCTCCTAAATATATTAAATGTGCATAAATATCATGTAACATGTTTGTAAAATGTATAAAGTATGTTCAGTAATTTTCTAGAGCCGGGAAAATAAAATTTGAGCCAAATATAGCGTCCAAAACCTAAAAAAATAACGATAAAAGCAGTTTTTTTTTCACCTTTATGCGTTTTTAATCATAATTGGCTTTACATTGAGTTATCAGACTAGTATATTCTGAAAGTAGAGTTCAAAACCGACAATTTCGTTTTTTGGACGATTTTCTATCCCCTCTAGAACCGAAAATATGGCCGTTTGAAATTGGCCAAAAAATCAAAGTATCAAATCTGTGAATGGGTGCATGAAGACTTTTATGGATCACAACTTCGTTAGCTCTTATTTAGGTATCTGAGGTCCAATCGACTTTTGCAAAAAAACAAATTGAAGGTTTTGATTTTAGCTTCTGTGCACCCTTTAGAGCCCGACTATGCCTGGTGCATCTCCAGAAATAAGCATGATTCAAACTTTGACAATTTAAGACATAAAAAAGTTTTTCATATTCTAGAGCAATTTTTCCATAAATATTGTACTATAAGTACTTAGTTATATATTTAATTTCAACAGTTCTTAAACAAATCTTAAAATCTCAAATTTACACGTCACAATTAATCAATATTGTCAATTCCATAGTTATTAGCAGGACTGCATCGTGCATGATTCTATTGACAAAATAAACGAAATTTTATTTTTTACTCTCTATTGACTACTCTTGACATGTTCTAATAATTAAGGCAAATACTTTTCGTTAAAATTAATTTCTATAAATTTGTTAAACCAAGTTAAAAGAAATTATTAATACAAATTTTCTTAGAATTTACTCGGATCTCTGAAAAAAAAATCAATGAAATGCCGCAATGATCTCTTTGTTCGTAAATTCTTCATTCAAAGATTTATACAAAATAATTGAACGTCGTTTTAGTGTTTTGTCAATGAAATTTATTGTATACAATTAAACATTGATTTTCACAGAAAATACAGAATAATATTTAATTGCTTGTTTTCAGTTTTTTAATTATTGTCTTCTTGTTCGCATCAGGGAATTCTTTTCTGAATTCTTCAACGACTTGGATTAAATGATGTTTTGAACTTCATCGTTTGTTAAAACATTGATGTACTCTTGAGTTAAGCGCACAGCTCTCTCAGCGCAATCATTGACTACTCTAATATTTACAACTTTCTTTCGGCTTTCAATAAAAGATTTATTCGTACTCCACGTACTGCAGTCTTGAGCTAAAAATGATATGTTTAACCCAAACCTCTCAAAGAAATAAGAACTTTGGCAATTAATAATATAATCAAGTTCTTTGTTCAGCAATCCCTTCATGCCAATTGCAGAAACATTAAATTTTTTTGTAGTCATTAAATTTTTTTGTAGTATCAATGTCATTTTCAATGTGCTTAGTTTGCAATGCTTCAACCATTTTTTGTTTTACGCTAACTGGTACTCTTTCATCGAAAAATGAAAGAGCACATATTTTAGGAGATAAATACCATAGATGATTTTCAAGTGTATTTAAAGCAGCTTTTGAAATATTAGCATCGATTGACTCATACTCAATTAATTTTTTTAATAATCTCAGATCATTATTGGGTGCTGCAACTGCCAAAGGTAATGTAAACCATGGTTCGATATACACAAAAACAACAAATTTACATATGCTGTAAAAGTTGTTTTCTTCGTGCTTTATTAATTTGAATGCCTTTCTCAGTAAAAATATTTTTAGAGAGTAAATGGCTTTTGCCATCCAACGAGCGTGATGGCATGCTCCAGGCTTACGAATCTGTATATCATCCGCAACGCCCAAAAATAATAAGCTTAACTCCAACAACTCTTTGTAGTCATCTCTAGGTTGTTGCTTTTGTATATACTCTTTTATGAAACTGACTATGTGAGGGATTTTATTTTGTAATAATGGTTCTAATTTACCCAGTCCGTTTTCACAGTTTACCAATTTAATGGTAGACCATTCCTTTTTAAATTTTTGGAAAATTGGTACATTTGGTCCATTCATACCAGACACTTTTACTCCAAAAGCTGCAGCTAATAAAATTTCGAGCATATGATGACGGCACGCGAAATATAACAAATCTCTGTCAATCAATTGCTCTAAAATTACTGCTGCACCAGATCTGCGCCCAAAATTCGCCGGGGTTGTATCGCAGCACACACCTTGCGTTAAATGTGTCAGCCCCCAGTCATCCAATGCTTGGAAACAGCGTTACCTATCGTTGATCCTTTTTGGTCTTCTAATCCAGACACATTAATAATTTTCTCAATGTTTCCACTGCACATCAGGATGGGTAAACGATCAATTTGTTTACATGTTATCGTGTCTGGAATAAGATTCCCGTCCCAGTGCACGATCAAATGTGGTATAGATTTATCTCTCAGCTTTCTTTTTTCGAATTTCAGCCCGCGATCTGTTGAAGGATGATTTGTTGAGTATTAAAGTTTCTATGTCGACACCTAATGCATTTGCAACTGTGCCTATTATAAAGACTGAATTTCTGTAAGAAATCTTGCATTTATCAAAAGCTGCTACTACTTCTAGCGTCATCACATCTATGGACCCTCTAACAGATTGCTTTACATATGATCGCCCATGCGGTACAGAATATACAGACCCAGAACTAGGCAGATGAGGTGAAGAATCTGTTACTTCACTTGACTGTGATTGAGATCCTATACTCAATGGTTCTTGGGTTGATTTCTGATGTTCCCCTGAAAAAATGGATAAATCATATTTTCAATCCCTGGTGGAAGTATTTTTAAATTGCAGGAAATAATAAAAAATAACAACAAATAATGAAAGATATTAATAAACAGCAAGCGATAATGAATAATAAAATCAAATAAAAATAAATAACGATAGATAATAGAAAATAATAAAAATTAATAGTAAGTAGTGGTAGTTACTGGTAGTCCAGATTGGGACATATTTATTTGTCATTATTTATCATAATTTGATTTTTTTCAATATTCTTTAAATAATTTTTTTTTTGTTATAATTATATCTTTATAGGCTCTTGCAGCACCATGTAGACGAAAATTTTTTTTTATTTTATATCATGAAAAACAACGTTTCGGGTGTCTCAGACACCCTTCTTCAGGTACAAAAAAAATAAAAACCAAGTTTACTTATAACTAGGTACTTATCGATAGAAGGCTCGCTTTCCCATGTGCCACACTGTTAAAAAACCCTTCTAGATAGAATTCAGATCTCTCTAGACGGATTCTCGGTGTCATGTTGTTGGGGCACAATTTTGCGGAGCACTTATTTATAATATTATTTATATACACTAACACTTATATATATTAATCTCAATATAACACACACTTTTTAAACACTACTATTTTTGTACTTATTTGGGAGCATTCACTATCTACAGCAATATAGTTTGTTAGATAAAAAGCAAAGCCAAGTATTATAATAATGTAGGATAATTAGTTAGAGAGATCTGATTTCTATCTAGAAGGGTTTTTTAACGGTGTGGCACATGGGAAAGCGAGACTTCTATCGATAAGTACCTAGTTATAAGTAAACTTGGTTTTTATTTTTTTTTTGTACATGAAGAAGGGTGTATGAGACACCCGAAACGTTGTTTTTCATGATATAAAATAAAAAAAATTTTTCGTCTACATGCTGCTGCTAGAACCTATAAAGATATATTTATGTAGTAGACGCTCGAGCCATTTTTCTTCATGGATATATTTATAAATTCATAAAAGAATTATTCATTTATATTTGAAATATATTTTTCGGAAATTAATAGTAATATGTGACATTATTTTTCTTTTTTTTTGTTACGTGTGGACGCGTCACGGGTGTTTGATTACTATAAGAGAGTGATTGGAAATGTGCATCGTCGGTGGCGGCCGTGGCTCAAGCGGTAGAGTGTCAGACTTGCAAGTCGGAGATTCGAGGTTCAAGCCCGGGTCTCGCCACTTTTTAGAAGAATAAAAACCGTAACAATTTGTAATTATATTTTAAAATTTTTTTCTAACAAACTCATTTTTTTTATTTTTGTGTATTTAAAAAAAATCGTTGAGCCCTGGGCTTGAACCCAAGACCTTCAGATTGGTAGATTTACGATCTGACCACTTAGCCATTCATTACTTTTGTATATATTACATTTTTTAAATTATTATTTTAATATTCAAATATCACCATAATTAATAATGCAGGATTGAATACAAAGCTGTATTTTCAAATAAAAAAGAATTCTTAGAGTTTTTATGTGAAAGTATGATATATTTTTGAATATTAAGATGATAATTTAGATACTTTATGATGTTTAATACATATTTAGCGCAATTTATATAACATTATTAAGCGCATAAACATTCTGCTCCACATATGTTATAGTCGATATTAATCGATATTTGGTAATATAGATAAATAATGATAAATATTAAAAAATAATGACAAATAATGACAAATAATAATGAATAATAACTAATAAAAATTTCCAACAGCTAATATCCCATATTATTTCTCATTATTTGTCATTATTTATCAGTATTTATCAATATTCGTAAGTATTTTTCAATATTTTTTTTACTTTTGCTAGAAATACGTTTACCACAAGGAGTGATGAAAGTGATATTTTCATTTAAAAAGTTGATAAGTAGTACAATCAATTATAGAGTCATCAAAATCCAGTCAAGCCGTACTTGCAAGTGATCAAAAATAGAATAATCCCCTTGAACAATTTATAAAAAAATATTAAAATGTTAACATTCATTTTATATGTATTACTTTATACTACATATCTGTTCCGTTGTTTATTATTATAACTCTTTTTGTTATTAAATTTACTTGGTCCCAGCGCAATCACATTAAGCGAGGTGGGGGAGGGGAGGAGTACTGTACCTGTTATTACTGTGACCTTATTGATTGATGAACTAGGTTGGGATACATCTGATTCTGGTTCGCCAAGTTCCAGAGATTCAGTTCTATCAAGTATTTCAGCATCCTCCTCAGCAGTGAATATTTCTTTGTGTACGTCTAAATAGGTAACAACACAAAATTATTAATATATTGTCGAACTAGCGGGGGAAAGTGGACTATTTCAAGCAAGGGTAAACTGATTTTTCATGAGATGGAGTTGGACTGCCAAATCATCATCCGAGCTTGGAATTGCTCTCCCCCTTTGTTTCACTCTGTACATTTTTTAATCAGTGCATGTATAGGCCCTTTTTTATGCATGTACGGTGGATGGGAGGTTGCAAATTTTGCTGCAATGTGGTTTGAGAGATTGTATAAATATATTATTTCAAGGTAATTGAGAATTATTTTTCTTATTTCATTGTCTTATTTTGTTGGTTAACGGATGTCAACTATATGACTAGAACAATGACCATATTATATGATAAAATGTATAATGATAATAGCAAGCGCATGTTTAAATCAATTATAAAACTTCCATAAAATACCTTTCTAAAAGGTAAAATGTTGGCGAGTAAAGGTTCTTTATAAAAGTCGTGAAATCCCCAAAATATAACAGTCAAGTAATTGTATTTCATCTTTTGGGTACACGCATGTGGATATATTATTTTAGAAAATATAACTTTTCACTTGAATCTTAGTTGATACAACAGATTCCATATATTTAACAATAATAAACTCATTGTGCACCAGTCAGACCATTACAATTGACTTGCGAATTACTTTATATCAAAATATCAAAATTTCCCTTTTGTCGGTCCCAGGTGAAATATGATCTCAGCTAATTCTAATTATGCAAGGATGAGTCTAATTCTGAATTGCTCATCAACTTTTGTCATTTCCAAAAACATATTATATCATATACTTTTAATGCATAGTCCAGAATTTATTGAAAAAATTCAAACTAAAAAATATTGGAAAATGCGGTTCAAAACTTAATGTGTTTTTCAAGTTGTCAAATAGCTTCTGGATTATGCATTAAAGGTATATGATATAATATGTTTTTTGAAATGCCAAAAGTTGATGAGCAATTTAGAATTATACTCATTCTTTCATAATTAGAATTAGCTGAGATCATTTTTTACCTGGGACCGACAAAAGGAAAATTTTTAAATTTTGATATAATGTTATTGGCAAGTCAATTTTAATGGTCTGACTGGTGCATAGTGAGTATATTATTGTTAAATATATAGAAAATGTTGTATCAACTAAGATTCGAGTAGAAAGTTTTATTTTCTGAAATAATATATCCACATGCGTGTACCCAAAAGATGAAATACAATTACTTGACTGTAATATTTTGGGGATTTCACTACTTTTGTAAAAAATGCTCAATTTTTCATTCACTTTACAGTCATGGAACAGGGCATATTACATACACTTATTAAAAAAAAGAATATTATCAAATTATTTGCAAATATTATTAATTGTTATTTATTACCTGGTAATTGCTAATGATGCTTAATGCGTATTAGGTCACGCTTTATGTCATCGACTGGTTGAGAAAGTAACGTTTTTTCTTCTGACTCACTTATTGATTCACATAAACTATTATGAGAGATGTCAAAAACATCATTCAATTGATGAACAAACGTATCTTTATTTTTATTTGTTCTACCTTTCAATTTTTGGAAAGAACGAAACTCTTGTTGCAGTTTCTTTAATTTTTCAAAGCAATGGTCATCTCTCCTAATAACTAAAGCTTTATCCCAAAAACTTTTGACTTCTCTGATAACTAATTTAACAGCATCATTCACTTCAACATTTTCATTTTTAGTTTTATTTAATAAAAGTCGAAGAACTTGCGATTTGCTTGGTAGCTTATCTCCTGTTATTTCAGAGATTGTTTTATTTGATATATCTGAGAATACTGGATCATGGGTTTGCAAACTCATTTTATCGTTTCATTGTTTGTTGTCCAAAAAATATTTCCCTTAAAAAGCCTTGAAAAAATACCATTAAATTTTATATAAAGTTTATATATATTAAAGTTTATATAAACTGAGTTTTTATAAAAGATTATTAATTATTCTGACTAAATAAGTATTGCTACAACATAATATTCACTAAAGTAATTAAATTTTATTAAAAAGTGTAGATATTTATAACTTTCAGAAAATTTAATTTTTGAGATAATAATAATTCAATGTTACTTTAAGCCAACAAAATTATCTTCTTATCTTAATATCTTCTAAATATTCTTTCTTTAAGTATCACACTTTGGTAAATTTTACACTGTTAAATATTTTTTAATATATTTTTATTTTACAGCGGCCGCAAACTTTAATAAAATACGTACTAACCTCTAATGTAGGAAGAAAATAGTCTGTTGTATGATTATTCGTCGTAGAATCTGTTATGCAAGCTTTGCTTGTATTTATTGTATGATCAAAAAGTAAATAAGAATAAAAGAAGTACCCTTAAGTATAAACATTTAAAGAGAAAATATTGTGTTTTCTTTTCTTAAGGATTATCAGCGCCAGCCTATGTATGTACCCAAAATATTGTGGTTTTGCACAAAAACTTTCGTAGCTCGTAGGTTAAACAGAGAATGTATAAATAGTGCATCCTCAGATAGAAGGCCAACCAGAGCCATAAGCCTGAACTCGGAGCAAGCACGTTAGTTCTGCTCCCCATAAAGCAGGTGGCGCTTTGAACAACTTATTTAAGGTGCGTTCCACGCGCCACCTGCCTTATGAGGGATAGAACGATCGTTCTTGCTTCTCGCGTTTTTGGCTTCCCGAAACTCTGGGATCTGGCCTTCTATCTAAGGGTCTGTCTTCACGATGCTATGTGCATCGTGCGACGAGCATCGTGCAACGGCAGTCCGCCTATTCCATCGCGTTCCGATTTTTTCTTATGGTATAAGTGAACTGAAAAAAAGACTTGGCAACCGCGCATTTCCACTATATTACTGTACAAGTATTTTAAAGCGATGGACCGACTGAATAGTGCAGATGCGCGGTTGCCAAGTCTTCTTTTCAGTTCACTTATACCATAAGAATGAATCGGAACGCGATGGAATAGGCGGACTGCCGTTGCACGATGATCGTCGCACGATACACATAGCACCGTGAAGACAGATTCTAAGGCATTATTTTTATATAATATATACTCCAGGATAAACATTACTCAATATTATTTCAAAAATGAAATAAAATAAAATAAATTACTCAATATTATGTATTTATTGCAATTTAAAACTCGATTTCACTTATATTAGTTGTTATATACTATTTTTAGTATACGTCTCATTAAAAAAATTGTGCATTTCACTTACGTTAGTGCTCATGGCATTTTTGTTTAGAGAGGTGTTTACCTACAAGAATTATTTACTGAAAACCGTTAGATCACATAAAGCATTAATTGCAAACTTCATAGTTAATACGCAACGTATAATAATTATCCTTTTGCGCGAGACACTTGCGCTATCTTACGGATTCTTTTGTAATTAAGGAATATCATGGGTAGAAAAACCGTTTTTTGAAAAGTGTCAGGGTCTAGACCCTTTTTTGGGGGGCTTTCTCGGTATATTTCCTAGTTAGCGGCAATGTGGGAACTAAGGGACACCCTAATATATATATATATATATATATATATATATATATATATATATATATATATATATATATATATATTGATTGTTATATATATATATGTTTGGAATGACTCATATATATATATATATATATAGCCTGGAATGAATCATATATATATATATATATATATATATATATATATATATATATATATATATATATATATATATATAGGGGTTAATGGAGTACCGATTTAGTATTCTGATTAATATTCTTAAATACTCCAAATAAACACCCAAGAGTGTTACACCGCGATTGTCATATATATATATATGTTTGGAATGACTCATATATATATATATATATATATATATATATATATTATGGCTGTTCAAATCATTTAAATTTTATTTATCTAAATGTGCAGGTGCAGGTTTGTTTGCAATATAATCTACACATACAAACGTGCACATGCTATTCTTTGCTTCAAAAAATGTATAGATTAGAAAAGTCGATGCATGCTACGAGTAATACATAGGAGAAAGCTGTATAGACAAGATATTTAAAAAAATATATAGTAAATATATAGTAAGATATAGTTCATTTCAACGTATAAAGAAATCACATCCAGTTTACTTTTGAGAAACTTCAGGTTCACACCCACATAGCATGTGGTCCATTATTATGTCACACATGATCTATTATCTTCCATCTTATGTTCTGAACTTAAAAATTAACGATAAAAGACGGTTCCCGCGGATTTCAAATCAAACCAACATCCAATAATTCAAGTTAGCTAATTTTTACGTGTAAAAAAATCACTTCCGGTTTATTTTTGAGATACTTGCGGCTCACACTTGCATAGTTTGTGATCCATTATTATGTCACATATGATCAATTATTTTGTCCCATATTATGCTGTAAGCTTAAAAATGAACGATAAAAAAGGTTCCCGCCAAATTTTGTCAGAAACAGACATTCAATGTGGATTTTTAAAATATTGAAAATCATTATTATTATTTATTGTAAGACTTTTAAGGGGGCAAACCACCTTTAAATTGTCAAAAAACCTTTTTTTTTTATTTACCTTATTTATAGGAAATTTCCCGTAGAATAAGCTCCCGAAAACCGTTTTAAGATATCATAATTCCTTTTAAAGTTACAATATAAATTCTGAGACAGCTTTTTTGCCGATTTCGCGTAAATTCGGTATTTTATCAATTATTATTTATTTTATTATTATTTATAACTAAATGTTTGATTGATTATTTTATTTAGTTATAAAGCAATAAAATATAATATAATAAGATCCATGCTTGTATATTCAAATATTTCTGCGTTGTTATATGTAATATTGGCGCATGTGCGAATTACGAGTAACGTGACATGTCATTACGTCATAAGATAAAGGTCGATAAATCAGATCGAATTTTTGACTAACCTTACCCGTACATTTTTGCTACTTTTGACAGTTGGCTTTTATGTTTACAAACCACCTGTTAGTAAACACAGCTAATATTTTTATTGTACTGAACTTATACAGTGTCTTAATTGCATTTGACAATATGTGAATGTGTGTAAATCAGTGTAGTGAAAATGTCTTCTAAAAGAGATAAAAAAGGAAGATTTACAAAAGAAGCCAAGACTATCCACCAGCTCAGCGAGGAAACTCCAAAACACAGCTAGTGCTAGAGACACCAGTGATACAACAAACAGGATCAACTCCAGCAACAAAGTAGGAGCCAAAGGAAATGCATATGAAGTGAACAGAAGATCTGTGCTGTCTGCTCGTGCACTTGGACATGGACACGCTGGCCTTTCAACTTTTTGTGGGTTTATGGACCTATGCAAGTCAGTTGCCCAATCGGCTTTTGATTAAATAAATAAGCAGTTGAGTGAAGTGTGTGAAAGTGTCGCTCAAGAGTTTAGTATGATAAGTACAGTTTACTCAATTTATTCATTTTTGTGTTTTTTTTTCATTTCAGGTTATTCAAGGAGGCGGAAGACTCATGGGACTCCACGCACCAAAAAAAAATTGATGTACACTGCTGCAGATGTTTGTCTGCTACGTTGAAAAGAAGAAAAAGGTAGATGCAATTGATAAGATGAGTATAAATTATATCTATTAGAACTTGTAAATTAATTGTTAAATAACTCTAAATGTTGTTTTTATCAATTTCAGCTTACTGTCCGTAAGATTCCAAGTGAATGCATGGACAGATTGGGCTCAAAATTTATGGAGATACTCATTATAGTAGTACTTTTCATATGAGCGTAGGGATTTTGATTTGAACGAGTAGAAAATTTTTTACATCTATAAAAGTGATAAAATTATTAAAAAATAAGTGTTATATTGACAATGTTCATATAAAAAAATACTTCTACTCGTTCAAATTAAAATCCCTACGCTCATATGAAAAGTACTACTATAATGAGTATCTCCATAAATTTTTAGCCCAATCCATCCATGCGTAGACTTGGAATCTTACGGACAGTGCTTAAAGTCTTCGAAAACAGTCTGGTTTGCCATGGAGGCATAGAAGGTCCAACGAAGGTAAAAAATATACAAATTTGTAGGTTTTTATGTATACTTTGAGGAAAAAAAACCTTATTAAAATAAATATCAAAATAAAAATTCTTAATTAATTTTTTTGTTTCAGATTTTAAAGGTGGTGTGCCCCCTTAAACCCTTTCAAGAATGTTAAAATGTTCAAAATTAATTTATAATGTCACGCATGATCAATTATGCCCCATCTTACAACTTAATTACAACGTGTAAAAAAATCACTCTCAGTTTATTTGCTAGATACTTTCGGTTCACATCCTTATAGCTTTTGTTCCACTATTATGTCACACATGAAGAGGTACGACGGTTGCCCCATGCAAACTGCCTTATATAGTAGCACCGGCGCAAAAAACGCCCTTCTCCACTCAACATTTACCCAGCCAAGTCGATCCCTGTAGGGCGTGATAGGCTCGTCTCGCCTAGCACCACATATATACCTCTCACAAGAGTTCTGCAATTTTTGGAGCCGGAATTTAAGTTTAACCGGCACGTCAAGGTAGATCAGAAAGCAGTAATTTAAATGAGAGACAGCTATAGCGTTTGCCATTTGCGTGCACAATACCTCCGTGGTGCAGGATCGAAAAGATCTAACACCATGCAATGCACGGTTTACTTTCTTGCTATGCGCATCCATTTGCGGTTTCCAAGATAATTCCGAATCCATTTCAACACCGAGATCAGTTATGCTGTCCGAGAAAGGAACCAGTACCCCTGCCTGCACCTCAATCCCATGTAGATTCATATCATGAACCTTGCGGATGTTATAAGGAGAACCAAATATAATCACTTTAGATTTCCTGACATTGAGGTTCAGGCCACTATCACTAGCACAATCCAACACCGCTTTCGCAACAGCCGGCAATCGCTTAATACCCACTTCAATATCTGCCTTTGTCACCTGCGTGTAGGTTTGAAGATCATCGGAATACAGGAGGTGGCTCACATCCCCTGTAAGAATTTTATGAAGGTTACTTATATAGATGCTGAACAACAGGGGGCCCAGAACAGAGCTCTGTGGCACGCCAAGACTAGTTGTTAGCCAATCTGATTCTCCATGTGAATTGGTAATCACTCGTTGATTACGACCAGTTATATATGACTTAAACCACACAACTACTGCTCTGGGCATTCGCAATCAGCTTCTTAAGCAATTTCGAAGGAGATATAGTATAGCAGGCTTAACTGAAGTCAAAAATGAGAAAAATGGTGAAGAGCTGTTTTAAACTCACGCGACTAGAATCTATACCTTGTTTTATGTCCGCAATAAACTTAAGCAAGGCTGTCTTAGTGCTGTTATACTGCCTAAAACCCGTTTGGAGGGGGTCCAAAAGCTTCTTCGATACTAAATACTGACACACTTAGCCATGCACGATCTTTTCCAGGACCTTGGATAAAAAGCACAAAATCGCAATGGGACTGAAGTCCGTGATAGCGGATGGAGTATTTTCCTTTTTAAGTAGGACCAAGTTGACCCTTTTCCAGGTCTCTGGGAAGACCCCACGGGAGAGCAATGCGTCACAGATGACCGCAAGATGTTCAGTAATAAAAGGAAGAACATTCGTAACCACACTCTGCGGAACCCCTGTAACGGGGCAAATTATCCCATTACAACCTAACACTCGCGCGGCTGATAGACAGCCGAAGCGAGGCAGTTAGCCCACGCCCGCGAGCGAGGATGCGAACAGCCAGCGAGGCGTCGGGAGACGCAGTACTCGCACACACACATACATACACACAAGCGGGCAGAAGTAGCCGCGCGTGGCCTACGAAGTTCGGCAACGCGGCATCCCAGCGTTCCGCTAGAGAGAAAGAGGGAGAGAGAATAGGAGAGGGGAGCAAGGAGCCGATTGCCGAAGGGACGCGCGAGGCGCGAAAGAGAGGACAGGGAGATTCGGCTACCGTTCGTCACCGAGACCGGCAGATGTCGCGAGTCTACGCGCGGGTAGAATGAGAGCCGCGAGCGCGGAAGCAGCCAGCCATGGAAAGCCGAACTAGAGCGAGGCGCGCTAGCCTACCAGCACCTGTAAGCGGGCCGATGCGAGGCGCCGCAGAGGGGAACCGCGAGGCGAATTCGTCCGTAAGTGTGGAGGGATGATTGGTAGACGAGTGAGTACACATCAATTATAGTATGCGAATGCCGCCGAACCCGAGCCGCGATGGGCCGACATGTTCGGCAAGTTTATCTTTCTCTCTCTCTAAACTCTCGATCTCTGAGCCAATGCGAGCCACGGCCAAAAGATCGCATGACTGAAGCGATGCGCGAGTCCGGCAAATGAGCCGGCGAGTTCCGGAGCAGATTATTTGTTCGAATCGCGAAGCGACTACGCGCGTTCCCGTTTCCGCGATGAGCCAGCACGGCTACCTTCTTGTAAATCATTGTAAATATTAGTTTTAAGTATCTTAGAAATAAATAAGTATCTATGAGATTATTAAATATCATTCTGTCGTCACCCGAAATTATTTCGAGTCCTTTATTATTCTTGCATGATATCCTTGCTTGTATAGCCTTCGGACTCGTGGGCCCCGCCACTCTCCGCGATCAAATAAACTGAGCCTAGCCGGAGCCCACTCATTTCTGTGCGCGAGCAACTCTCGACCCCTCCGTAGCAAGAGGGGCGGAAAACGCAATATTATTCAAAAAGAGATTAGTTTTCGCCCGGAGGCGAGAGATGTTCGTCATATAATTATAAAATCAAACAGTAAACTCATTTTAGAGTTATGGCGGCTGTCCGTCATAGATAGCGCCCAACAGTTAGAGGATAAAACTGTTTAAAAATATGTTTTAATAAAACAAATTTCGTGTTATGAAAATAATGGTGACAACGGAAGTTAAAAATAACCGTAATTATGCAAGTGAGACTTAGCATTAAGGTATTCAGAATAATTGCTAAAATAATTTAATTTTGTCTGATTATAAAGTCAGGAAAGCTGTAAAATCAAAAGGAAAAAAAAAGAATATTTTATATTAACGCCATTGCAGGCATATGAAATAAAATTTTAAAGGCAACGAGCCGAGAATTTACAGCATTTCTGGCCTACGCAGACTAATACATGCCTATAGCAAGGTTAAGCAAAGTCACGCGACAGTCTGGCTTAACTCAAATTGAAAACAAAGGCTACAGAGCCGATCCGACGGCACAAGCCGTACTCAAGGAATTTCACCGAGTATGAAATAAAATAAATGGCAACACAGCCAACACCGAGTAAATGAGAATTTGAGCGTAAATCGCAATAATATTTCAACGAAATTCCTTGACTAAAGCAAAAGCAAAGAAAGAAAAATTACTTCCTTTTTAGACTTAGGTTGCGTACGATTTTTCAAACGTTGCTGACGAGTAATATTTCCTATGATTCCTATATAAGGGAAATAAATATAAAAATTAAACTGAGATGACTAGACTCATAGCAAAAAAAATACAAGCAGGGCTATACATGCGTTTTTTTGTTTCTTTCAAAAAAATATAATAGTACTCTGTCGGAATTAAGAGACAGACATAAAGCAGAAAAGCAATGAATTTTTCTGCAGGATTGCTCAGTTACTTAAATAGAAAATTTAACAATTTAACAATTCTAAACGTAAATAAAAATTTTGGATGCTCGTTCCGAAGTTGAACAATTTAAATAATTATACTTAAATAATAGGCTACCACAATTTTGTTGTGCTCAAGCGCAAATAAAAACAAAAAAATACGGGCCGACAAGTAAAAAGAAAATTTTTTTTTAATCGGGCCGAGAAGTTAATTATAATTTTTTAATACGCCTAAAAAGTAAATTTTATAATGTCGGACATAGAGGACGATATTGTGGAATTAACCCGCGAACAGGTAAACACCTTTTGCTATAACTTAGACGAGGACGCGCTAAAAGCAGTAGCAAAAAAATTAGAATTACTGACTACAGGAAAAATCGGTGACATAACCCAGCGTCTTAAGCGCAGACTACGGGGCAGATATACAGATACGATATTCAAACAAAGCAACATAAAAGATCAGGCGGCAGATAGGAATAGGAGGAAAGAATTACTATCTAAATTTATCACAGAAGTTTTTATCGACGAGGAGGTAATCGCGAGGAAACAGGATAACCACGAGGTACAAATAGACAATGTAGACGATGTACAAATAGACGAGGGAACACGCGTCATAGAACAAACAAACTCTGAAAAATCAATGCAAGAAAAGACGGGCGAGTTAGGAACAAAATTAGGAGCCATAAAGAAAACGAGTAGTAGATTAACAGAAATTAAGGAGGCACTAGCCACAGCCGCGCAAAAACATAAAGACGAGTTACAGCAGTTAGAAGATAAATTAGTAGACCAAATTCAAGCGTTATCTAGGCATCCGAGAAGGGAGTCGACCAATACGGACTTAGCGACAGGATACTCGGGAGGCAATGCAAAGCCGAAACTAAAATACATAGAAGTAATTACACCGGACAAAAGGAAAATAGGGGTTCCGGAAACACAACTACGCGATTGGGCGGTAATAGACCCAACAAATTATATGGAAAAAAAAAATTTATTGAATATAGATGCACCCCCGCCGATATTAGACTGCATGCAGAATAGGCAGGAAGAGCATTTCTCACGACTAGGTAAGCACAGAAATTACGATTTCCCACTATCCGCCGCGGAAAATAATAGAGGGCATCCCCGGGACCTGACTAAAATAATAGCTTCATGGAATATATCTTTTAGCGGGAAAGCATCGGAAAAAGTAGAAGATTTTTTAATGCGCGTGAACGAACTCAAAAATGTAGCAGCATTAAGCGATGCGGAGCTATTGCGGGCAGTACCGGCATTACTTAAGCCACCGGCAATAAATACGTATAGAGTCAAAGGGTCGACATGGCACACATGGGCCGATTTCGAACGCGATTTGAGATCTCAATATCGCGATCAATCATATGCAATCAAACTAGAAGACGAGGTGCGATTTCGAACTCAGGGGGAAGACGAACCAATGCAAAATTATCTAATCGCGATTAGGTTCATTTATAGTAAGGTGGCAGTACAGCCACCAATAAAAAATCAGATAGAAAGAATGTACCTAAATATGCGTAAAGAATTTAGTCCCCTCATAGTGGAATATTTAGAATCAGATTTAAATACATTTTTAGAAAGAGCGATACAGTTAGGAAACGCATTTGAGGCAAGTAGAGATAGGGAGTCACCGCCAAGACCAGAGAAAAGCCTACTGCCCGAGGCAGCATATCAGGGACCGCGTCAATACACAAACACGCAAATAGCGGCTATACACCCGGAAACATCAAATGAAATCGCAAGCCTAATAGCAAGAGAGATAAATAAATTAAAAATCGATTTAATGAATTTTTGCAAAAATCAAAACAAAACAGACACGCAAAGCGGAAATTCAAACCCACAAATCGGTAACGCTATAAACGACGACACGCGGAAAAATTTTAGTATACACGAAAATAGCACGAAAAATAACTATAAAAATTACGGAAACGGTTATAACAAAAAAGCATGGCATAATAATAGCAACAAATCACCATACGGCAAGCAAAATCAAGGAGTCGAAAATAGCCGTGACAAAAATAATTATACCCACGACCGTAACCAAGGTTACAACAAATCGAACAATTATAGAAATAAACAGTATCAAAATAATAACGGGAATTACAATAGAAATAATCAGAATAATAATAACGGCAACGCTAGTACATACACAAATAGAAATAATTCACGTAACTATAATTCGAAACAATATGAAAATTCGAATTATAACAAGAGTAATAATACAACATATAGCGCGCAAAGTAAACAAGACGCGCGGGGAAATTTCCACGAGGCGGCGTAAAGGAGACGATTACGCCGCCTATTAAAAGCCATAAAGTCTCAATCGTACAAAATAATAAACGGGCCGAATACACACAAAGAGCAGATAAGGCTAGCGAGGCTAAAATACATCTGACCGAGGTAAAAGCAGACGACGAACACGAAACGATCATAAACGTGCCGGATACGGACAAACCAGTAGCGTACCCTCGTTACTGGTTAAAAATTAAAATCGGTAAAGAAAAAGTTAAATCGCTTTTAGACTTGGGTTCAGCCAGAACTATATTAGGACGAGGTTATAAGGAAGTTTTAGAAAAACTAGGCACAAAGATACAGCCGCCAAAGGTGAAGCAAGCCCATATGGCCAATGGGAGAGTAGAGCCGGTGCTAGGAGAAATTCACGTGCCGACAGAGATTGCGGGAATCACTAGATTGGCGCCAGTTCTCGTAATCCCATCATTACCATTAGAGTTCATTTTAGGTCTGGACGTAACCGGAGATTTCGGAATGATTATAAACACCAAAAAAGACACGTATTCATTAGCAGACGCGAAAAAACCCGTAGAGTACGCATTCGATTTATGGGCGGTGGATATAACCGATTACAAAGTTAACGTCGCAAGTGCGGGGTTGCACAAACAAGCGATACAGAAAATAAAATTATAGAAAAATTAATAAACGATATACTACCGCGAACCGAAAACGAAGCAGATCAGAGACTACCCGCGACGGATCTGATCCAGCACGAAATATCATTACTGAGTAGTGCACGACCAGTAAAACAGCGATATTACCCGGTTTCGGAAAAACTCGAAAAAATTATGCACGCGGAGTTAGAAAAATTACAAAAGAAAGATATCGTAGAAAAATCACATAGCCCATGGAACAGCCCCGTAGTTATGGTTAAGAAATCAAACGGAGATTACCGGATGTGCATAGACTTCAGGGTAGTAAATAAATTATCGGAAAAAGACGCGTATCCGTTGCCATATATGGATGTAATTTTAAATAAACTGAAACCCGCGAAATACATATCGACGTTAGATTTAAGAGCGGCGTATCACCAAATTAAATTAAAGAAAGTATCACGAAATATAACATCTTTTACAGTGCCAGGCAAAGGCCATTGGCAGTACAAAAGACTACCAATGGGACTAGCAAACGCAGGGGCATGTTTTCAAAGATTAATCGAAGAAATAATAGGCGATCTCGAGCCGAACGCATACTCTTATCTCGATGATATTGTGCTAATTTCCGAAACTTTTGAAGAGCACGTAGACTTGCTCAAAAAATTACTTATCAGAATCAAAAGCGCGGGACTTACAATAAATCGGGATAAGAGTAAATTTTGCTGCAATGAGGTAGAATACCTAGGATTTATAGTAAACGAGCACGGCTTATTGATAGATCCAGAAAAAACGGAAGCAATTCGAAATTACCCCCCACCAAAAACTATTAGACAAGTACGTAGATTTATAGGAATGGCTTCTTGGTACAGAAAATTCATAAAAGATTTCGCAAAAATAATCGAGCCGATAAATGGGCTAGTAAGAAAAGAAGTTAAATACGTATGGGGAAACGAACAACAAAATGCTTTCGAAATATTAAAAAAATTATTAATCGAAGCTCCAGTATTACACCGCCCTGATCCGAATTCGGTATACACTGTCCAAACAGACGCATCTCAAACAGGTTTGGGGACAGTACTCACCCAGAAAGTCGGTAAAACAGAGAGGGTAATAGTTTACGCGAGCAGAGCACTGCAAAAAGCAGAGATAAATTACACAACCACAGAACAGGAGTGCTTAGCGGTAAAATGGGCGATAGAGAAGTTCAGACCGTATATAGAGGGGGAAAAATTTATAGTTATCACGGATCACAGCGCTTTAAAATGGCTTTTCGATAAAAAGAACCCCGTAGGAAGAACCGCGAGATGGGCACAAGAGCTAAGGAGCTATGACTTTCTTGTCAAGCATAGGAAAGGAATATTGAATAAAGTGCCGGACGCACTATCGCGAATTTTTTACGGGGACGAAGATATCGAAGTAGCATCGATCACGTATACTAACAAAACACAAGATAAGTGGTATAGAAATAAGCTTTTTCAAGTTAGTTCAAACCCAAAGAAATATAGAGACTGGAATATAGTCAACGGGAACCTATACAGGTATAAAAACGCGAATAATTTAGACGATGAAATTGAAGACTTGGATGCGTGGAAATTAGTAGTACCAGTAGAAAACAGAAAGTATATACTATCTGAAATGCACGATGAGCCGACGGCAGGCCACCCAGGAGTAGATAAAACTTTCAGAAAGGTCGCACAATTTTATTTTTGGCCAGGAATGTACAGGGATGTAAAATCATATGTAGAGGGCTGCTATAAATGCCAACAGTACAAAGTAGAACAAAAAAAGCAGATAGGATTTATGCACTCACGCGAAATAAACACGCCATGGAAATCTGTAGCAGCAGATTTAATGGGCGAATTTAGACGCAGTAAAAAAGGTTTCAAATAACTGCTAATATTCGAAGACTTATTTACGAGATACATAATTTGCATTCCAATCAGAAATAAAACAGTCATAGCAATTAAAAACGCGCTAGAAAATACAGTAATCGCAACCTATGGGACACCGGATGTATTTATTTCAGATAACGGCCGAAAATTCGTAAATAAAGAACTCATAGAATTTTTGCAAAATAACTCTATAGAACACGAGAAAACCCCGGCTTACCACCCACAGAGTAATCCGGTGGAACGCGTGAATAGAGTAATAAAGACGAAAATCGCGCAATTTATTGAAAATAATCATAAAGAATGGGACAAGTATATCCCACAATTTCAATTCGCACATAATTCGTCAGTACACGTAGCGACGGGTAAAACGCCCGCGTTTTTGATTTTCGGTAGAGAACTGAAACCACCGAAACTGTGGAAAAGAGAAGTAGAAATGCGTGAGAAAACAATTAACTCGGTACGAGATATCCAAAATAAAATAGAAGATAAGTTAGAAAATAAGATTGTTGGTACAAAAAATTGTACTAAAAACGAAGTGATTGAACAATCACAAAACCAGAATAACCAAAATAAAATACAAAATACAGAAAAAACCGATTACGAAAATGATAATAAAATTGAGAACGACCTAATTAATTGGTCAAAACGCATGTCTAAGCTTACGTTTTGCCATAGTAAAGCAGCTGAGAAAAGTAAAGCTGAAAAAGAAAGACATAGGAAATATTACAACTCAGGAAAAAGAAAAGTAGATTTTCAAATAGGCGATAAAGTCTGGAAGAAAAATAGAGTCTTATCGTCCGCGGCGAACAATTTTACGGCTAAATTAGCGCCGCAGTTTACAGGGCCTTGCATAATTACGGCGAAAGAAGGCAAAAATATTTACAAATTAGAAAAAAATAATAACATGATAGACTGTACGTACCACGGGAAAGATTTAAAACATGTCAAATCAAGCCCGTAGCACGGTAGAAATAATGTAAGCGCGCAGCTGACCGAGCGAGCGATAGCCCAGCCGAAGAAGAGGAAGAGAGGAAGACCGAGAAAAACGAGCCCCCCGCTAGCAACAGGTATACCGCCGGCCCCAGAGAGAGCCAGCGAGACAAGGCAGTGCAGCACGGAGAGGACCCCCCTCCCCGCACAGCCGAAAAATCATAAGCTACAAGGAGCGAGGGAGAGACCAAAGCTTCCCCTCCCGCCGCGCCGGACCGCACGAGGGCAGAGTCTGAGTCGAGAAGCAAGCAGCAACACGCACGCATTAGCAGCTCCCTCAAACACAAACAATCCGCCACACAAAGAGACGCCCCAGCGTACAAAACGCGTTCGAGGACTGTCGTTCGAGACGGGTAATTATAGTGAGTGCAGTGTATTAAGTGCCGATAAGACCTCCGGGCCGACAAAGACAATAGCTAGGAACAGAAAGATGGAGAAGTCAGACGAGCGGCAAATAGACAAGATCAAGGCAGACCTGCAGCAAGAAAAGTTAGAGGAAGAAGAAAAGCGAAAGGAACGGATGCACCAGCGCCAGCACCGAGAACATACGCCTCAACGGCCACACCATCAGCGAGCCGTAAGCCCGCAGCAGCTTAGCAGAGGCCATAGACGGGCCGACGAGGAACATTTCGACACGTACACCGGCAGCGAGCCGAGAGGGCTCGCACGCAGCGACGCATCATCACACCGCAGCGCTGGCAACAGAGTCGACAGACCAAGCGCGGCGGTATCGCCAACGCAAGCAGCTCGGACGGGAGGACCCCATCAGCGAGCCGCAGTGGGAAGAGGCTACCAGCACCACTCGCAAGTGATAAAGTGGACGAGGTTCGACGACCACTTCAATAAAAAGAGGGAGAATCGAACAGCCCATCTCAAGAATTTTTGGGTAAAACACGGCGCAGCAGACAAGTACAGGGAAGAAGAAGAAGAGGAAGAAGAGTTAAGGAAAAAAGAAGGTCAGCTCGGCGCATAAGCTTAAGTTAGGTAAATTTAGAATAATAAGCAAGAAAAAGAAAATGTTAAATATATTATAAACATAGCGTGCGTGATACGATCACGTAATGAAAGATAAATTTCTTAATTTTAAAAGTTAAAAACAAAGCGAGCCAATTCGGCATAAATTAATAAAAATCAAAATGCGTTACAATTATAAGAGAGAAAGATGAGAGAAAATAAGCAATATTGCCAAATTTAGGAAAAAATATCTCGGTAAAATAAGAATTATTGTTTTAGTATTTATTAATTATAAGTATTAATGATAATTTGATAAACGCTTGCTTTAAGAATAATTATTGCTATTAATAATTGATTTTTCTTTTACATAAGAATTTTCTACAGTCAAACATAAAAACATGTTTGTTATTTTTTTCAGTCAGATAAAACGAAGATTAAAATTTGAATTTAATATAATAATCGGTAAAGTAAATTAAAAGAACATTTAGTGATATTAACCTAAGAGAAAAACGATTCAAACTATTAACTAAATACATAAAGGCAAGGCATTCTAGGGGATGTGTGTGTGAGTGCGCTTTCACCCCGGTTCGAGTTCAAGGGGGGGGGGGGGCACTGTAACGGGGCAAATTAGCCCATTATAACCTAACACTCGCGCGGTTGATAGACAGCCGAAGCGAGGCAGTTAGCCCACGCCCGCGAGCGAGGATGCGAACAGCTAGCGAGGCGTCGGGAGACGCAGAACTCGCACACACACATACATACACACAAGCGGGCAGAAATAGCCGCGCGTGGCCTACGAAGTTCGGCAACGCGGCATCCCAGCGTGCCGCTAGAGAGAAAGAGGGAGAGAGAATAGGAGAGGAGAGCAAGAAGCCGGCTGACGAAGGGACGCGCGAGGTGCGAAAGAGAAGACAGGGAGATTCGGCTACCGTTCGTCACCGAGACCGGCGGATGTCGCGAGTCTATGCGCGGGTAGAATGAGAGCCGCGAGCGCGGAAGCAGCCAGCCCTGGAAAGCCGAACGAGAACGAGGCGCGCTAGCCTACCAGTACCTGTAAGCGGGCCGATGCGAGGCGCTGCAGCTGGGGAACCGCGAGGCGAATTCGGGTGAGTACACATCAATTATAGTATGCAAATGCCGCCGAACCCGAGCCGTGATGGGCCGACATGTTCGGCAAGCTTATCTTTCTCTCTCTAAACTCTCGATCTCTGAGCCGATGCGAGCCACGGCCAAAAGATCGCATGACTGAAGCGATGCGCGAGTCCGGCAAATGAGCCGGCGAGTTCCGGAGCAGATTATTTGTTCGAGTCGCGAGGCGCCTACGCGCGTTCCCGTTTCCGCGATGAGCCAGCATGGCTACCTTCTTGTAAATCATTGTAAATATTAGTTTTAAGTATCTTAGAAATAAATAAGTATCTATGAGATTATTAAATATCATTCTGTCGTCACCCGAAATTATTTCGAGTCCTTTATTACTCTTGCATGCTATCCTTGCTTGTATAGCCTTCGGACTCGTGGGCCCCGCCACTCTCCGCGATCAAATAAACTGAGTCTAGCCGGAGCCCACTCATTTCTGTGCGCGAGCAACTCTCGACCCCTCCGTAGCAAGAGGGGCGGAAAACGCAATATTATTCGAAAAGAAATTAGTTTTCGCCCGGAGGCGAGAGATGTTCGTCATACCCCATCCTCACCCTTTGCCTGGGAGGAAATGTGTGCGACTGAACGTGTAACGTCAGCTGCAGTCACATATTTAAATTTAAAGCCTCTACCACTTGCCGATGCAAAGATACCTTATAAGACTTCCTCATACTCGCTACTAGAAATGGAGACATCAGCAAAATGAGTGTTGAGCTCTCCTGGTGCGAACCCATGAAAATCATCACTGGGTTTCGGCAGGAGCCCGAGGCCACGTAACTCCCTTCAGACGTTCTTATTGTTATTAAGGGCCTCGAATATACGATTCTGGAGGTAAGCATCACAAAGAATTTTTGATATTTCTTCGATAAGAGTGACCAAATGAAGATACACCCGCCGAACTTCAGGGGCATAGAATCGTTGCCTACGACGACCCAGCATCTTGGCCTTACGCATCTGCCGTTTTCGGGAGTCATCCACCCAGGGAGATTGGCTGTTTTTCTTGGGGGTGTAGTACTTCAGCGGTGCCAGGTGGTCAATGACACTGACGAGGGTAGTGGTAAGGCACTCCATCCCTATATCCACGTTGGTCTGTCCCAGCAGAGATCAATGCCAGACCAATCACACGATGTCAAGTGTGTGATTAAGTCCGACCATCTTATGACTTTAAAATGGCGATTTGCCAAGCCTAGAGGGGCAGGTTGTTTAGCTGCCTGAAAATTGAGGACAAGAACAACGTCTATGATGTTCTGGCTATTGCTAAAATTATGTGCAAAGTTGCCCGCGCTCCGAATAACATCATCATCGTTTACAAAAATTGCATCAATCCACGTGTAAGATGATTTGACGCGGTTATTCGGGCCAACTAATTTAATATTCAGATCACACGCCATATTATTGTGTTACATTACTTTTTCAATAATAGTAAAAATCAAGCATAATAACCACACATGCAAACTCATAATTATTTATTTAGACATGTCTACTATACATCAGTGCCGCCTACTTAGATTTTATCACCTAACCCACTCTCCCCCTCCTTACTTCCCCTCTCTTTTCTAATATTGTACTTTTACGATTTATTGTGTTACACGACTTTTTCCATAGTCGTAAAAATGTAGCATAATAACTACACATACAAACACATCAATATGTATTTAGATATATACACTATACATCAGTGCCGCCTACTTTTCATTTTATCATCTCACGCTCCCTTCCCCTTCCATATTTCCCCTCTTAATTTTAATTTTGTACTTTTCGAATGTATTGCGTTACATGACTTTTTCGATAGTCGTGCAACTCAAGCATAATAACTACACATACAAACACATCAATATGGATTTCGATACATGTACTATACATAAGTGCCGCCTACTTTCAATATATAACCTCACGCTCACTCCCCCTCCCTTATTTCTCCTCCTTTTCTTATTTTGTACTTTTTCGATTTATTGCGTTATAAACAGCCATCACTTTTTATATAGGATATATAACCGTAGAAAAAATGGAATAAAAGGTTAAGACATGCAACTACTGTCCAAGCGACACAAGTGCGATACGCTATCTCTGCTATGTTTTTCTTAAGATATTAGCAATCAAAGAAAACTTTGGAAAAAAAGACATAACCTTAAGAATCTTGATAAATAATAGTCCACATGATCTGGGAAATAAACTCAGGGAAGAGATATATAAAGGCTACCTTTCTGAAAATTTTCAAAAAGAATAATGCCGTTTTACTGAAGGTATCGTTCGACAGAGAAAATAGATTTTTTTTACAAAATGATTTTTTCTCGACAAAAGAAAAATAAAATGGCTCACAAATTTTACTGAATATTGTACTCTATGTTACTCATCATCTCAATTTTTAAAATACATTTCCATGGTACATTTCTTAGGTATAACCGTGTAATAAAAAACATAACATTTCCGTGTAAAACAGAATCAGGAAAATAGCTTACAAAAAATTGAACGATTGAGTGAAAGTTTGAATATGCTAAGAACATTCAAAATAAGTCGGAGTGTTAAATTTCCGCATAAATCGGCCTATAATATTTTGAATGTCATTTACTGGTAAATGTGCGAATGTCATACCTATTCCAAGAACCAAACCCTTACTCCTAGAATTGCAAAGGTAGTATTTGCACTCCTGCCCCACCCCTATTACCGACATTTACGGCCTTGATAAAGGTCGGATGCCTATAAATTACGCTTGTAGAGCCTTTATAGAGTAGTTCAGCAGATTCCTGCTAGTACAGCTATACAGCTGTAATAAATGAGTTAAAATCTCACAAATGAGTTCAAGTCTCACCCAGAACAAGTGAGTTTAAAGTCTCACCGATAATAAGTGAGTTAAAGTTTCACCGATAACAAGCGTGTTAAAGTCTCACCGATTAAGTAAAGATCATAGTAAAGTCTCACAGTTTCTTGGAGAACAGTTGTCGAGTCGATCGCATCACTTAGGACTAATCTCCAATATACATTATATATATACTTATACATATTTTTATTTTAATCAATAAATATACATTTGGAAGCATAACTCTGCTGTATTTATTTGCTGTTAAAAGAAAAAATCCAACACTATCGCATCTTGGAACACTTCATTCAGCGGGTTAGTAAAAGAAAAGGTAGAATACTTTTTAACGCGAGTAAACGAAGTAACTAACGTCGCAACGTTTAGCGATGCAGAACTATTGAGAGCAGTACCGATGCTACTCAAACCACCCGCGCTAAACGTGTATAGAACAAAAGGATCAATTTGGAATGCTTGGTGTGATTTCACACAAAATTTGGAGGAAACCATTTTTTATCGTTTATTTTTAAGCTTACAGGCTTTTTATTGATCATATGTGACAAAGTAATGGACCAAAAGCTAGTTTACCAAAAGTAAACTGGAAGTGATTTGTTTACTTGTTGATATTAACTAACTTGAAACATTGGATGTCTGTTTTACTCGAGATATTTTTTATCGCCGTTTTTTATCGTTCATTTTTAATATTATAGCATAAAATAGGGCATAATTCATCACGTGTGACATTATAAATTAATGTCAAATATTTAAACATTGTTGAATGTGTTTAAAATGCTTACAATAAATAATAATAATTATTAATATTAGAAACATCCAAATTGGATGTGTATTCCACACAAAATTTGTATGGAACCTTTTTTTATCGTTCACTATTAAGCTTACAGCATAATATGGAGGATAATTGATCATATGTGATATAATAATGGATCAGCGACTATGCGACTGTGAACGGGAAGTATCTTAAAAATAAACCGGATGTTATTTTTTACACGTTGAAATGAGCTAACTTGAATTATTGAATGTCGGTTTCATTTAAAATCCGTGGGAAGCGATTTTTATTGTTCATTTGCTTTCTCCTAAAGGAAGTTTTGTAATAGGAAAAAGAAAGTTTTCTTAAAAACATGTTAAAAATATGTTTTGGGCCATTTGGAATCAAAATGTACTATTTTTAGAAAATGTTCATATTGATGTATATGTGTGTGCGTGCGTGCGTGCGTGCGTGCATACGTGCGTGCGTGCATGTGTGTGTAGTACCATATATCGAGTAATTCACGGTTAAATTTAATGTTTCAGGGCTCTTTTTTTGTTTAACAACTCCTATATCGGATTTTCTCCCACTGTTTCCGAAAAACAAAATCGAATAATCGTCTTTGCTGCCTGTTAGCATCTTCTCGCGATCAGCTTCTGGATCGTGGGTTTCTTCGTCGTCTGAAGGAGCTGTTAGTATTGTGATCCAATGTATGTGGTCGCTGATTTCGCGGAGGCTATGTACGCGACTTTTGATGATCGGCTGCCTTCGCGCCTTTAATTTTATTCGGACACTCTCGTACCCAATGACCTTTTTCTTTGCGATAGACACACGTTATCCGTTTCTTAAGATCCTCTATGTGTTGTTTGGACATCCAAGCTTTGGCGTTATTTAACTTCTTCAAATTTAGTGTATGAACTTGTAGAGCCAGTGATTCGGTTTCTTCTTCTTCCTTGTTGCAGCGCTTATCCTCCTTAATCACTCTGTTAACTAGCTTATCGAACGTCTGGTATGCTTCAGGAGTAGAATCCCAGGCCGTTTGAGAATGCGAGTACTTTAGAGGCTGACTTAAAAGAAGTTTGGTTATGATGGAGTCTTCGTCTGTCTTTTTTCGCACGTTCTCTAGCTGTTTGAGAATACCTTGGAACTCGTCAAACCGATGAGAAATATTCTCACCTCTGTTTACACGAAAACTGTAGAATTTTGTTAACGCATCCTGTTTTGCATTGACCTTTGACTCTCCATATCGTTGGCATCTTCGTAGGTGCTTCTCTACGCATGTGATCAAGATATCCATCGCCAGTTGTTGGTTTCTCTTCCAGATTTTCCACTCGGCGAGCTTCGTTGCCTTATCTAGCTCAGATTCTGTGTCGTCCGTAGATCTGAAAAGGTCTTTTCCTCCTATGGAAACTGATATTTCCATTTTCCAATAAGTGTAGTTGCTTTCATTGAGCATAACGAAACCTGTATTGGAAGCATAACTCTGCTGTATTTATTTGCTGCTAAAAGCAAAAGTCCAATAGGTTATGGGCCTAGCATGCTTTCACTGCGCCAGTATATTTGTTTATTGAACAGAAAGCCAATCTAGGCATTAGCGTAGAAGTATATTTCAGCCATGCCACGTCGCGTTATATTTCAGTTTCAAAATGCAAAGTGTGACCATTCACCATGACTGATAAAGAATTAACTGGTTTCGTTATGCTCAATGAAAGCAACTATATATATATATATATATATATATATATATATATATATATATATATATATATATATATATATATATTTTGTATATTGGAGATTTGTCCTTAGTGATGCGATCTAGTCGACAACTGTCCTCCAAGAAACTGTGAGACTTTAATATGATCTTTACTTAATCGGTGAGACTTTAAGGCCAGGTTACTCCAAGAAACGTGATTTATTTCAATAAATTTTATTGATAGTACAAAACATGTTGAGTAATCAATTTTTTGACATATGAAAGCACATATATTAAATTACTTGAAAAATGAATTGAATTTTTTCAAAAGTCCGCCATTTTGTTTTTTTTTCATTGAAAATGTTTCATTCTGCTTGAGGCCATAGCCAATTCGATACAGAACATGAAACCGTTTTGTTTTTTGCTTTCAGATAATTCGTTTCCAAGAAATGATGTCATCCATCTACTAATCAGACGAGTTTCAGCAGCCATTTTCAAAACCGCCATTTTGAAAAAAAAAAAAAAAATTTTTCAAGTAATTTAATATATGTGCTTTTATATGTAAAAAAAATTGATTATTCAAAATGTTTTGTACTATGAATAAAATTTATTGAAAAAAATCACGTTTTTTGGAGTAACCTGGCCTTAAGGGGTTATACCCCCTTATGCTCTAAAAAACATTGTTAATTAAAAGGCTTTGTTAATTATTTTTTTTAAAGGATATTTGAGATTAAAGGTATACAAATAATATAACATTGGATTAAGCAACTCTTGAAGAAGAGAAAAAAAATTTTTATTGATATTTTTTTTACAAAATGGCGGCTGTGCAGTGATTACCGTGAACCGCTTTTGCAAAAAGGTCTTCCGCGGCGAGCAGTACAAGTCTCGTCCAACTTCACCTATAACAAAAAAAAAATTTCTATTATCTACATGAGTTTTGCTAGTGAAGTACACATGATTATATTTTTAGAATTTTTTTCGCGAAATGGCGAATGTTTTAACAAAAATTCGTGTTTTCGACGAAAAAATCGACTTAAATTGTTTATAACTTTTTTTCTTGTTAATTAATCGCTAAAATTGTGTGTACTTCACGAGATAGTCAAACAATGAAGCTACTGTTAAAATTTTAAGTCAATCGGATGTAAACTTTTTGAGTTCTACTGCTTGCCGATTTTGAAAACATGGTTTCGAGAAAAACGCGTTTGAAGTTTCAAAATGCTATAAATCTTAAGAATCGCAAAAATATAGTCCATAATAATTTTTTTACCTTTATTCTGCTACCCCTGCACCATATAATTGTCCTTCCAGGGCCTTCATTTCCACTTCTTCTTTTTTTTGCCTGATGCTGCGCCTGGCCTCTTTCGCGATATCGGACATACGATGCTCAGCGGTTTTGACGCGATTAGCGTCCGTTTCTACGCAAAACTCGTACATGTTTGGTCCAACAGTCAACCCAAGAGCATCGTCAACGGCAAACAGACCCGAGAAGCCGTCATTGAAGATAATAACGGCTACGTCAGTCGCAATGTCAACTATAGTCTTACCGCTTGACAGCGTCTTTGGAGCAATTGACCACACTACACCATTAAACGACTCGTTATTGTTCTGAGTATACGCACCCAAGCAGAGTGACAGAAGGTTGTCGGAGCTGAGTTCATTATAAATGGGTTTTATTGCGTTAAAAACATCCTCATGCATTGGACTCTTGTGCTCGTACGTTGCAAGTGTACCAAGCGCTGTACTGCGCTGCCAAGAACACCAAGAGTCTACTCCGACGGGACACTTCTCGTGCTGTGTATTCTCCTTCGTCGACATTTTATGAAGTAACGTTGCCCAAATTTCATTCCGCATTTTTTCGACTGAATCGTAGTTTCTCCTAATAGCAAGTCCGTAATAAATAGAAAGTTCATCAATTAACTTTCCGGTCAACTTTCCTCGGCCGCCAAGACCTTTCGTTGTTTTTTTCAAATTGCGCAGACGCATTCCCATGCGCTTCTGAACGTGTCCGACACATTTTTTTTTTTCGACGATGAAATCTTTATAAGGTTTTGAGTCGACTATACCTTTATATGTTTTTGAATCGCCGTCGCCGATATATTTCAAATATTTGATATTATGAAGTTTTTCTGAGCGTTTGAACATTTCTATAACTGCGTCGAACTCCATTTTCCCGGCACTACCTTCATGGTTGGCATCACAGTTCCGTTTGTGTGAAGGGTATACCTCTTCGTATTCAGCAGTACCTTCTTTTTTTTGCCAATATTCACACACTTTACAGTACTTAGATTTTACACGCACATCCAATACCTTGCCAGTGTACCAACCAATCAAAGTCACCAATCCGAACAAAGACGTAAACCCTCTCTTTCGCCAAGATCCATCACCTGACACCGTGAGACCTTCTTTTTCACCTCGTTCGATAGAAATTTCTTTTTCTTTAATCGCTTATTTTTTCATAGATATAATTCGAACAGATGAAGTAGCAGTGGCGATATTAGATATGATCTTACTGTAAGTTGTTTGAAAAACAGGCTTTGCAAGATCCATCATAGAGCAGAACTTTTTTATACCGTTGATGCCTATGCCTATGATGCGCATAGCTAAAATAATACGGCAGTTGATCTCATAAGCACGAACATTTATTACAGGACAGCTGTTAATATCGGCATCACCACAGTTCGAACAAGACACAATAATTTTGAAGCCTAGTCCACGCTTGTTCGATTCTAAAAACCGCACGTCACCATTACATTTTTTGCATACTACTAATTCAGAAAGAGCAGTAAATACAGCGAAAAAATTGATGAAACAGTAGCCGAAATTATTATCAACATCGCGGTAACGGTCTAAATCAGTAGTTTTCAATTTCTTAGCCGAGGTACTAACGTGCTCCGAATCGCCTTCGAACGAATGGCGGTTAGGCGGGCGTCGATTACTAATTTTACTCCGTTTTGTACTTGTACTTCTTGTTTTACTGCCTTTGCGGCCACTGTACACCTTTTCACTCATAATTAAGTACTTGTAAATATAATTCACAGTTAAAAAGTAAAGCAAAACTCAAAATAACAACGTAAACAACGAGAACGGCTGATCGACTAAACACAGGGCAAGTGTGAGTAAACACGTGCTGTAAAGACGCTGTAACCGTCGTAATGTCCTGTAGCGACCTCTATAATTCAAATTTAAAACACTATATCGATCGTAGGTAACTTCTACTAATTTCCAAAGCCGCGAAATTCAAAAAAGCGAGCATCGCTAAAATAAGCGAAAATTGTGATTTTGGAGCATCAAAGCTGTATGAAAAAAATTGATTTAAAAAAATTTTGAGTTTAAATCGGTACTTGGGCGTTATAGATTTTGATTCTAGGATTGTTTTGGCAAGATTTAAGCCAATAAAAAAAAATGGAAAAAAACAAAAAAATTTGGGGGATATAACCCCTTAACTCACTTATGCCAGCTGAACTACTGTACTAACTGGACGCTGCTGAACTACTCTATAAAGGCTCTACGAGCGTAATTTATAGGCATCCAACCTTTACGGTTTATCAAAGCCGTAAATGTAGGTAGTGGGGAAGGGCAGGAGTGCAAATGTAGCTTTGCAATTCTAGGAGTAAGGGTTGGGTTCTCGGAATAGTTATGACATTCACACACATTTACCGGTAAATCACATTCAAAATATTATAGGTCGATTTATACAGATATTCAACAGACAGTTTTTGTTAAATCGCGAGGTGATCTCGCGTCATCGGTTTCTCTTAAGACATGCTGTGGAGTTCGCGGTGGAAACCGTAATTTCGATTTGTGTTATGGAAAAAGACCTCGTGCACTATTACAAGTCGGGACTGACGCACTTGGGCACTGTTACTGCCGCGTCAGTCAATCAAATTGAAAGGCCAGGGTCGTAAATATAACAAAATTACAAAAAAGTATGGTGCTTAAGGTGGCTTTCTAGTGATACTCCAAAGTTTGTATTTAGACAGCGATTAAAATTTGAAAAGATTACCTAATATTCGTAATATAAAAAGTATATTTTCCAGAATTTTTCACATTTTTTACCCTTCTAGATTCTAAAATATACACACATTAGTCATTTCTTGGACTAGAATAAGGTAGATTATGTAAAGTTGGTTCGCGTCAAGATATTCACCGTACATATTTATGAAGATTTATCATCATTCTAGACATTAAATGGAAGAAAAGTTAACATTTATTATACTTTTAAGTCTATGAATTTACTTTTAGAAATATACTCTATCGAAATCATAAATAAATATCCTATTTTCATGATTTTTTAAAGGTTAATATCTTTATATACCATTAGTAATTTAATAAAAGTAGATTAAAAAATGCTAACTTTTGTTCAAAATACATTAAACAATATTTGAGAAAAAAATTTAAATGATTCACTTAATATGTTGACGCAAATCAACTTTAGCATACTAGAAACCTTGAAGCTGAGAAAATCGAGCTTTTGTATAAACAAGATTAAAATTCTGATATATTACGTATTGCATCCTTACATCATATTTATTACGTCTTCTTAAATCTTTCATGTATCAAATGCATTTGGTAGTATACCAGGTAACTAAATCTGGTACTATATTCGGTAAACAATAATTAACTATAAATATACTAAACTTTCAAATCTTCATTCTATTGGGTAAAAAAACAAACAAACGATAAAAGTTTATTTTTAATGTATTACTTCTACTATAAAAGAATGCTTCCTTGTGTTGGGACTACTTGTATGTTTTCCATTAACAAGTAAAGAACACTTTTCTGCAATCATTTTTTTTTCAAAATTTTCGGTAAAAAATTACCAGAAAGCTACCTTACAGTTTTTCAGAAAATTAAATTTAATGTATTTTATAGAAAATTAGATTTAATATTTTCAATAGAAATAGATCATATTTTGAGGTTAGGTATCTCAAATAAATTACAAAATCTATGGAACGTTAGAAAAATTTAACTTATGTTTTTTATTACAATATTAGGTTATTTCATAATTAATAATTCGTAAATATAAATTATATAAATTAAAGGAATCACAAACTTTACAATATTGATCTTAACATATAAATTACTATTGTATAAATAGAAAATTGTATGCAGGTTTATCATACTATAATTTACAAATCAGATATTTACAATAGTAAAACTTCAAAAACTTTCCTCAATTCAGTAACATAAATAATAAAAATTTTCATATTCTACAATGAAAACAATCTTTATTCAATGTATAATGTTAAAATAAAGAAAAAATTTTTAAGGGGCCACGTGAGATTGATACACTCCTGACCATGGAATTATATTGTAACAGTGCGCAAGTAACAGTGCGCGAGGTTTGACTGTATATATATATATATATATATATATATATATATATATATATATATATATATATATATATATATATATATATAACTAACAAAAGTAAAAATTCAACCAAACACGTCCGAAAAATATATACCGATAATAGAGGAACTGAAAAAGAAAAATACTGAGTTTTGTACATTTCAAAGGAAACAAGACAAATGCTATAAGGCAATTCTAAGAAATATGCATCCATCGGCAGACTTTAATAAACTCAAAGCTGAAATTGAAAGTTTTAATCACAAAGTTATAAGAATCACAAACATAAAAGAAAGAAATACAAAAAAAACTCTACCTCATTTCTTCATAGAAATCGAAACGAAAGAAAATAATAACGAAATATATGAAATTAATAAATTATTACACTCAAATGTTAGTTTTGAACGACCCCGTAAAAAAGAGACACCCCACAATGTATGAAGTGCCAAGAATACGGTCTCGAAGTATATGTGCTCCACTGTAAGAGAAGTAGCGAATCGATTTTTTTTATCTGCTACAAAAGAAGAAAAATCTGCTACAGCGGACGAGAAGAATACTCGAGATACTGACGAACTCACGGTATCAGGCGACGGAACATGGAAAAAAAGAGGCTACTCATCTTTATTCGGCGTCACATCGTTGATCGGTTACTTCTCAGGGAAACTTCTTGACATTCTTGTCAAAAGTTCATACTGTCACGAATGTAAAACTTGGGAAAGTAAATTAAATTCTGCCGAATACGAAGAATGTCATGAAAACGATGTAAATGCTGGAAAATGTAAGTCAAATCATACTGGTGCAGCTGGAAATATGGAGGTCGAAGCAATCAAAACCATGTTTCATCGCTCGGTACAGAATGGCGTGCAATATCGCAACTATATCGGCGACGGTGACTCTAAAGTTTACTCCGGGTTAGTGAATTCTAAACCTTATGCTGATGATTTTTCAATAGTGAAGAAAGAATGTGTAGGACATGTTCAAAAAAGATTGGGCACTCGTCTCCGTGAAATAGTCAAGAAGACCGTTGTAGATACTGAAACTAAGGATGTAAAGAAAAAAAAAAGTCTGTCTGGTAAAGGGAGGCTTACGGCTGTAATGCATTTGTTAATACGTTAATATTATAATAAACGCTGTACGCTCCTAGATAGTAGGGACGAGGTGCGTTTATTATATATGTGTATGTATATATGTGTATGTATGTATTTTATTTAGGTTTATAATAATTGAGAATATTTTTATTTATAATTTTTTGTTTATTCAAATAATTTGTTTTTTTTAATTGTACACAAGAAATAGCCTTTAACTAAACGATACAATATGAATTAAATATAATTAATTTTTGGTTATTTGATGATTTATTTATTGTAAGACAAATTGTTTACTTCAATGATTCGATTTTTAATCTTTGGCGTTTAGCCTTAAGCTATTTTACCCGAAATATTTTAATGAATATATATATATATATATATATATATATATAACGTATTTGGAAGATTTGTCTATACAACTTTTCTACAAAGATCTGTAGCCGACCTTGCTGTACTCAGTCAGTGTAAGTGATGGATAGTTGCTCGGACAAGCTAAGTCTTTTTACTAGGAGTCTGACGTAAGCTTAAGCTGTACTAGAATAGATAGTGTTCCGGAGGTGCTTGTGGCGAATCGAGAGATTGTCCTATAGCACGAGCCTAGCTGTACTCAGCCAGTCTAAATGGTCGAGAGTTGCTTAAGCAAGTGAGAGTCAAACGCAAAGCTGTACTAGAGCGGATAGTGCTCCGGAGATGCTTGTGGCGAATGCTCGTAAGCCATGTAGCTTGCCCGGGGTCGGGTGAGCTAATGCTAGTGAGACCCCGTGGACCGGTGTCTTTTAAACAGTTTTCCGCAGTATCTCGCCTATGCAGAAGGGTTGAGCGAACGGTGAGGGTGTGAAAGGACGAATAGCAATGAACGTTTCCTCCCTTTTCTCCTCCTACGCGCTTTTCCTCTTATTAGGCTAATGCTTAAGACAGAGAAAAAAGAAGAGAGGGTGAGGGTAAAAAGGTCCTCATATGGGCGTCGCTAAAGAAGCGCGCGCAGCTATGTTTTGGGCTCGAGCCTTTTTGGTGGGGCGAGCTTTTTCTAGAGAGGGAAGCGAGATCTACTGTCTTTGATTTTACATTTGATTTTTTTAATATTTAACCTAAAATATTAATGTTTATTATATTTTTATTTACTAAATGATCTTAAAATATAGTATTTATTTCATAAAAAACCATTAATGATAGTATTGTGAAAATATTTACTTTATATATATTTATATTATATAGTTAAGGATATTTGTTAAAAATCATACGATAATTATAGTAATTTATTAAAGTGTACACACGGTTAAAATAGTATAAGATTAATTAATAATAATAATGAGAATAAGTGATGAATGTATAGTTAATATTAATTTACGTTTAATTAAATTTAAAGTTTGCATAAACAGGTTTCAGTCTAGTATAAAAATGTCTAGATTCTAAAATGTAATTAGTGAATAAACATTTATATTTCAGTACTTAAAACTATCGTATTATATGTAAATATTATTATTACAACAGAATATTTAAAACTACATTTAGAATCAAGCTATCGATTTTATTCTTTCGAATAACATTTTTATTTGAATTATAAAACTATATTACGATGTTATACATGTAAAAAAATTATAAATCTTATACGCTGTGCTATCTACTTTATAAATAATATTTCAGCCTGTATTTTTCCACTCGGAAAATGCTGCGCTTAGAAGATACATTTCGTGGTTGAAAAAGAGGGTTGATATGGATCCTAAACACGTGTGCATCCGATTACACTTGACTCGTGCGCCATATCTAAGATGCGCGAACACAGACCTAAAACCTCATTCGCGACAGCTAGAGAATAAAAGTTTTAAAAACAGGCGTGTTTTCCATTTATAAAATAATATTGAAATATAGTTATATACTTATTAAGTAGGATATAACATGGGTAAAGGGATTGGGTTTCTTTTTTCGTTTTAGTATCAAATAACGGCTATGTAGTTCTTTAAATAATGCAATTGTGAAGCTACAGTAAAAATTTGCAAGTGATCCATCGAGCGGTTTTCGAGCAGCGTTTCCGCCCAGTTTAAAAAAAGTAGTTTTGAGAAAAATGCGTTTAAAGTTTTACTAGTACTTAACTCTTAAAAAATTTCATTTTACCTTTAATCTGCGATGCCTGCACCGTACATTTGACCATCTAAATCGATATTCTCTTTTTCTTTCTCCTTCTTGACTGATTTTAAATCCAATCGAGCCTTTATTGGAGGATCGGTGAGCGATCGCTCGGAAAATTTGATGCCACGCTTATCAGCTTCCACGCAGAAGTTGTAGTAGTTTGGCCCTATTTTCATCCCCAAATTTTGGATCAGACGCATGATACTTGACAGACCATCATTGTAGATACCAACCGCAATGTATACTGCTGTATCAAATACATGTCTGCCACTGGAGTGAGATTTAGGTGCCATAGACCATACGGTTGCGTTAAAGATTTCATTCGTATTTTTAATGAATCCGCCAAGGCAACGTGTAAGAAGATCGTCACTGCTCAACTCTTCATAAACAGGACAAATCGCTTCATAAACTTCTTGAAATAGCGGTGCTCTGTGCGTGTAGTTTGATAAATCTCCAGTGGCTTTTGCCTTCAGTGACGGAGCCTGGTTTGAAATGCTCCGCTTATTAGCATTGGACGTACCTCCCCATCCGGACTTCTTTCCACTGTATTGAGGTTTTGTATCACTCATTTTGTTTACTGAACGATTATTATTGATAATTCACTATAAAACAACTTTATTTTGATGATTTTTTATGTAAAAAATAAAAGGATCAACGTCAAAAACAAATCGGAGCGTCTGACTCGGCGTCACATTGCAGCTGTATTGACTCACACATACACGTATATTATAGTGTACATATAATATATGTATATGTATATTATAGTATCAGTGCACCCTGGTGACTACGAAAGATAACCTAACGACCTTTTACTTTGTAAGTAAAGCAGGTATTTAATATTTCAACAGGTAAAAGCAAAAAGTCGGAGCCGTGCCGCACATGCTCTAAACGCACACTCCGAGGTGCGGCGGCAAAATTGAAAATTGAAGCTGTTATGATTTTTTTTACCATAGGACCAATTGGATATTGTTCTTATGAATTTAAATCCTTGAGCGGAGTTACCCCTTAAACAAAGCAGCTAAAGACTTAAAAATAATATTATACGAAAAGAATTATACTAGAATCCAAAACTACCTAGAAAACCTTACAACGACCAAAGTTACGAAATATGCACTGGAAGACTACGAAAAAAATTCATCCCACCAAACAAGAAACCGAACTGAAACTGGGCCAGAAATGATAAAGAAAAGGCTGAAACTTTCGTAGAACATCTTTGTAAAGTTTTTGAACCACTTCCACTGCAGATCTCTGGCCAAGAAGGAAAAGAGCTCTTGCAAGAAACACACGAAGACTCACTAATAAAAAACACTAAAATCAGAGAAGTATTATGTATCATAAAAAATCTAAAAAACAAAAAGTCGCCAGGTTACGACGGACGAAACGGAAAAATACTAAAAGAACTACCTCCTACAGCAGTTCGGTTCATAACCATTGTAATAAATGCAGTTTTTCGACTACAACACTTTCCGAATCAGTGTAAAGTTGCACAAATAATACTTATCCCTAAGCCAGGTAAAGAGACAGATCTTGTCACGTCGTATAAGCCTATAAGACTATTACCAACAATTGCAAAGGTCTGTGAAAGACTACTGTTAAAGAGGACAAATCCGATCCTACGCGACAAGAAATTAATTTCCTATCACCAATGTGGTTTCAGAAACCAGCACGCAACAATAGAACAAGTAAATAGGATATCAGTAAAAATAAGAAATGCTTTGAAAAACAAAAGCTACTGCACTGCAGCGTTTTTAGCCGCACAGACTTTCGATAAAGTTTGGCACAAGGGTTTGCTATACAAACTAAAACGGTATCTACTAAAACGTTTATATAATTTACTCAAATCATACTCATATAATAGAACATCCGCCGTGTATATATCTACATAGTCGGTGCATCGCAAACCGACCCACTAAAACCTGTCACCCTTTGCTCTTCTGGCGGAACGCACCCTGATACCGTTTATTACATTACCTCAGGGTAGTGCCATTCTTGCGTCATCTGGACGACCGCTTCATCAGTCTCATTCATACGTGTGTTCGAACCGGCGTATTCAGTCTCCGTACGGAAGGAGACATTTCCTTATACCTCCCCGCGACATTTATACAGCGAGAGAAAATGGTGCGTCCCCGGTTAAAAAGACGCCCCATCATCTCAAATCAGATCCATATCTATGAGGTCGTCCGCCATCCCTGGGTAATGATAGGGTGTCGGATCTTCTTCCAGCTCTTCGTTCATACCTTTGGCAATTACCTTGACGAGGTACGGCTTCTTCCGTCGCAGGACCTTCTCGGCGAAGTTCGCCGTGGCGGTCCACTTTTTCTCGGCGGTCAACATTTCGCCCTCGATGGTTTCAGGCGCGAATTGTCCGACCGAATCGACAAGAGCTGTCATTTCCTCGTTCCACTTTTTGCAGACGAAAAACGGGTGAAACGCGTCGTCGCAATCAGCGGAACAGAAGATGCACTTCGGGCTCCGAACCTTCTCCATAGATAGATAGATAGATAGATAGATATACTTTTTATTCATCAGAAGACAAAATCTTACAATTTCATGTACATGTAGTTATAATTATAATTAAAAATATCAGTCGATTTAATATAATTGTTATGTCTCCATGTGGTTGAGGAAGGAGCAGAAGTACCCATGCCCACTCAGGAATTGGGTTAGGTAGTAATTTACCTCCCCATGGTCTCTATTGATCCAAGGATCTATCTGGGCTATCAGCCTGGCTGTTCACTCGCCCTTGGTTGTAACGGTCCAGGATCGTTGCCACGTTTCCATGGTACGTTCCCGTTCCTCTCTATGGACGGTCGTTCTGTCCTCTTCTGTTTTCTTTCATTCGTGGATTCGCTTGCGCTCCTTTGCGTGTAGGTCGATCGGGATGATTCCCGCAATAACGATTACTGCAGGCCCCGAGACCGTGCGATAGGCGCTGGTGATTCTGAGAGCTTCTCTACGCTGAACAGAAAGAGTTCGATTCTGGTATGACTTCTTCTCCATTGCATCAGTCCATATTTCAGAACCATACACTGGGATGGAAGTGAGAAGTGACATGAGGAGCCGTCGCTTGCTCGCTTTCGGTCCACTCGTTTTCGCCATGAGACGGCTCATCTGCATCGTCTTTTCGTTGCTTTGTCCGCTGCATACGCAAGAAAGTAAGCTTAGTATCTAGTTTGAGTTCCAGATACACAGCCTCCCTCCTCGTCAAAATCTCTGACTCTCCCACTTTCATGGTGAAGATGGTCTGTATCCGTTTGCCGGTGAAGGGCATGATCTCTGTCTTAGCGGCTGCCAAATCGAGACCGTGTTCCCTCATCCAGCGCAAGATCCTGGACATCGTCTCGTTAAGCAGATATTGTGCTTTCTTGTAATCACGCGCGATGATCACTAAAGTGACATCATCGGTGTAAGCTATCATGTACACCCCCTCCGGCAGCCCGAGTCTCAACAGGCTATCGTAAAGGATGTTCCAAAAATCTGGGCAAGAGATCGACCCCTACGCTACGTCGGCGCTGAGATATTTCTCGCGTTGGCCTTTTTCTATTTCGTAACGGAAGATACAGTCTTTCATATCTTCCCGTATGATCCGCATGAGGTACTCCGGTACTTTGAATGCGTGCAACGCTTCCAAAATGTCCGGTGATCTGGCCGAGTTGAACACGTTCTTCACGTCTAGCGTTGAAAGGAGGAAGACTTTTCTGGAAAAATTATTTCCAGACCACGTCTTCTTCCTCTGCTGTACCACCTCTCGTATAACGCCCACTATGGATCGCTGTTTTCTGAAGCTATACTGGTTGTTAGCTAAATCACCGGCAGACGGTACAGCTCCCTGTAGTCGTGGCTTAAGCAACCTCTCGTAAATCACGAGATGCGCAACCTTCCACGGGGTGCCAAAGACACCTGACTTGAGGCACACATTGTGCATGTTCATCAAGAGAGAGGATACTCTCACCACGATTATCTTCAATATTTCAGCTGGTATCCCGTTGGGCCCAGGCGCCTTTCCGCTCAGCATCATTTTGGCGACGATCTGCAGCTCCCCGGTGGAAAATAGGGGGATCTCACCTACGTCCGTGGTTTCCTCCTCGTCCTGCTTTAGAGAGTGCGTAGGGAACAGAGTGTCCACGATTTGAGTCATGGTGTCTTCGTCGAAAGGGGGACTCGGGAGCGCGCAGAGATTCTTGGTCACGATCTTGTAGCCCAAGCCCCATACGTCCAGATTGATTTCCTCTGTCAGATTCTTCCAGCTGTACCTTACTACGGTTAATCTCGCGTCGGAACCGTTTGTGAGCTATTTTTTGTTGCGCCGGCAGCAGCTCTGCCTTCTTTTCGTCTTGCATTCTTTGCGCTCTTCTTCTGGGGCGGTTCACTTCCGCCCTCAGTTGCGCGATTTCGTCAGTCCATCAGTCAGTTTGGCATTTTCCACGTCGCAATCCCTAGCGCGACATGGATGCTTCACGGGCTCAGTGAATGAGACCCATGGTCTTCTTTACTAGAACCTCTGCTCCGTCCCTGTTCACTGTGGCGTTCGTCGTCGGTAAATTTTGTTGGCCTTCTAGCAGCACCTCGACTAGTTTGTCGGTGTTCAGCTTGGCCAGATTCCATCAGGGTGGCTTTCGCGCAACTCCTTTCTGCGATTGGGTTTTATCGCTCAGCTGAAAGGTGATGTACTGGTGTTCGCTACCGTTGTAATCCTCCAGTACCCTCCAACCCGGCGCTCTAGGCGCTCGATTTTTGGATACAAAGGCCACGTTGTTTCCAACGTTGAGAACTATCAAGTCGAGTCTCGCGCATTGAAGTCGCCGGCGACAATGATCTCGCATTTCATCTCGCGGCACGCATCTTCCAGCTCGTCCAGACTCCGCCTGAATTGCTCAATACGGATGTTCGGGTTATAATAACAGCGCACGTAAAATACGTCTCTGCTTTTCACCCACACGAAGCCACTTCCGGCTCCATGTTCGCCCGCTCTGATGGTTTGGGGGTCCACGTAGACTGCTGCAGTACCCAGTTTGTCTGGATACCACGTAGGTAGATTCCAGTTGAGGTACTGCTCACTGATTAGTAGCACATCAGGATTCTTCTCAATTCTATACGGAATCAGAAGCCAGTTGGCTAAGTCGCTTCTGTGTAGGTTCGTTTGAAGGGTCATTATACGACCCATCATTAACGCTTCGCTTTGGTCTACCTAAGCGTATCGCGGAACGCTCTACACTGTCCTAATCATGGGGTGTGACCCATATGAACTTGACCTACTCCAAGTGCAGTGCACAAGACGCACTTTGCCTCGGCAGCTCTGTAGGCTGCTCTTTTGTCGCCTTCCGCGCCACACTTGTAGTAGACCTTACTTCTATATGGGCCTCTGCAGTCGCGTGCCTGATATCCATAACCCAGACATCTAAAGCACCGCTGCAGCCGCTACAACCTTCTCAGTCGACAGCTCATGTAGCCGACTCTCAAGCGGCTCTTCTCGAGCAGGAACTCATCCTTTTCCTGGTCCATCTCTACGATGGCCAGCCGCTATTCCCTGCTATTGGGTTTGGTCAGCGATACGCTGATTTCACCCACTGAGTTTCCTGCTTCGTTGAAGATCCTCTTAACCGCCGCTTCCACCTCTTCTTTGGTGGTGAGGCTATCGAGATCTCTGACTTCGATGCTCGTCTTTGGTGACAGGTTCTTCACGACCCCTGTGTCACCTACTGCCTTATTCAGGGAGTCTCCGAGGCTTACCAACACCTGGTCATTGATTTTCGAGCTCAACTCTACGAATACATCGCCTGCCTTGGTCTTTCTCATACGTACATCAGTGTTTGCGAACTCTGATGGAATCTTCTCGCGGAGATTCGAAAGAACGTCCATGTAAGAAACTCCATCATTAGGGCGGATAAGGGCAGCCTTAGATCAGTTCCTGAGCATCATCCTCCTCCTCTTCTTCTTGGGAGACTTCTCAGAAGGATTTGTCTTCTTGTACGCCGGTATCTTGGCTGTCGATGGCTTATGTTGTTGCGGGTGGTGATGCAGCTGTTGTCACAGCTGCTTCCGCCCTTGCTGCTCCTGTTTGCGCTGCAGCTCTAGCTCCTTCTGCTGCTGCTGCTCTGACTTCTTAGCAGCAGCTTTCTCCTTCCTGAACTGGGTCGTTGCAAAACCGTCGGTCGCAACCGGCCCACTGGCGCTAGCCTTTTTATCAGTGACTACTGTCTCGGCGTTGTCGGAGTCCGCGTCTAGCGGTCGTCCCCTCTTATTTTTAGGCCGCTGGCTTGAGGTAGTCGCGGGTCCCAGAGTGTCTGTTGGGCTGTACTCTTCGATGTTGGGAAGCAGACGGTCCTTCCAATAGTCGAAAAGTTCGACGAGATAAGGTAGGGAGTGCTTGATAGTGTTATTGACTCCGGGGTGCTTCTCCAACGCTTTTCCCATGTTTTTGAGGATTTGATCTATCACCTTTATGAATTCCTCAATACTACTTACCCCCGAGCGACTTTACTTGTAAATTAACTTTTATTCCTAACAAATTGTATTGGTACATCAAAAATATATTGATTAACTAAACAATGCTCTACAGTCTTCTTTCATTTTGAAACTATTCAATACAAAATATTTTTTTCAACTTATTGGAGTAAAATCGTATTTTTGTGATAAAAACAAGAATACTAACAAAAAAATTGTATGCACACCTATTCGACATAATTTATTTTAAAATAATTCTATGCCAAATTACAGCATTTAAAAAGCAACTTAAGGGGATGTCGGAGCTATAGTTGCAAACAGTCGCCGCTACATTAGGCTGGTGCTGCCGTCAGGTGATGGGATTGCGATCCAGAGCATTATTTCGTGTAAATATAAAAAATAGACGTACTTACAGAGTAAATAAATAACAGAGCTGCGTAGCCATACCCAAAAGGTAGTGGATTCTGCTGTCAGACTCGGCACCAAGCGCGAACTTTTTACACAAGTTTGGAAATACGACGCGACGGCCGGCGTACATGACATCCACGGCGCCATGTTGAAAAGCCACTTAGTATCGACCATCTGAGCCGAGATGGCACCACGTGGAATTTCTTAGGCATACTCGGCGCGCAATCATCACGTTACAAGTCTACCGCAGCGGCGTTCACTCTCGCCGTCATGCAAATCCGCCGCTGTGGAGTGCTGATTGCGCGTCAGTGAGTGCCTCGAAGCGGGTAGGCTATTCCAACGCGTAAAAGCGACTTACTACCGGTCGTCTGGGCAGAGATGGTGCCACGCGGAATTTTTCAGCCATATTCGGCGTGCGATAATCGAGCTGGAAGTCTACCGGAGCGGAGTTCACTCTAGCAGTCTCTAGACTCCGCCGTTGTAGAGTGCTGATTGCGCATCCAGAGGCTATTCCAATGCGTAACATTTAGTTTTGGCTCTTATTATATTTACGTATAATTATATATCATGAATTACCATAGTATTGTTGCCTGCTAATTTAAAATTATACTAGTACGTACAAATACCAATATTTTACAATACTATTTACACGATAATGATATATACCTTTATAATAAAATAAGTACTTAATTCTATCTTATTATACAACTAATATATAAATAAATGTAAATATAAATATAAATAACAGAGAAAAATCAGATACCCTTTCGAAGAATATTCTCTGCTTTTTTTATTATACTACACTGGTGCACACAGCTAATTTATTAAAAACTATCATATATATCCATATCTGTTATAAATAATACGATATCTCTCTTACTTTCTCAAAGAATATGACTTCTAAATCAAAAAGAAGATAATTATAGACGAGTAATATTTATAAAAACTCTTTATAGAATTTTTTAAATTTTGCCGCCACCGTAGTGTGTTGAACGCACGTCAGTGATACTACGAATCGGTAATTTACGTGTAATTCCATATATAACACGTACTTATAAGTAATTATACATGACGTATATACGATGAATAACCATAATATTGCCTGCGAATTTTAAATTATACTAGTACGTACGAGTACCAGTATTTTAGAAGATTAGAGGACTTTCAAGTCTTCATACTTACAGGATAATTAAATATTACCTTGTAATATAATGAATACTTATTTCTATCGTATTATATAACTAATATATAAATAAATGTAAATATAAATATAAATAACAGAAATAAGCAGATACCCTTACGGAGAATATTCTGTGCTTATTTATTATACTATGCTGGTGCACACAGCTAATTGATTAAAAACTATCATGCAATATATAAATATATACATATATATACATATATGTTATAAATAATACAATATCTCTCTCTCTCTCTCTCTCTCTCTCTCGCTATCTCTCTACTCAGTTTTACTTTTTCACGAGCATTTTCTTATCCACAATCCGAAGAATGTGAAAATTATATCAAATAAAACATAATTATATACGGGCAATATATATAAAAACTAATTATATAATTTTTAATTACGGTTACTTATATTCAATTTGATAAAAATACCTAAATAACTTGTAAATTGTATAAAAAGTATGTAAGTAGCAAGTAGTAGCGCAGCGCCAGTACAAGCTAGAAGTCTACGGCAGCGGAGTTCACTCTCGCTGTCCCAAAACTCCATCGCCGTAGCGTGTTGATCGCACGTCAGTGATACTACGAATCAGAGAAGCTATTCCAACACGTTTATACATTTGCGTTTGAGTCCCAAATTTACGTGTAATTGCATATATGACACGTACTTATAAGTAATTATTGAATTAAATATTTGATTTTTAATTACGAATACTTATTGCCTGCATATTAAAAATTATGCTGGTACATACAAGTGCCAGTATTTTACAAATGTCATGCAAGCTTCGTATAAAGACTAGAGAAGTTTCAAGTCTTGTTATTTACTCGTTAATTAAACATTAGCTTATAATATAATAAATACTTATTTCTAGCTTATTTCATGCGTTATAATTAGTTGCTGTGCTTGTCTTTTCCATGCTTTACTGGATAGCACAATTACTTTTTTACTATTTATATGTTATATAATATATAAATAGATTTAAATATAAATATAAATAACAGAAGAAAGCAAATACCCATACGGGGAACGTTCTCTGCTTTTTTCAATATTATATGCTGGTGCACACAGCAAATTTATTAAGAACTATCATGCAACATATACATATACGTTATAAATAATAACCGCTCGTGGTAAAAATTACAATTTACAAAATATAGTCATACATACTGATAATTTAATCTTCATTAGGACATTGTAATAAATAAAAAAGAATGAATAAATCACATAAACCGTACAGAAAAGTAGATAATAATTGTTGCTGCTATGTATACAATAACAAATTGCTAAAACAAATCCGTAGGACTTTTATAATGAACATTGAAATTGTATATTTTAAATTGTATACATAGCAGCAAAATATATCTAGTAATCTTCTATTTATTTTTATATGGATGATTCCACGTCAAGTGAGCAAGTGAAAAATCCACAGCGGCGGATTTGCATGACGGCGAGAGTGAACGCCGCTGCGGTAGACTTCTAGCGTGATGATTGCGCGCCGAGTATGCCTAAGAAATTCCACGTGGTGCCATCGCGGCTCAGATGGTCGACACTAAGTGGCTTTTCAACATGGCGCCGTGGATGTCATGTACGCCGGCCGTCGCGTCGTATTTCCAAACTTGTGTAGAAAGTTCGCGCTTAGTGCCGAGTCTGACAGCAGAATCCACTACCTTTTGGGTATGGCTACGCGGCTCTGCTATTTATTTACTCTGTAAGTACGTCTATTTTTTATATTTATACGAAATAATGCTCTGGATCGCGATCCCATCACCTGACGGCAGCGCCAGCCTAATGTAGCGGCGACTGTTTGAAACTATAGCTCCGACATCCCCTTAAAGAGTTTTGCATATCAAGTTACATTGTTTCCCAATTGACAATAATAAATGTTGCAATACTATAATTGTTGATTAAATTTTATTTATGAATATTACAACGGGGAGGTTTATTTGATAAATAAATAGTACTTATTTAATAACGTCGCACGTCTCTCTAGTGCGCCGCGGGTGGATGTTTATCCAACACCTACCGTCAGTATCGCTATACTGGCACGCGAGTATTCGCAATTACTTTTTATGTGCGGATCGCTGCAGCAACCCGTCGCCGTCGCTCTCTCTCTCTCTCTCTCTGTCTGTCTGTCTGTCTGTCTCTCTGTCTCTCTCTCTGTCTGTCTGTCTCTCTCTCTCTCTGTCTGTCTCTCTTTCTCTCTCTCTCCCTCCCTCTCTATCTCTCCCACTCTCTCTCTCTCTATCTCTCTCTCTCCTACTCTTTCTCTCTCTCTATCTCTCTCTCCCACTCTTTCTCTCTCTCTCTCTCTCTCTCTCTATTTCTCTCCCACTCTTTCTCTCTCTCTCTCTCTCTTTTTCTCTCTCTCTCTCTCTCCCGCTCTCTCTCTCTCTCTCTTTCTCTCTCTCTCCCCGCACTATCGGCGTTGGCTGCAGAGACTGGTGTTGGCTGTAGAGGGTGGAGTTGGTGCTGTTCCCTGGGCTTCCTTGGCTGGACTGCGATGAAGGTGCCGCTCCTCAGCTGCCACTCGTCGGTCACTGACACGCTTTCTCTCTCTCTCTCTCTCTCTCTCGCTTCACCCAGCATCCACACGTGGTGGCACGAAAAACTCGCGAGGCTCACGCTGTAGCAGCCCAGAGAATTCTGGCTTTCGCGCACCTGGGCCATGTACATCAGCTGATAATTTCGTGGTCGCGCTCACGGTCGCAATTACGCAAAATTACCCCTCCCCCCCCCCCCCGTGGCGCGACTCACTCGTATATTTAAATGAACAAGCGCCCCGATAATGCAATCGTTATAATATAGTAAATGCATTCTACTTTTAAAAATTAATGTTTTTTCATAATTTTGTTCGAGTTTACGAACATCGGATTAATTTATTACAAAAATATCGTAGAAATGAAAAAACGGTATAAAACCAAAACAAATTTATCAATCTTAAATTTTTTTTAATTCAAATCTTTATCAAACAATAAAAATAGATCTTTGAATGGCCAAAATTACCGCATAATACTCAAGAAGAAAGCTATAAAAAATGTTTTGGAAAAGAAAATGAATATCAACAAAATGAAAAATAATTATAAAAAAATGAATCGATAAATCTTAAAAAAATATTTTGATGTGAAATCTTCATCAAACAACGTATAAAATGCGCTTTGTTTGGTCAAACATTACTGCGTAATATGCAAGAAATCTACAATCAAAAATTAAAAAAAAATAAAATATCATAATAAATGATAAAACATTATAAAACCAAATGGATTCGATGAATCTTCAAAATTCTGTTTGATTTAAATTCTTGATCGAAAGACGTAATAAATAAGTGTTCTTTGGTAAAAGAATTACCGTGTAATGCCCAAGAAATAAGCAATTAAAAGAAATTAAAGAAAAAATATAACCTCAAATATCTCTAAAAATAAAAGTCCTCGTGATCTGACCAAAGAACTTAGCCGAGAGATAGTAAAAAACTACATTTTTAAAATTTTCAGAAGTTATAGTTTGCAATAGAAAATCGATTTGTTTACAAAATGATTTTTTTCTCTATCATAGAAAAATTAAGTTTCTCCAAAATTTACAGAATAATCTTCTCCATTGTCCTAATTACCTCAATTTTATTTTTAAAAATTTTTCATTATATATTTCAGAGAAATAACCGTTCAAACAAAAAATTACGTTTCCGTGTATAACAAAAGAAAGGAAACATCTTATCCGAAATTTCGGGTTGTAAAAGATAGGTAATTTTATGATCTTTCAAATACATTTTCACTTGAACGATGACATTATTTATAACTTATCAAAGAACCCGAAAAACAGAGCCAAAAATCGTATAACCGCTAAAATAAAAAAAATTACGAAAAACTATTAAAATTATTATTGTGCCCCCTTCGTTAAAAGAAAAATCAGCCCTGAAGCATTAAATATCACCATGGATTACTCGAGATATGAATGCATTCACACAAACACGCATATACACACACGCACGCACACTCACAAGCGCATAAGCACACACACGTACACGCACACGCACACGCACACGCACTCACATACGCACAAGGAGTATTATATATATATATATATATATATATATATATATATATTATATTCATAAGGAGTACTTATAATTGAGTCATGAACCTCTACTAAAAACTCAACAAGCGCGTATCGCATATTATCATAGTAGGTTGCTAGGAAAACAGAAAAGTGACCCTTGGAAGTAATTACGTAATCTGCTGATGAAGATCTTGAAGAGTAGATGATGTAGTTAAATCGCACTCTCGCCTAATTGCACTAATGGAACACATGAAAAAGACAAAACAACTTGACCCTATGCAGTCCGGGTACAAACAGAATAACTCGACGCAAACTGCTCTGCTAAGACTAACTGAAGACATAAGAACTATTACTGTTCTACTACAGCATGGCTTTTGATACAATCTCACCATCCAAGCTTCTGCAAAGCTGCGGGTCTTGGGGTTCTCCAGACTCGTTTTGATCTGGATAGAATCTTATATATTAGGTAGAAAACAAGCCGTAGTCACGCGCACAGACAACAAGTCATCTTGGTTGTCCACCAATCTTGGAGTGCCTCAAGGTTTCGTATTAGGACTCTTGCTGTTCTGTCTTTACATAAATGACATCAAGGCGCTATTTGGTAACTTAAATAAATATTTGAAAGAAAATGACCCGAGACGTGCCACACACTTGCTCTATGCTGATGACTTACAGACTTACTTGCAGATCAGACCAGAAAACTTTGCAGAAGGTGTTGAGATCTTGGCCAGGGTTAGGCAGGCTGTCGCTGATTGGGCCGCAGGTGTTACTTTCAAACTAAATAAGACTAAGACTAAAGCTATTGTTCTGGGCTCTTGTAAATATATAAATAATCTTGAGTCACAAGACACGCCGGAAATAAGTTGGGGAAACGGCGTCTCCAAACCCTTCTCGCAGACTGTCACGAGCTTGGGTGTTATACTTGATTCTAATCTCACGTGGTAGCCCAACGTTAACATGGTCACAAGGAAGGTTAGTAGAGAATTATATAATTTGAGTTTCTTTAGAAAGTATATCACTCAGGATCTGCGCAAACATTTAGTCATGACTCTTATTTTTCTGCACCTTGACTATTGCTCCACAGTGTATCGCGACGCGTCTCTTGAACAACGTATCCGGCTGCAAAGACTGCAAAATTTATGTGTGCGTTACGCCTGAGGTATTAGGAGGGATGAACACAACACCCTCTACTGGGTGCAAATAGAGTGCACCACAAATGACACCAGAAATGAGGTCTCTATGGCCACATTAATGTATAAGATTATGAATATTAAAGAACCGATTTACTTAACGCCGCTTTTTAAAAAGAACAAATCGAAACGCTCTGAATGGAGTGAAGCAAAAGATCTCACCATTCCTCACATGCGTACTGAAACTGGAAAAACATATTTCCAAGTCCAAGGTGCGCATCCAAATAATCAAATCCAAATAATAAGGACAATTATAATAAAGAATTAACTCACTAGTTGACAACAGACACTTTCTTATCGTCGTTTTCAGTTTCATTTTTTGTTATGATAAAGCTCCCAGAAAATATCGGTAAAGGGAATTTCATATAGTGTTGAGGTTGTTCTTTCGGATGGTGAGACCAAAATTGAACTAAACTAAATACAACAGATGCAACAATGTTATAATCGTTTAAGGTGTTAAGGTTTCGGGTTACATGAGTGCCGGCCGTGTAATTATAATACAATACATTAACATTTTTTCGAACGATGCCCATACACTTTACCTTTATAACATAAGTTTACATTAAAATCATCGTAAATTTTGCATCTATTGCTTCAACGTATAGTTGCTGTCTTTTATAATTCTCGCGTATGCATCAGCTACGGCCTCTGCAACTAGAGTCAATGTATCAGTTTTCTTGAATATGTATGAATGAACTATATTTATCTCTTTATGTTTTTATATTATTTTCTGCGTAGACCGTTTGAGCATATGTTCCCTCTGGCATCTCGTAAAACTATTGCATGTACACTTTTCGGTTTAACAATCCATTGCTCTCTTTCAGTTCTAAATTCAAGTCTTTTAATACTTGACTCTTTTCTTGTAATTTTAAATTTGATAGTTTTAAATTTTCATTTTAATCTTCAATTCTCGTACTTCATCGTTTGATTTATCTTCTATTATAGATTCCGTATCATGATCATTTTTACTTGAAGCTATTTTTACAAGCACTTTTTGGTCATCATAACTCTGTTTTATCACAATATCATTGTTTTTGGCGTGTTTATATTTGTGTTCCAATTTTTTATATACTGCATTTTGTTTATTGACGTTTTCCTTCAATTTCGCTATGAGTACACCTGGATCGTTCGAGGTTAGGTCCACACTGTTATGTTTACAATACACTACCAATAAGCCAGTTACGTATTTTCTATGCTTTTCTATTAAAATCACTTTCGTATCACATAGTATACAAATGACAACACCAACTGTTTGTGTAGGATAGCACTTAAATTTATATCGGGAGGAATTGCCTCAGGTGGCAATCCCCTGCCCACCATCTTGTTTTATATTATATCATTTCTTATATTATAATACGAGAACGAAATATTATAAAAATTTTTATACTTAAGGTATTTATTTAGGCAGGAGCCACCTTAAACAAAGAAAAAATGACTCAAAATTTAGATTCTTATTAGTTTAATATGCTATTTCTGCATTTAACACGTATTGGAAAACTTTCAAAACGTGAATATATCGCATCCAAAATGTTTTTACTATAAGATTGACGTAATTATTTTATTCAAAATCAAGAGGGTTTCGTCAAAATCGCAACCAAAGGGTAAAAAATCATAGAAAATACAGAATACACATTTTCATGTTTCTACACAAATTAAGCGATTTTGTACAATATTTATATTCAGATCAACATTTTCCAAAGCCATTATGAATTTCTGTCGAACATAAGACCAATAGAGAATTGTAATTACGAAAAATGTCTTGTCTTTTGTCAAATAACCGATGGATTTTGAAATTTGAATATTATGGAACTATACTAAAATTATCTTATGAATATTATTATGTAACCGGCTTAGTACTTTTTTCCAGTAAAATAGACCTTTTCTAAGATTGTGACGTTTTGACCGCTATTTTGACGACGCTATCTTGAATTTGAGAAAATAATGATGTCTAACTGCTAGTAAAAATATTTTGCCTGCGATTTATTAACGTCTTGGAAGTTTCTCTATGCGATATCGATGCGGAAATCTACGTAATATTGAAATTATAATAAGTCATGTGTCAAAGTAGGACTCTCATTTTTAAGGACCCTACTTTGTAAAGTAATTTTTTTATTATTATTGTTCCTCGTGCTCTCCTGCATATTTTTGTTATTTTACATTTTTTATAAATATATGAGTCATTCTAATACACTCTACTAGGTCTTAAAGGGGACTGTAGGGGCTAAAATTTTTTTCAGAGCTTATTTTGGTAAGTAAAATCCCTGACATAAGTACGAAAGGTTTGTTCAAAAAGTATTAGAATGACCCATATATTATATATGGAAAATATAATGATTTTTCAGAATTTTTTTGGCAAATCCTTTCGTTGTCGCCCTCCAGACAATAAAAATTCTCACTTTTTTTGGCATTTTGATTATTTCTTTTTACATATTTATTTATTTATTTATTTATTTATTTATTTATTTAACCAGAGTAATACATAGTAATACATGTTGTAGTTAATCTCCAGATATATTAATTATATCTGGAGTAACCCACATCCTATAGAGGTAGTCAGAGCTACCTGTACATAGGTCCGGTGTGTATAATAACTTAATAATTAACCTACAATCTAAGTAAAACTAAAAACTAACTTAAAACCTAAGTGTCCAAGTACGTATTTGTCTTGGATAAAGTAACAGTGACTTGTTGATGTTTATAATATATTCGTACTTATCCATTTTTTTAATTTTTCCTTATTATAAATCTTTGATATGTCTAGTATTTTAAGATTTATATTAATTGTTGGTAAGCAGTTATGTGTTGGTAAGCTCTAATGTGATTACTCTTATCCCTTACAGCTTTTGAACATTTTGGTGGTATAATAAGTTTATTTCTGGTTTTGCTTTTAGACGTTAAGTATAAATTCTTGAGTTCATTATAATGATACGATACGCATTCGTAAGCAAAAATTTGTTTTAAATTTAATGGGTTGTCCTGATTGAAACTATTTTTATTAACAATTTTTAGGATTCTATTCTGAGTCTTTTGAAGTAACTCAAGATTGTTTCTGTATGCACCACCCCAAGCTATATTTCCATAAGTAATTATACTATGAAAAAATGCATAGTATATTATTTAAGCGTATCAGATTGCATGTATTTTGACATTTTGTAAAGTATAAATAATATATATTTTGTTTTCTTTATTATACGAGGGTAGTTCAATAAGTCTTTAGAATGACCAACAGATGGCGCGCGAATCGCTCCAAATCATCTGTTTTCAGTCAGCACCACTCCCGACTAGATATATGGTGCAGTCACAGTCCACATCTTCTGAGTTTACGTGTTTTTATAACCAATTGAAAAAAAAAAAATTGCTTGTTAAGAAAAATGAAAAAAAACGAGTTCAGAGCGGTAATTAAACATTTTCATTTAAAGGGTTTAACTCCATATGAGATAAAAAATGAATTGGACTCAGTTCATGGCACATCTGCCCCTGCCTTAGCAACGGTTTATAACTGGGTAAATGAATTTAAGCGTGGTCGTACATCAATAAGTGACGAACCACGTACAGGAAGGCCCGTAGAAGCAACTACTCCCGAAATCATCAATAAAATCCACGATATGGTGTTGAAGGATAGAAGATTAAAAGTGCGTGAGTTAGCTGAGGCCACAAGGATATCTATAGGTGCAGTTGTTTCAATTCTACATGAAAAATTAGGCATGAAAAAGCTATCGGCAAGATGGGTGCCGCGTTCGCTCTCAGCTGAGAATAAACGCAATAGAGTGGTCGCCTCTGAGGCTCTTTTGGCGCGCATAAGTCGGAATCCTGAGGAATTTTTTCGTCGATTTGTGACTGTGGATGAAACATGGATACACCACTACACTCCTGAGACAAACGAACAATCCAAACAGTGGATTTCCACAGGCGAACCAGCTCCAAAGAAGGCAAAGACCGTAAAGTCAGCTGGTAAGGTTATGGCTACAGTTTTTTGGGATGCACGTGGAATTATACTTATTGACTACTTGGAAAAGGGTAAAACAATTACTGGTGAGTATTATGCATCATTATTAGAGCAGCTGAAAGAAGAAATTAAAAAAAAACGACCACATTTAGCGAGAGAAAAAATTCTCTTTCATCACGACAACGCCCGAGTTCACACATGCTTCGTTTCAATGGCTAAAATTGAAGAACTAAAATTCGAATTGGTCGAACACCCACCGTATTCACCAGATTTAGCCCCCAGTGACTTTTTCTTATTTCCAAACTTGAAAAAATGGCTCGGTGGACAGAGATTTACGGACAACGAAGACGTCATTGCCTCTGTAAGTGCTTATTTTGAGGAACTTCCGAAAACGCACTTTTCTGAAGGATTAAAAAAACTTAAAAAGCGATTGACCAAGTGTATAGAGCTCCAAGGAGATTATGTTGAAAAATAAAAAAAAATTTACCCAAAAAAAATTGTTTTTATATTTTATTCTAAAGACTTATTGAACTACCCTCGTATATTCAATATGTCTGTCCCATTTTAGATTGTAATCAAATACAATACCTAGATATTTACAATATTCTACCCTACAAATTTTAGTACCCTGTATTTTTATGTTCATATCTTTAGGAACACTATCACAGTAATTGCCAAATGTTATATAGGTTGTTTTATTTATATTTAAAGATAGTTTGTTCAGAGCTAACCAATTAGCTATATCATCCAAGTACTTATTCATTTTATTTTCAACTTTTTCCCAAGTATCATCAGATGCTATAATTGCTGTATCATCAGCATATGAGATAGTGCTGTCAGTTCTATTTATTAATAAATCATTAACGTAAATTATGAATAGGAGTGGTCCTAGTATAGTACCCTGGGGAACACCTGTGTCTATTGTTTCATATTGACTTTCTGTTATTCCAATTCTAACTTTTTGTCTCCTATTGCTTAGATAATTCATTACTAGTTTATGTGCTTTACCTCTTATACCATAATTATATAATTTATCTAATAAGATAGAATGGTTTACAGTATCAAACGCCTTAGCTAAGTCTAGGAATATGATTGCTATTGGTTTGCTTTTGTCTAAATTACTATATATTTCTTTCGTTATATAACTAAGAGCATCTTTAGTACCTTTATTTTTTACAAATCCATATTGATTGTGAGTTAATAGTTTAAATTTATCAAAAAATTCTTGTAATCTTACAAAAACAATTTTTTCTAGAACTTTTGCTATATTTGAGATTAAGGATATGGGCCTATAATTTGATATTTCCATTTTGTTTCCAGCTTTAAAGATAGGTACTACCTCAGCTGTTTTCAATGATTCAGGCCATATTGATTTTCCTAGACATATATTAAATATATGAGTTAATGCATTTACGATTAGATTTGATAGTATTTTCAAAGCTTTTGTTGGGATTTTATCAACACCACCATTTTTTATTTTCATATTTTCAATTATTTGTAAAATTTCAAAATTATTAGTTGGTTTTATAAAAATAGAGTTGCAATTCATGGGTGGTAGTTTTAATATCTTACCCTGCGGAATATTAATTTTATTACTTAAATTCATTCCTATTTTGCAAAAATATGAGTTCATTTGATTGGCAATTTTTGTAGGGTCATCTATTATTTCATCGTTATTCATTATTATTTTATTAATTGTATTATCATTTTGCGATTTAGTACCCAGTTTACTTTTTATGTTTCCATAGATGTTTGGAATTATTGCTACTTTTTATTATTAAATTTCTTTCATGCTTAGTTTTAGCTTCTTTAATAATTTTATCAAGACTCTTTGTGTAATTCCTATATTCTAATTTTATTCTTTCGTTATTAGGTTCATTACGCATTTTGACATATAATTGTCCTTTTCTTTCACATGAGATCATAATAGCTTTAGTGATCCAATCCTTTCTTGGTTTATTCTTGTTATTTTTTCCATTTTTGAACACATATTTAGATTTTTCTAAACAGTCTTGTATTTCAGTTATTAAAGTTGTTGTAGCTTCTTCAGGATCATGCATTGATTCAATTATATTCCAATTTTTCATAGCAGCTACTCTGCGTAGTTTAATGTAATCATACTCATAGCAAATATTTTCTTTATTTAATGTTTGTGAATTGTTTATTTTTATACATAATGGATAATGATCTGTAAATGGTATTAAAAGTTTGAAGGATTTAGTGTCTAGAGATTTGGTTTTTATATATATGTTATCAATGCATGTGCCATCTCCACTACTATCATTTGGTCTAGTTGTATATATAAACCCAGGGTAAAAACCTTTTTCAAGCATATTATTTAAAAGTTCCTGACTGTTATGATCTTCTTTCATAATGTCAATGTTAAAATCACCAATAATTAAATGATTTTTTATATTTATTTTGCTGTTCATATATGATTTTAAGTTGGAAATGAGTTCAGTACATGATAGATTATGACATCTATATAATGTTGATATTTCAAGAGAATTACCTCTATTTAGTGTTATTCTTGTATTTAATATTTTCAATTTACCAATTTCAATTGTTTCGGTTATTTCTGTTACGCAATCTTTTATATATACAACTACTCCATCATTTTGATTTATTTTGCTATTATTATAATATAATTTATAACCTTATATAGCAAAATATTGACAGTTATTTAAGCACCATGTTTCTGAGCATACAATTATAAAAGATTTGATCCTCAAGCTCTTAATAAAAATTTCTAATTTTGTATAGTTAGCATTTAGACTTCTAATATTAACATACAGTATAAGGCTGTCTTTTATATTCAAATTTTTATTAAGAGTTTTTAGATCAAGATATGATATTTCCTCTTGAATTACTTCTTTTTGGAATTCTTCTATGAGATCTAGATGTTGCTCCATTATTTACTTTTATTTCTGCTTGTGCTTCGGCTTGTTAATGATAGTATACTAGCGCTGAGTGGTGCATTCTTGCTGAGCGTTGCCTTTTTGCTGAGGATTGCACTCTTCATTCTTGGTTTAGTTGAGTTCGTTATCGTAGTGTTTTTTTTTGTAATTTTCTACATTACCTATGTATCTTGGTATAGTAGGATTCATAGGATAATGTGTCATATTTATGTATCTATTAAGTTTTTTCTTAAATATTGTACATATTTCCGTATCATTAACTACATGGTTAACCTCTAAATTTGTTTTATATTTAGTATTGCTATAAAAACAATTGATACATACTTTATTGGACAGGTTATCACATTGTGAAGATATTGTGATGGGATGGTTGTTTTCATACCCGTGCTAGCATCAACAATTTTACCGATGTACCTTCACTTCTCGGGTGCTCCCGTGAATTGAAGAAGGGGTAAAAGATCCACCCGAAATGCACTATAATGCATCGGGCGCTCCCGTTGCATTATAGATGATTTACTGTTCCGTATTTACGTTTAATCCGTTATGTATAGAAAATTAAGTTTGTGTTGTACAGTAAAAACTAAGTAAACGGTATAAGCGTTTATTGACGTAGATTGTTTATAACTTTGTTACAGCCGACAGATACGTTTGCGGAGCACTACTTCGGCTAGTCGCGAAGTCTGTTTTAAATACGACGGCGAAAACCGAAACCCGGTTATTATTAGAAATTTATTATTGTTATTAATTTTAATTCTTTTGTAAATACTTTTATATTTTACTTTATAATAAAAATGTTAATGTTAAAATGTTAATAAGAGAAGTGTCAAAAACCAGTATTTTCATCTCCGTCCTTACCTTTCCCGCGACCCTGGCTTAAACCGACTAGCTAGGGGGAGGTTTCGAACCCGTACACTTAAGGTTCGCGTTAAAGAAAAGACCGTTTTGTTACAATATGTGTGATCCAGCACAATTTATGCAACAAGGTTCATTTTCACAATTACGAGGATTATGCCCAAATCTTCCACACTTATTGCAGGGCTTGATATTTATTAAATCCCAGACTCTGCAACTTTGATAACCAATAAAAATTTTATTTTGGTTGTCTCTTGTATGTTTGTATAAATCTCTTGGTACTTCTATTATTAGGCTTAACTTGTTAGTAGTCGTAATTTCATTTATGTGTAATATCTTACATTTGTCTTGATATTCACTAAAATTTCTTCGATTTATATCATTTTCGAGTTCATCTTGGTTCATTTGTGTGGAATCCACTTCAACTATTTTCATCTTTGGCGATTCAATTTTTTCATACACAACATTATAATTATTAGATAACTTTTTTGTTAAAACATCAAAAGTAGTTTTAACACTTCTTTCGTCCAAGCTTTTAATCATTAATTCATTATCATTAATTGATTTCACATATTTAGTTTGAATATTTTTATCATCTATTAAATAATTGCACACTTTTTTTGAAAAATCTTTAGGATTTTTTTCTTTTTTCCGATTTTCTACAATTATTGCTGGAACTCTTTTCTTTTTATTTACTGATTTATTAATTAATACATCAGCATATGTTTTTTGGTTTAGTTGCACTTTTTCAAATTCATCTTCATTCTTCTCTTTTTTCAATAATCTTTTTAACAAAGTATTCTTGTCCATTAATTCACTATTTAATTGTTTAAGTAATTGATTTTCGATATTAAGATTTTCTAGTTCAGAATTTTCTGACAGTAACGTGGCATCTAGTTTTTCATTCGTTCCAGATTTTTGTGTATTTTCAGATATAACATTTAATTCATTTAAAATTTTGTGCTTTATTTTCTCTTCTTTTGCACTTTTTATCTGAGCAATTAAAATTCTAGCATTTTCATCTAATTTTATTTTATTCTCTTTTAAGGTTAGAACAAGCTCCACGTGTGCAGGACAAACCACAAGTGCTTTCCCTACGTATTTTTTGTCTTTATATTTGTCAAAGTCACTTTTATGATAAATATTATCACACACTACACAAATCACTGTTGTAACTTTATTTTTTGGATGGCATGTATATGCTGTTTCTGAGTTTATATCAGGAGGTTCGGGAGGTAGTCCACCTCCTCCCGACGCCATCTTACTATCCTTTTTATAACATTTATTCTTAAATATTATTTATTAAGACTTTAATGATTTTTATCACTCTTATGATTATTATGATTTTATTAATTTTTATCATCTTTATGCTTTGTTATGTTTTTTATGATAGCAAATATTGTGTTATAAAATTTTACAAATTTTTGAGAATTTTCGATATTATTTTCAATATATGGGGTTTACAATGTTTATGGTTCTTATAGAGTTTATAGGGTTATTGGGTTATGGGGTTTGCGATGTTTATGGGGTTTATGGGGTTTATTGAGTTATGGGGTTATAGAGTTTTCGATGTTGATCGGTTTTACGGGGTTTATGGGCTATTGGGGTTCAAGGGGTTTATGGAGTTTCTAGGGTTTACGACGTTAACGGGTTTTATGGATTTATGGGGTTTATAGGTTTTATGAGGTTTATGATTTTTATATGCTTTTTTGGAGTTCATGGGGTTTATAGGGTTTACGATTTCTATCTGTATTTTGAAGTACATAGGATATCTGGGGTTCACGATTTTTATGAGTTTTATGGGATTTATGAGGTTATGGAGTTTACGTTGTTTATGGGTTTTATGGGGTATATAGGGTTTACGATGTTACTGGGTTTTATGGGATTTTTAAGTTTTATGGGGATTATGATTTTTATCTATTTTTTGCAGTTTATGGGGTTTACAGGGTTTACAATATTTACGGGGTTTTCGGGGTTTATATTTTAATGGGATTCATGACTTTATGCAGTTTACGAAGTTTATAGGTTTGATAGGTTTATGGGGTGTACGATGGTAGTGGGTTTAATAGATTTTATGGGGTTTATGAGTTATTAGATTTCAAGGGTTTTATGGGGTTTGTGGGTAATTGGGGTTCAAGGGTATTATGGGGTTTATGGAGTGTCTAGGGTTTACGATGCTTATCGTTTTTTTTTTATGGATTAATGGGGTTTGTACGTTTTATGGGGTTTATGATTTTTATCTGGTTTTTTTGGAGTTCATGGAGTTTACGGGGTTTATGATTTTTATCTGTTTATTGGAGTTCATAGGATTTCTGGAGTTTACGATTTTTATGGGTTTTATGGGAGTTATGAAGTTATAGGGTTTATGTTGTTTATGGGTTTTAACGAGGTTATATGATTATGGGGTTTATAGGGTTTACGATGTTGAAGGGTTTTATGGCATTTATAAGTTTTATGGGGATTATGATTTTTATCTATTTTTTGCAGTTTATGGGGTTTGCAGGGTTTACAATATTTACGGGGTTTTTAGGGTTTACAGGGTTTACAATATTTACGGGGTTTTTGGGGTTTACATTTTAATGGGATTCATGACTTTATGCAGATTACGAAGTTTATAGGTTTGATAGGTTTATGGGGTGTACGATGATAGTGGGTTTAATAGATTTTATGGGGTTTATGAGTTATTACATTTCAAGGGTTTTATGGGGTTTGTGGGTAATTGGGGTTCAAGGGTATTATGGGGTTTATGGAGTGTCTAGGGTTTACGACGCTTATCGGTTTTATGGATTAACCCTTTCGTGCACATAAGAGTTACACCTATGGTGCAGGGAAACTGTTTACATTTCATAGGGTCCCGAGCCGCGCTGAATCCGAGGTCAGATTTTGAAAATTCAAGTTGGCGGATCCAATATGGCGGACGGGAAAGTAAAAAAATCGAGATTTTGAAGAACAAACAATTTTTTCATATTCTACGTGAAAATACAAATAGAAACTGTTCTTGTTGTTTTTTCGATATCTCTCTTAGTTCTTGAGTAAAAAATTCATTTTCAAAATCTGACCTCGGATTCGGATTCAGCGCGGCTCTGGAGTTTATGGGGTTTATGATTTTTATCTGTTTATTGGAGTTCATAGGATTTCTGGGGTTTACGATTTTTATGTGTTTTATGGGAGTTATGAAGTTATAGGGTTTATGTTGTTTATGGGTTTTAACGGGGTTATATGATTATGGGGTTTATAGGGTTTACGATGTTGAAGGGTTTTATGTGGTTAATAAGGTTTATGGGATTTATGATTTTTATCTATTTTGTACAGTTCATGTGATTTACGGGGTTTATAATATTTCCGGGGTTTATAGTTTATAATGACTTTTTAATTTTTGTGTGTATTTTTAATCAACTTATTGCTGGTCAATTTATTTAAGACCTTGTATAAATTGCAGATTTTAAGAAACAAATTTTTTTAATAAAAAGTGTAATTTTTTGAAAATAAGTTGGTTAAAAATTTACACAAAAATGAAAAAGTCATTAAGGACGCATCGGCGCTAATGGACTAAACCCCATAAACACATAGACATATATATGTCAAATTCATAAACCCCAAAACACGTAAATCCCATAGCCTAATAAATCCCATAAATCCTATAAAAATCGTAAACACATAAGTCCTATGAAAAAGACAGATAAAAATCATAAGGGGCCTATAGGGTTTTACGTTGTTTATGGGGCTTCTGATTTTTATGGGTTTTGTGATGTTTGTAGGATTCATCATTTTTATGGATTTCATGGGTTTTATGGAGTTTTAAGGGGTTTTACGGTATTTCATGTTTTTATTTTATTTTATGGGCTTAATAGTATGATTACAATTCTTTTACAAAATAAAATAGTTCTTTTTTCAAAGTATAATTTAGAACTACAAAGAGTTTAGAATAAAAGTATAACATAAACCGAAGACAATGAATGTTCTATCAAGAGTTCTTTAAATTTGAAAATTTACGCTATAACGCTATATGTATGTATATGCGCATTTGAGTGTGTGTGTGTGTGTGTATGTGTGTGTGTGTCTGTGTGGGTGTGGGTATGGATGTGTGAGTGCGTATTTGTGTGCGTGAGAGTATTTGTGTTTGCGTACGTGTGCATGTGCGTGCGCGTGTGCGTGTAAATATATGCGTACGCGCGTGCGCATACAAGCGTACGCAAAAGTAGTCTATATTTATTATGACGACCTTCGGCTCTATCTACAATAGTCTGTATACGTATACGTAAGACATCCGTTTTAGCGAATACCATACATAAAAAAAACTTTTCGATACAGTTTGCACACGGATCAAAGTGAACATGTACGTGTACAAACTGTATTAAAAAGCTTTTTTGTATGTTATATTCGGTAAAATGAATGGCGTACTTATACGTGAACGGATTATAGTAAGTAGGGTAGAAATACGGCCACTTTTGCATGTAAAGGAATGCATGAATGCGTGCATGATTATATGTATGTATATGTATGTATGTATGTATGTACGTCCGGTCACTTTTTCGTGTATGTATGTGTGCGTGTATCCGTGCATGCGTGCGGGCGTGCGTGCGTGTGTGTGTGTATGTATGTTTATTTGCATGAATGTATATATTATAACGAGTGCACGTCGCGGGCGCTCGTAATTTAAATATGCGAGGAAGTCGCGCCGCAGCAAACGGGGCGGTAAGGAGACCGCACGCGTGACAAACACCGATGATTGCCGATACCGACCGAGCGGGAGTCACGGCGTGAAGATGACGAGACCGGAAGGAAAGATCAAGAAATTCGTGGCTGTTGAACAGTGTGCCTCGTGTTCGACCACGAGGTCTTTCCGCGCTAATCGAGCGAGCGAGCTTTTTGTCGTGCGGCTAATGTATGTATTGAGTGTGTAGAGTGCAGATGTGAGCGTGAGAAAAAGGCGTCTGTGCGTACTGCGCGTGAGGAAGGATGCGTAGCCACCACCTGCCAGGGACACCTGACCTTTCACGCCGTCACCGAGATAGCGGCTACTTCGCCCTCGTGCGCACAGCGCGCCCGTCATTTGAGAGAGCAAACGGTGGCGTGCCGAGAAGCAACCTTCGAGTAAGTGAAGGGGCTAGGCCCTTGTAATTTTACAGTGGCACAGACGAGAGGCCCCAGCAATGCGAGTAGGGTCGACGTTCTCTTGAGCACGTTCGTTTGGTTCCGCATAAATTCGGTATGCGCGCTGCCCAGGGGAATCGCGCAATCGCTTCTCATGTGATATCTTATGAATTAGAATACACGTTTTGATACTGAATCTCTTCGCGTACTTATTTGCAAAAGATATTCCTCTCCTTTTCGCTTAACCCCGCTAACGCGGAACATCCGCGCACAACATAGTTTGAGCTTCCAGAGCAGTGGCTCGGGACTCAATACGTCCTGCTGGAGTGCATGACTGTGGGAATATTATAAGGAGAAATATCACGCCTTAATGTGTCTGGGCTATCGGGAAGGAACAACAAGCATAAGTTCACGCAATTTATATCATAATTTCTCCTCTTAAAATCTCGCGTCGTTATTCGCAGCCCAAAATTCAAACGTTAAATAGTCAAGCGTCTAAGAGCAAGAAAACGCGCGAGCGTCATCGTGAGCAAAAGCAAGGTCGATTTTGCCCATGACAAAGTCGGACTATACGCAACGAGCGGCTCCGACTATAACTGTGTAGCACGGGGATTGAAAACTCCAGCGTCGGCAGCGAAATAATAAACACAAAATCATTTCGAGATCACGAAATAATTTTCGTAGATGCTGCCGATATATCTCACGCACGAAAAGCGAATGGAAAAGACATGTAAAGCCTTGTGAAGGCAGTATAAAGTACCCTTCGATTCGCAAAAGTTAAATCGCGAGCGCGCAATCCCCCGTGCTGAGTAGTTACTGTGCTTTAGAGTAGAGAAACTCAACAACATATATGTACGCGCACCAAGCCTATAAGTAGGTAGAACAACACACAACCGCGAGCGACTATACAGTGCGCGCTTGCATGTGTTAGTGTGTGTGTGTATGATCACGCGAGAAGCCCCCCTAGGCTTTCTCTTTTTTTGGTATGTTTTCAGCAATTATCCAATAATGCTGAATGTGTGTGTATCAAACATACAACAACCTGTGCGGCAAATTAAAGAAGCACAAATCGTGCGACGAGTGCCTGCATTTTTCTCGAATATTTTGTATAGGGGGCTAGAGTGAGGAATATAACACACAGAAAAGCCGTGGCGCGTTATTGGAATTTAAGTTGAAATTCCAAAAGCGCGCTAGAATAATCTCAGAGTTTCAGTGAATAAAAGAGCGTGCACGTACAGCTGTCAAATCGTATTTTGCGAATATACGAGATAATCGTGAAGATTGTTGGCTGCCATAATAGCTGCACTCGACATCTGGTGCTTCAGCCTAGAATAGGTAGAGGTTGACGCAACTCTGCACGGGCTGCAGCTTAAGACTACAAAAGCTGAGCAGACTGCGAAATGGCTTCTGGGGGAATATTCAGAAGAGGAATTGCAGCCTAGACCCGGACGCTGCGACAGTGCAAGCCAGGCACGAAGAGCTAGGTAGGGTGCACAATGCACCCTATATCTCTGCTGCGAGCAGACGCTCAAGTCCGAATAAGGAACCTCACGACTGCCACTGTATCTAGAGCATGCACCAGAGTCGAATGACGGACAGGCGGGGAGGCCCACCGCCGTCACTGCCCGATGAAGTAGCAAAGCGGCAGCAGGAATTACAGCAGCAGCCGCTGCAACAGCAACGATGCTAGTAGCAACAAGCGCCGCACTAGCAGCAGAAATTTCTACAGTAGCAATTCGAGCAACAGCCGCTACAGCAGCAACAGACGATACTAAACGACAGTGAGCCCGCACCGATGATGAGCGGCCGACGCGATGAGTTAGAGAACTCGGCGGCGCGCTCGAACGCAGCGGGAGAGTCACGGGATATGACGAGCTCGCAAATCCTGGTGCACGGCGCCGGTGAACGTGACGGGACTGGGGGCAGCGACGAGACTTTTGCTATAATTTTTCCTTCGGAACTGCAGTTTCAAGTGCCGCTTGATTTCATGACCGTATTCAAGGAGTCTAAGAGACGGACTGACATGCTCAAGGATCACATTGTAGAGCTTACGTGCCTCGTTAGACAAGCAATAATACCGAGCATTTAGCTGCAGCATCGCATCTAGTACGCGCATAGACAGCACACAGAACTGTATACCTGGAAATACGCCGTGGTCGGCGGAAATATCGAGCGTAAATGGGGCATGCAGTATTCCGGAGAAAGCACGCAGAGCATTAACAATAGAGTGTCGGATTCCCACGCCGGTGACCCGGGTTCGAATCCTAGTCTCTGCCGATTGATACAAGCACCTCTGTAAAAATGACATGTGCTTTGTTTACAAACACACCACAGACCCCCGTCGTTGATTAGCACCACATGGAAGCACAAACATGGCGACGTTAAAAAAAAAAAAAAAAAAAAGCATTAACAACTTTCTAGCGAGAGTTGGAGAATTCCGCACGCTGGGCGATCTATCAGACGACGAACTGCTCTCCGCAATACCCAAACAGCGCCCACATGGTATCGTAACAATAAAGACAGTGGTTCACCTGGGCACAGTTTTGTAAAGACGCGCGTTTTTGGTTTGGTAGAGATCGTGGACATCAACAAGAGCTAGTTGCAGAAGCAACGCGCGCTCGCAAGACGACTGTGAGCCTGTCCGTGACTTCATCACAAAACTGGTGGGAATCATGCGCAAGCAGGACCCGATACCCATCGTAAGCGAGCAGCTGGACTTATTGCACCACAAGATGCTACCAACAATAAAACTAGCAGTACAACAGACCGACGTAAAGACCATCAAGGAGTTACTCGAGCTGGCTATGAAGGTGCCGCAGACTACTTGCAGCTTGATAACACCTCTGGCTTTTAACGATATATGGGCCGGGAAAATAAGCCCCGTCGACATCGCTGCGATTGTCTCTCGTGTAGTAGCCGACAAACTAAAATGCAGGGTTCTTCAGCAGAAGCCCGCAGCCGAGATCAAAGTGAGCACTTCAGGAGGATGGGATATGTCTCCCCACGTAGGCAATTCTCGACAAATACAAACGAGAAATAGCGGCCTACGGAAGCAAGGTCAGTGCCGCCTAAATGGTAGCTTCCGTGTTTCTCAGGCGGGTCGCCCGAAATCGAGTCTGACAATGCGCACACCGAGTGAGACACGGCAATAAGGAGCAGTAGCTGCCGACCGAGGGCGGCATAGCACCCTAGCCGCTGCTTAATCCAAGCACTGCGGGAGGAGGCGGAGAGAGTATTATCTCAACTGGCGCGACGGAGTGTAAGATGCCGTAAGCGAGCGTCGGTGTACACGCCGATAATACGACCTCGCAACAACTGACCGAACCGCCAATAGCAGGCGCGCCCGAGGAGTGCTCTGAGCCGCTAAGAGTAGCGGCGCTCAAGCGGTCGACACAAAATATCGCAGAGAATGCGATCGGCATCGCGCCGCCGCAGCCAGTAGAGCCGCTCGTGACGAAAGAAATTATTTAGTACCTACAGGATTTCCGAAGTAAATTTTTTATTACAGGAACATATTAACTACGTCTATAAGTGTCCGCCAAAGAAGTTCGAATGACTTTCCATTCACCAAACCCTTTAAATTAGGGGTTGAAAGGGGTTGAAAAGCAAATAAAATCGTACCTTCCATTCAGATTTCTAAAGTACATTTTCTTATTACAGGAACATGATTTTATTAATCTAGTAGATGTGCTACAATCATAGTTAAAAGGTTATTTTATTCTAAATCACCATATAATAGGGTTACCCTACAGGTTTAGAAGTGAGAAAGGTAAGAAATCGTAACATAGAGTAAGAAAAAGTAATAAAATTTAAGCAACCATAAGATTCTATTGGATTTCGAACAATATTTTTCTGTTTTTCACTTGTTACTTTCAATCAGCCTAAAATTTTTATTTCATTTGAATGTTAACATTATCAGTTGTTTAATGTTATATTACCTACATGAAATATTACGTCACGTAAAACTCGCACGCAAAAGAGAAGGTTTGAAATTTAGTAAAATTTTAAATAAATAAAAAACAATTATATGTACAACTTTTTAATTCACTAATACTATTTTATTATACCTTTATATGATCTAATCTTTCAATTCCGCTATTTTTTGAAAATCTTCAAATAACCCAATTATAATTATTTGCAAACTCTATAAATATATCGTTAAACATTTTCCGCCCTTTTTTAATAACTACCTTAAATAGTTCTGTGAGTGGAAAGTCTATGAAACGTTTTTTCAGATACCTCTCAATTCAGTTAATGTATTTCTAAAATAAAATAAATACTTCAAAAATCCTAAAGGATGTGAGCAGTTTTTCCGCTTTTCACCCCATATCAACCCCTAATATAAAAGGTTCCGTGAACGGAAAGACGTTTAAAATTTGTATGTGGACACATCTAGACGCAAAATGCATGTTTCTGTAATAAAAAATCTATTTTAATAATCCTGAAGATACTAAAAAATATTTTCCACTTTTCATCCCCTTTCAACGCGTAATTTAAAAGATTCTGTAAGTGGAAAATTACACAATTTTTTTTTAAATATTTGTGGACGTAGTGTATACGTTCCTATTTAAAAAGAAATCTACTTTGGAAATCCTGAAGGTACTAACAATTTTTTTTGCTATTTACTCCCTTTCAACTCCCTAATTTAAAGGATTCTGTGAATGGAAAGTAATTCGAAATTTTATGTTTTGTACTTCAAGACATAGTTAACATGTTCATGCAATAAAAATTGTACTTTGGATATGTCGAGGGATGTAACGATTTATTTTGCCTTTCAATCTCTTTTAAACCATAATTTAAAGTGTTCCGAGAATGGAAAGTTATTTGGAATTTTTTGGTCGACATTTATAGACATAGTTAACATTAAAAAAAAAATCTACTTTGTAAATCCTGAAGGTACAAAATAATTTATTTATGGTTTCCGACGCTTTTTAAACCCTACTTTAAAGGGTTCTGTAAGTGGAAAGTCATTCGAAATTCTTTGTTGCTTACTTCTAGATGTAGTTAACATGTTCCTGTTATAAAAATTATACTTTTGAAATCTCGAGGGAAGTAACGCTTTTTTTTACCTTTCAACCCCTGTCAACTCATAATTTAAAGGGTTCCGTAAATGAAAAGTAGGTCGAATATTTTTGGTGGGTACTTATAGACGTAGTTAATATGTCCCTGCAATAAAAAATCTACTTTGGAAATTCTGAAAATACCAGACAATTTTTTTTGCTTTCCAACCCCTTTCAACTCCTATTTTATTGGGGTATGTGAATGGAAAGTCATGCGAAATTTTGTACTGGATATTTCTCGACGTAGTTCACATATTCCAGTAATAGAAAATTGTACTTTGGAAATCTTGAGGGAAGTTACGATGTTGTCTGCATTCCAGTCCATTTCAACCCCTAATTTAAAGTGTTGCGTGAATGAAAAGTCGTTTAAAATTATATGCTGGGCACTTATAGACGTAATTTACATGTTTCTTTGATAAAAAATGAACTTTGGAAATCCCGTAGGACGTTACAATTTCTATTTCTTTTCGACCTCTTTCAACCCTTATTTTGAAGGGTTTTGATTTAAAGATTTTTTTTAAGGTACGTTTAGGGGTGAAGCAAGATTTTCGATCACTTTGTGACCATCCGTCTCACTGTACGTCGTCGCGTTTGTACAACCATCGAGGGATGAGAGCACAATGACGGCGACGCGCAGAGCACAGCGAGCGAGTCCGAGAGCGAGACTTCGGCAGTTGACACGCGAACGACCGCGAACGTAATCCCCTAAAATGCAAGCCACGCCATTCCCACGACAAAAAAAAGAGGTAGGACATAGAAAACGACTTACATGACACAACGTACGGGGGCGCGGTCTATTGCAGACGCGATACCCGACACGCAGCTCAAGCGAGGGCGAGGGCGGCCACGCGAAGATGCTCTTGAGCAAGACCGCTCCTAATAGGCGTACGTGTGAAACGGCTCCCCTAACATACTTTCTCATTGCAGAGAAGCCATGGACCCAGCAAGGCTGGGCGAACTTTTTACCCAGGTAATCGATCCCGCTACCGGTACTCGGGCATAGACAGTCTCAGGGCCGCGGATGGAAATGCCCGGATTGTTGAGCTCGGCTCAGACTACGAATGGACCACCGACGAGGAGACCTTCGGCGAGGATGCCAGAGCAGTCTCCTCCTGCTGCCACTCTACGACCCCCGCACCAGCAACGGCACGTCGTGCCTATAGAGAAGGCAGCGGCGGCGCCCACACCGAACGCTGAGACACCACAGAGCCAGAGTCCTCCCTTAAACGGCGAGGTCAGAGAGGCTAACATACGCGAGCGTTTCGTCAGCCCGAAGATATGTCTTTAGAAGGGGACTGGACCATACTGGCAGCTCGTCTGGAGAGGACCCTGAAGGCCTCAAACCAGTCGGCGGCCGTGGAGCGTGAGGCTTTAGGCTCTACAGCGCGGGCCGATGGGAGTACGACTACGTTTTCGAGCGCCGAGCCGGAGAACGGGTGCGCCTGATTGAAGAGCGCCAGAAAGAGCTCATGACCATCCATGCTGTGCGAACGGAGCGCGCGGAGCGGCAAGAGAGTACCGCCCTCAAGCAAGAGAAGGCGCGGCAAGAGTGCATATGCGCCGAAGAGGTGCTTTGCCAGGCACAGGAGCGAGCCGAGTGCGCACGCGAACGACAGCATATGGCGGGCTCGATACGCGTCGGCGGCAGTCAACAGCGGAGAACTGCGTGCCCATCAGCCGCTAAGGGAACTACCCCGAAGACCACAGAGAAGAAGTGCTCGTGCTGTGGACATCCGGGGGTGCCCGCAGAAGTCGATGCCCCAACATGCGCAAGCACGGCGCCAAGCTCGAGTAGTGCCAACGGACCAAGGCGAACTTTGGGTGTTCTTTTTTTATAATCTGTTAAATTTAATAAGGAAAGGGGGCAGTCTTCATAAATAAACGGCCGAAGAGTCCCCAAAAATGCAAACTGCGTCTTTTTTATTCGGTTTAGCTAGACACCGCATCTAATAAACCCGGGTATTTACCCGGTTAAGGGTAGAGCCGAAACCGGGGCGATACTTCGACTTTCGAGGGGGGAGGGGCGGTATAACGAGTGCACGTCGCGGGCGCTCGTAATTTAAATATGCGAGGAAGTCGCGCCGCAGCAAACGGGGCGGTAAGGAGACCGCGCGCGTGTCAAATGCCGATGATCGGTGATACCACCCAAGCGGGAGTGGCAGCGCGTAGATGGCGAGACCAGTAGGAGAGAGCAGGGAATTCGCGGCTTTTAAACGGTATACCTCGTGTTCAACCACGAGTTTTTTCCACGCCAATCGAGAGAGCGAGCTTTTCGGCGTGCGGCGAACGTGTGTGTTAAGTGTATGGAGTGCTGGTATCAGCGTGAGAGAAAGGTGCCTGTGTTCGCAAGCGAGTATTCTGCTAGTAGCATATTAAATAAGAAATAATCTAAATTTTCATATATTTTCGTCTAAATTTTCAGTCTTTTTTTTTTCTTAAAGAGAAAGCATTGTAACAATGAAAATTTTTTAATCAGAGATTTTCGTAAATTCTCTGGTTCCTAAATCAGAAAAAATCATTTTTAAAAAATGTTTGTCTGTATGTATGTGTGTGTCTATGTGTGTACATATGTATGAAACCAAATTTTGAGTCAACCATAACTCTTCAAGGGAAGCACGTTACAGGCTGAATTTATGCTGACATATTAGAGATATCTCATCTTAGAACTGATTAAATGTTGGAGCTGATTAGATAATAAAAAGTACACTTATAAATAAAAATGTTAATTTAAGAAATTTTGCAAAAAGAAATAAATTTTATTTCCGACTCAACCGGAATGTGCATTATTTTGTTCACATTTTTACACCCTTCGCGATGTAAATTAAGAGTAATTTCTCTATGCGCCTCGAAAGGTGACTTATTTTTGAGTTAAAAATGTCGGCAATAAAGATGACTATTGACTCGCAGTGATCATTTTCAATTTTTAACCTTTCATCATAGAAATATATTGTTTACAACGTCAATAACCATGTGCGTATAAAATTTGAGGTTCGCTCATTCGTCTAATAAATACGATAATTAACTTATAAAATCGTATTTTCAAAAAATATTTACGCACGATCTTGCATATAGTAGCTCCCTATTTTCTGTCCAAAAGAATGAAACTACGAAAGAGGTGTACGTTCCAAAATCAATAAAAATTCGATTTTACATTGAAAATTGTCGATCTCTTATGATTTAAAAGAGTTATTAAACTTTAAAGTCAAAATATGACCCAAAAAGGTGAGTAGAAAACAAGTTCGATGACGCTAAAAGTTTCTAAAATTTTGTATAATCTGACTTTTACGTTTATATTTTACATAAAAGTTTACATTTAAGTTTAAATTTTAAGTTATAATTTACATAAATGTTTACACATAAAGATATTACTTATGTACTTATTGACTTAAAAATGAGAATACAGATAAAATATTTTAGGGGCCATTTAAGTTCCCTTGCAGGTAAGGGTATGTGTGCGAGATCCACCTCAAAGCAAAATATTCAAGTATTATGCAGAGGGGACAAATTAAATCTGAATTTATTAGCTAATCTAGAGACGCTTGAATACAAAACATGTATGGGCTATTAACGATTAAAATGAGCAACGTTAAATCTTAGACTGACGATGGCAATAGTGATACAGAAATAGTTAATAGTCAAAAGCTTAAACATTATAACGCGACTGCTGGGAATGTTAAAAAATTTTAACCTCTATTTTGTTTGATCGGCTATTTACATTTCAAACTTCGCAAAATTGCAAAATAAAAAAAAACACTGACAAAACAAAAAAATCAATGAAAATAGTGTCTATACAACGCTAAATAGTGCAGATATGATAGAAAAAAAAAATAATAATCTTGAAAATTTTTAAGACATTTTGAAAAAAATTTTTTTAGTTTTACGAAGTTCTCTCTAGCTGAAAGCATTTTATTTCACATTTTTTCCAGCTGATCTTTAGACCGTAACATTTAATATAATTAAATATAATATTTTTTTATTAGTAATACCTTTAGTTGAATTAGATTACTTCATTCCTTCAGAAATGAGTATAATTTAGATTCAAAAAAATATGAAGAAATTTTTAGAAAACTTCATCAGTTAGATTTAATTAAGATTTTAATGTATTAACAAAGTGGTTTGGCGAGCAGCACCCCCCCCCCCCCCCTTCTCACCTCTAATATGCATATGAGCCATTCCAAACTAATTTAAATAATCCGTGCGTATTCGAGTCTTCGTTACTCTCCGCCGATTTTTTATATGAAAGTACCTAAGAAAAGAAGCTCCCAATAAAATTATCAACCCCTAACGTCCACTGTATTAGGTGGATAATGCAAGCTACAAAAAAAATTCACAGTTATGCTATATGTTCAAAAGGCAACACCAAACTAATTACATTGTTTTCCAGGAACTTCGAACTATGTTTCTGAAAGTTAGAGCTCAAAACGATATAATAGAACAAAGTTACAGGGGTATCAACGTGACGATTTCCGAAAAATGTTTGAAAATTTAGAACACTCTACTGGGGCATATAGTGGACTTTAGGGGCTGAAAAATTTTTTGAGCTTCTTTTCATAGGTAGTTTCATATAAAAAATCGGCAGCAAGTAACAAAGACTCGAGTGCGCACGGATTTTGAAAATTTGTTTGGAATGACACACCCACACACACCCACACGTATATATATACACATATACGAGGGTAGTTCAATAAGTCTTTAGAATGACCAACAGATGGCGCGCGAATCGCTCCAAAACATCTGTTTTCAGTCAGCACCACTCCCGACTAGATATATGGTGCAGTCACAGTCCACATCTTCTGAGTTTACGTGTTTTTATAACCAATTGAAAAAAAAAATTGCTTGTTAAGAAAAATGGAAAAAAACGAGTTCAGAGCGGTAATTAAACATTTTCATTTAAAGGGTTTAACTCTATATGAGATAAAAAATGAATTGGACTCAGTTCATGGCACATCTGCCCCTGCCTTAGCAACGGTTTATAACTGGGTAAATGAATTTAAGCGTGATCGTACATCAATAAGTGACGAACCACGTTTAGGAAGGCCCGTAGAAGCAACTACTCCCGAAATCATCAATAAAATCCACGATATGGTGTTGAAGGATAGAAGATTAAAAGTGCGTGAGTTAGCTGAGGCCAAAAGGATATCTATAGGTGCAGTTGTTTCAATTCTACATGAAAAATTAGGCATGAAAAAGCTATCGGCAAGATGGGTGCCGCGTTTGCTCTCAGCTGAGAATAAACGCAATAGAGGAATCCTGAGGAATTTTTTCGTCGATTTGTGACTGTGGATGAAACATGGATACACCACTACACTCCTGAGACAAAGGAACAATCCAAACAGTGGATTTCCACAGGCGAACCAGCTCCAAAGAAGGCAAAGACCGTAAAGTCAGCTGGTAAGGTTATGGCTACAGTTTTTTGGGATGCACGTGGAATTATACTTATTGACTACTTGGAAAAGGGTAAAACAATTACTGGTGAGTATTATGCATCATTATTAGAGCAGCTGAAAGAAGAAATTAAAAAAAAACGACCACATTTGGCGAGAAAAAAAATTCTCTTTCATCACGACAACGCCCGAGTTCACACATGCTTCGTTTCAATGGCTAAAATTGAAGAACTAAAATTCGAATTGGTCGAACACCCACCGTATTCACCAGATTTAGCCCCCAGTGACTTTTTCTTATTTCCAAATTTGAAAAAATGGCTCGGTGGACAGAGATTTACGGACAACGAAGACGTCATTGCCTCTGTAAGTGCTTATTTTGAGGAACTTCCAAAAATGCACTTTTCTGAAGGATTAAAAAAAATTAAAAAGCGATTGACCAAGTGTATAGAGCTCCAAGGAGATTATGTTGAAAAATAAAAAAAAATTTACCCAAAAAAAATTGTTTTTATACTTTATTCTAAAGACTTATTGAACTACCCTCGTACCTGATTTTCATCTTTAGTAAAATTTATAAATTCATGGAAACTAATACTTTAAAAATTATATACTATGCTTTCTTCCACAGCCTTATTCCAAACTACACTTATTGCAAACAGTTCAAACAAAAATTTAAAAAATTATAAATAAAAATACTTTTCAAAAAATAATTCCATTTAACCTTGTTATAAGTGAAAGTTGCGGGGTAAGGAAAAGGGGGGAGGAGAGGGGATAATCATTTTTATAACATGGTACGTTTTCCCAATTTTTGAAAATTTCTAAATCACCATCTTTCCCAACAAAATTGTCTATTTCATTATTTAATTTAGTGTAATATAAATTTTTATCTACAGAATGTAAATAATTTTCTTATTCTTCTTCCTGTTCTAAATAGTCATCAATTTTGAAAATCTTCGGCATTTTGTAAATATTCTAACTTAACGTAACAATTTTGAATTGGATCCCACTCAATACTATCGTCAATTTGTTCATCTAAAGCCTCTAAAGATTTTAAGTTTCGTAAATTTTCCATTCCTTCGTTATGATCTTGATTTATTTTCCGTTCCATGTTATCCATCCTTATAATTTTCGAATATATATTAAAAATGTAATGAGAACTGTTTTTCCAATAGTTTATTTTATTTTTATTTTTTTATAGATATATTTTAATTATATTTTAAAAGATGATTGCCATACTACATTAGCAATTTCTGTTAAATTTTCAGACTCATTTTGAATACATACTTTTTCTGGGTCTTTACATCTAGATAAAAGAACACATAATTGGCCATGAGAAAACAAAGGTCTTTTTATAAATATTCCTATCTCATCAAAACTTTGACCTTGATTTATTTATAGTCATTGCGAATGCTAATACAATAGGAAATTGTTTTCTATAAAGAATAAACGGTAATGATGATGATTCTCCAGTATTTAAGGTTATTCGTGGAATGAATACTCTATCTCCAATTTTTTCTCCTGTTATTATTTCTGCTTCAATATTATATTTAAATAATTTTATTATTTTTAATCTTGTACCGTTACATAAACCATCAGTAATACTTAAATTTCTAATCAACATATTAAATTAAACAAAACAAAAAAATCAACGCACACATCTATTTACCTCCTGGGTTGTGTGGAAAAAATAGAAGAAACTTTTATTTAAATGTTATTTTACAAAAAAAATTGGAATGATAATTGAAAACTTTATCAATAAAAAATTGTCTTGAAAACCTAAAACAATTTAACTGAATTTAATTTAAATTTAAGAAAGTTTCAAGAACAACACCCGTTAGTTACGGTCGAACTAAAACAGGAGTTTATTAACGTTAAGTACAGATACAGTTCACACAACACCTGAGGTGTTGTGTAATACAAGCCGGCAGAGGGCAAGAGAGTAGGAGGTTGGCTCGCACGCATCGCGTTGAGGAGAGAGATGAATATCTGACTTACAAAGGGGACAATATCCCAGCCTGGTCTTGTAGCCGCTCGCTCGTAGTTAACCCTCCGCTATGTGTTTCGGCCGAGGTCGTAGGCCTGCTCTCGTGTCGATTGTCGCATCAAATTCGTACGTCTTTCGCACGGCACGTATCATCAGCTCGGAGACCAAAGCGGAACTACTTGCGCACACAAGGGCCGGCGCCTTGACCTAGCCCAATGTATCGCGTCGTGGCTACCGCGTTCGGCTGCTTCTTTCACTCTCTCTCTCTCTCCAACTCTCTCTCTCTCTCTGCCTTTTGAGTTGGGAAGTCGCTTCTAATAGTGCTCCGTCTTTAAACTGTATTAAGTTTTATTTCAAACACGGCATAAACACATAAATCGGTCACGTGAATGCTCACTTTACTGGCTTTTATTTCGTGTGTTCGAAGGCATCAATATCTTTGTCATACTCAAAGATTATCCATTCTTTAACACAAGAAATTTGAGGTTTGTCTATTTATCAGGCTGTTTGTCGTCTTGCCTCTGTACTTTTCTGCGCACGCGCAAGGACTGGTCTTCATATACATTTGACTGCTGCGCCTTACGTTTCGTTTTGTTTTCAACCGGTCTCTAACATGTCTGCTCGGCTTCAAAAATGTGGTTTCTGCTCTTCCTACGTAACTCGTGGCGATCTGGAAGCATCCCAGTGCAACAAATGTGCAGTTCTTTATCACAGAAACTGTGTACGCGAAGTGTGGTTTAACGGAGATGGCTCTCTGACGTGTTGTGCTGATAGCCGAAAGCGTATAGCAGATACTTCTCTTTCGCCAAGCAAACTATCTGCTACTAATTCTGACGGTACGGACGACCTCAGAAATCTCCGCCTAAACAAGTGCACAAACGCCCCGGCACTTTTGGATTCGCTCTTTGCTAATAATAATGCGAATCCGCATCGCTTTATGCAGCATCATTTGTCGCTATCAGCTGGTAATATAGCAGCCGGTGTCTCCTCAGTAGAGCATACAGACACAACAATAACAACACACAGCTACGCGGCCGGCGGCTCTCATGCCTATCCTACCTACACACTAGCAGACGCACTCACCAACGCCTCTCCCCTCTCCACCGCAGCTGGACTCGACAACACTACGGCTGCCGCAGGCACGTCTTCATATCTATCTCCGTCTCTATCTCCATCTCTCTCTCGCTCCACGCCGTTCGCAATACCAAATGGAAAACAGTATGTTCCCCCACTGTTACTACAGCAACAGTCGACTGCCGCTAGCTCTACCACGAATTTGCCTGCGCTTGGATTACCGGCTTACTCTACAGCGACTGCATCGAGTGACAAACAAATCGAAAAATCCAAGAATGCTGATGATATGCTAAATATGATGAAGCAACTTATGCTGCAGCAGACGCAACTGATTTCTGCAGAATTTAATGCATTAAAAGAAACGCAACAAAAACAGTTCGAACAATTTTGCACGAGACAAGAAAACCTAATTGAAGAAAGGCTTCATGACTTGACTGCTATTAATACAAGACTCGAAGACCATCAATCACAGATACAAAAATGGGTCCAAACAGCTGAGTCGCAAAATGCACAACTCCAAAAGTTGAACCAGAAAGTTGAAGCACTTGCCAACAGATCTTCACTGGGTAATACCACTGCAACCCCAGCGCCTGCAGCTATTTTTGATTCTGCGGAACTTATCATCTCCGGTATCCCACTTGACATTTTGCTGATCCCGCACCAGATTGCCATAAAGGTTTTGGGAGCCTTGAATTTGCCCAATCTTGTTAGGGATATTTTGTCAGCGGAGGATTTTCCGCGGACTTCGGCCACATCATCGGACAGTCGACAACAACCAGCTCCTGTTTTTCGGTCTCAAGAGTCCAATACGCACCCGCATAATGGTAATTCATTATCATCACGTTCCAGAAATTTTCGTAGCGTAGTAGTGAAATTTAAATCTGCTCATATTCGTGACCACGCAGTTTTCACGCGGCTTAATTTAAAATCATTCACAGCAGCAATGGTGTTCGGTCACGCTTCCACCTCGTTGATGTTTCTGCGAACTTTGTACCCTAGGCATGTATATAATCTTTTATTAAAAGCCAGATCGCAATCTAGTAAACTAGGGTACAAACGACCCAGAGTTATCAACTTGGTGGTACACATGTGCAAAGATAATGCATCTCCTCTTATTCCGATCAATAGTGATTATGACTTACTAGCTTGTCAGCCGATAATAGAAGCTAGCAAACGGGCCCCTCAGGTCTCAAATAATTTGTCCGGCGATCTTATTGAGATGTCTGATCTGTCAGGTGCTAATGTCTCACCGCATTTTCCGACAGATGCCAACGCGAGCGACAATTCTTAGAATTAAGATCGGTTAATACGAATACGGTACACTCCCCACCCCCTGTCCTCCTCGGTTGTGTCGAAATCATGCATGCTAACGTCAATGGTCTTACAACCCATTTCGAGGAAGTAGAAGCATATCTTGACCTTCACCCCAAACATATAGTAGGCATCACAGAATCAAAACTGTCTAGTGAGGACAAAGACTTATCTGTTGCCATTGACGGGTATGCCCTGATTCGGCACGACCGCGTAAGACGTGCAGGTGGAGGAATCGCTATATACATTAACAATAACTTTAAGTTTAAGACTCTTGCGACGTCCGATATCCGTGATGACAGCGTCCCTGAGTATATTATAATAGAAATCACCCATGATTGCAAATCACTCTTATTTTCAGTAGTTTATAGGCCACCAAAAACAGCAATGCCGTACGAATTTTTTCACAAACTCTCAGCTTTTTTCACACGTTACGACAGTATAGTTATCACGGATGATTTCAATGTGAACATGTTATCTACTGCGTCATACGAAGCCAAATACATGTATGACATCATTCGATCGAATGCTCTGTACCTTGTTCCTTCTGGGCCAACTCACCATACGATCAACGCACTACGTCTTCAATCTCACACATGGCTCGACCTATTTATTGTACATTCGCCTTCAGTGGTTATAAGATATAGCAAATCAGATGCTCCGTTTACCTATGGGCACGACAGTATAGAATTGACTATACCTTTTAGTATTATGCGCAATATTTCTCGTCAAATTAAAACTCGTTATCTCCGTGGTCTCAACAGAGCTCAGTATCTCGCTGATTTATCCAATAATTTGAATGATGGTAAACAACACAATAATATTAATCAATTAATCACTCGATTTAACAATGCTGTCACTTGCTCCCTTAACAAATTTGCACCCTTTCGTTCCGTTAATATATGTAATCGCCGAAAACCATGGGTCTCATCTGACATCCGCTCCGCCATGAAAGAACGCGATAGAGCTTATAAGAGAGCACGTGACAGGGGACAGCAACTTACTGAATATCGAGCTCTGCGTGCAAGGGTCCTACAAATGCTTCGAAATTCAAAAAACACTTATTATGCTAATGAAATAGCCAGAGCACAACGCTCAAATCGTCTATGGAGTTCTCCCAACAGGCTAGGCATAACATCCTCTTGATCAACCTCGCCTTTTTCGCTCTTTTCACACAATGATATCAATAATCATTTTGCATCCGTCGCCAACGCATCTAGATCATCTACTGCACTTCCACTACCACCCCTCCCCTCAGCTCCGTCTCATATACATTTACTATCTTTCTCTAACATCACCCCCAGTGATATCTCTGAAGCACTTACCTCAGCCAAGTCCAAGACTTACGGGCTTGATGCAATCACTATTAAACATCTTTCACTATCATGTCCCACCATTCTCGAAACACTCACCACAATTTTCAATTTATCAGTCACCAATGCATCTTATCCAGCGCTTTGGAAACAGACTCTTATTACTCCTAATCCCAAAGTACCAGCTCCATCCGACATATCTGAGCTACGACCCATTGCTAGGTTGTCTGAGTGCTCTAAGTTGTTAGAGAAGATTCTATCAAAGCAACTTCTGTGTCACATTGAGAAACACAACCTTTTCATCCCACGGCAAGCTGGCTTTAGAGCAGGTCACAGTACTCAGACGGCTCTGCTCGGCGTTCTTGATGACATAAGATTCGAAATGGATAGCTCTGGTTTCACAATCTTAGTCTTATTTGATTTTTCCAAGGCGTTTGATACGATTCCCCATCACATATTAATTCATAAACTTCGATCATTTAGAATCAGTGATCACTCCATACAGTGGTTCATTTTTTACCTTGCTGATAGATGCCAGGCTGTTATTGATGAAGGTGGCCGCATATCGGACTGGATTGATACTTGGGCTGGCGTTCCCCAGGGCTCCGTCCTAGGCCCACTATTGTTCGCCATCTTCATCAATGATCTCCCCATGGTACTGAAATTCACCAGACATATGATCTACGCTGATGACACCATTAACAAGGTATCTGAGGATTGTGCTGCGATTGCCAAATGGGCCTCTTGCAATGGACTCACTCTAAATCTGTCCAAAACCAAAGCAATGCTCTTTGGTAGCACATTAAACATCTCATTGATCGATTTAGAACTCTTACCTAAGGTTACAGTCAATGGCACTCCCATCTCTTTTGTTAATGAAGTAAAAAATTTGGGTGTCTGGTTGACTCCTGATCTTAATTGGGGAAGGCAAGTGTCACACATCTGTCAGCAAGTGTTTCGCACCCTCAGACAGCTACGCCCTCATCAACGTGCTCTTTCATTTGGTGTCCGTAAATCACTTGTGCACTCACTTATCCTCCCTCACTTTGATTATGCCTGCCTTGTATACCATGACCTAACTGGTGAACAGAACCTGAAGCTTCAGCGGGCGCAGAATGCATGCACCCGCTTTGTTTTTGGTACCATTCCCTGGATGGCTCATGTTACCCCCTATCGCAAACGGCTAGGGTGGCTCACGGTGAAGGCCCGAAGAGAGTACTTCATGGGTGCGCTGACGTTTACTGTACTTAAGACTGGTTGTCCAGATTATTTGAAATCTAACTTCATACTCACGGCAGATAGTGATGTGCGTAGATCAGCTCGACTCCGCACTGAACCCCTCCTCATCCGTAACTTCAAAACTTCCTTATATGCCAATTCCTTCGTAATAGCCGCCTCATATTTTTGGAACAGCCTACCAGAACACATTACTTCCCTGCCTCCCAAAACTACCTCTCTCCAAACCATCAAATCCTTATTACTAAGTTACCTCAACAGTTGTGATGTTCAATCTGATCTCGCACACAAGTAAACTCAAAAATTCTAAATACAAAAGGTTCCTAGTAGCTTTAATGCTACGTACATATTGCTGCTTTAATTTTAATTTTAATTTTAGCTTTAATTTTACTTATGTATCTCTATATTTTTATATTGTTATTGCGTCATATTTTGCGTCCAAAGAGCCGTTCAGATTACTTTATGTCTTATTTTATTTATATTTTTTATTTATATTTTATTTTTTACAGCGAATATTGTTCGAACCTGTACATACTATTGTTAAACACTATTATTGCGAGCGTACCGATCACGTTACATATTATATTATTATATTACTACATATTGTATATTCCTAATGTATATATTGTTCTTTATGCCCTATGGGACAATTTTAGTCCCAAGGTGGAAATAAACAAATAAATCTAAATCTAAATAAATCTCTTACTTCCCGAGCGCACAATCCTGTGCTTTGCGTCGGCTGCTCTCTCTCTCTCCTCCAAATGCTTGCTACAGTATAGAATATTATAGTACATATAAAATGTGTGGCTTTCGCCCGAAGAGGCGTTGTGACGTTTTGTAAGAGACTGCAATAATAATTGCATGAGCAACAAAACCGTCACAACTCCCCTTTCCAGACGCTGGGTAGCCGACCAGGCTGTCCAGCTCTCCATAATCTCCGGCTATACGGGTGAGCTATGAGCAGAAAAAACAAGATTATATAGGAAAATAACGATTGGTCAAAATTGAAATAATAAATTATGTAATCATAGTAATAACAAGAAAATAAGTAAATCATATGTCTTATTAATTTCACATATGACGTAATTATGTGAAATTAATATATGTGTACAAACACACATCTTCGGCTAGGGGCTCGGTGGTGTTATCTATGTGATGTTATGAATAATAGGATGATTTGTACATGAAATTAGTGAATGTCGGATGGTGAATGAGTAATAATAATAAATTGAAAAGAGAAAGAAAAAAATAAATCAGTGATATTGAGATACGCGAATAATAAAGAACAAACATAGAAAGAAAATGTTGTCTATGCGAGCGAGTGATGTATGAAGAGTGAAATGATATGGCATTATTCGACGCTCATGTCTGAGTATTCGCTCGTTTCGCACGCATTTTTGTCGGTAGAAAATTGACTAGTTCGTTTACATTTTATTCTTCGAGCCTGTTGGTCGCCCGCGTGTGCGCTTGTGGCAGTGGTTCTTCGCTGGAGGTTCTATATTTTGCCGTACATTCCTTGCTTCGCGCGCGTGCAAGTTTTGTATTTTTGTTTAAAATGACACGCGTTTTCATCATCCGATTGATGCGTGCGACCGTATTTGTGTGAGGATAGTAGGCTGGCAGTGTCGTATGATGCACGTTTCTGTCACTCAAGAATTTTTCCATTCCACAGTTTTTAAACTCGGTCCCGTTGTCTGATAAAAAAACTTTTGGAATGCCGAGCTTTAAAAATGCGCGCTAGTTCAAGTGCTTTATGATAGTTACTGAGCAGATACTCATGTCCTCGTGGGGTTCTTGGTTATCGGCCAATTACGTTGCTGGCTACAAACTCCCACGGACGTTAAAAGCTACGAATACTCATGAGGCCGGCGAGCCGGAGCTGCAGAGGCTTACACTGTTGGCAGATCGTGCAGTTTCGCACATATTTTCTTGCATCTTTATGCATCCTTGGCCAGTAGTATATAAGCTTTAGACGCTGGTATGTTTTATGGCGGCCGAGATGGCCCACCGTTGGCTCGTCGTGACATTCGTAAAGTGCTTGCTGCCTTTGTTCCTACAGAGGTACTAACTTCCACGCATCCTCGTCCTCAAAAATATTCTCATGGGAATGGTCTGACTGAGAAGAATAGAAGCGGCCGCCTACTACTTTCCACCAAAGGAAATCGAGGGGCTTTTTTTTTACTTGGTTCCTCTTTTGAGTATACCAAGCATCGCTTGTCGGCTCTTCGAGCTGAATGCAGGCTAGAGCCTCACTCTCGTCTTCGTGCATGCGCGAGAGCGAGCCAGGTACGTCTTTCAGCTTACCGCTGCGGTGCTTCACGGAATAATTATAGCCTTGAAGCTCCAGAGCCCATCTGACGAGGCGTCCCGTGGGATTGCGAAAATTACACAGCCACTGTAAGCTGTTATCATCAGTCACAACTTTGAAGTAGTATCCATCCACGTACGAACGAAATTTGCTGATTTTCCCAAATTATGGCTAGGCATTCACGCTCCGCCGCCGAGTAGCTACGTTCGGCCGAGGTCAAAGTTCTACTCGCGAAGGAAAGAACTCTTTCCTCACCCTCTTCTTCTATCCGTTTGGAAACTGGATAGTTTTTTTGTTCGATCGGCTGACAGGTGTCGATGCAGAGATCATACTCTACCAGACTCGTGAAGCCAAGCGGCCTTTTGTTGTCTGGTATTACTCTATCGAGTAATTTTTCGAGCATTTTCCGCTCGACAATGTCGATATCAGCCAAGCTGATCGATGTGAGGGCAGCACCTCGAGTCTTATTATCTCGTCCGATTGAGCGACAGTCAATGTGTCTTCTGGTGGGTTTAACCGTGCATCGAATGTACGTACGAAATCCGAACCCAAGTAACAGTCGCCATTCAGCTCTGGTATAATCAGGACTGTCAGATATTTTCTTACTCCCGCTACCTCGAAAGGTACCTCGATTTTGCCAGTAATGAGCGATAGGCTGCCATTAGCTATGCGCGCGCTTTTCTCACTAACAGGTGTCACTGGGATTCCACACACGCTTGCAATTTGTAAACCAATGGTTCCAATCAACATACGTGTTGCTCCTGGATCGTACACTGTCCGAATTCGCAACCCGCCGATTCCAACCTGCAGTCACCTTCGGGAATCTCCGCCGAGATCGACTTCGCTCGCCGCTAGGCATTCTTGCTTCGTCTCAGCCTTCTTCTGAGGCCCTGGGCGGTTCTACGGAGCTGGTAGGGACCTCTACTGCTCGCTCCGTTTTCCATTTCCCGCGCATTGTGGACAGGTGAAGCGCGTGTAACCGGGAAGCTTACAGTCAAAACAATATTTCTTTGACTTTATTCGGCACGAGTTTCGCGAGCTTGGCTTGCTGCCCGGCTCTACGTTTTGCCGTAGATTATTATTGTCGAGCTTCTGGCTGGGTGATCTTTGCCAAGTTTTTGTTGGTCTGGATTTATTATTATTGTGAAAGTTTGGCTTTCCTCCATTCTTAAGGAGTGAGAGCTCTTTTATCCGTCTTTCGACCGCTTTTTCTACTGCTGGGCTGCTCTCTCTCCCCCAAATACTTGCTATAAACCGTCACAATATATATATTTATTGTGACGGTTTTGTTGCTTATACAATAAATATATGTGTATATATATATATATATATATATATATATATATATATATATATATATATATATATATATATATATATATATATATATAATATACACTAAATATATATATTGCACTGTCTCTCCACTGTTTTCTCGCCTATTGGCACCTTTTCACTTTCAAGCTATTATCTCCCCGCTTTCAATTTATTCTATTCTTGCCCTTTTTTCGCTTTCCATAATTTTTCGTCTTTTTAATTTCCTACATACACAGACTTTATTGTCCTTACACTTGGCACGTCAAAACGCTTCGGCGGCCATTTTACATCCCGTCTATATATATATATATATATATATATATATATATATATATATATATATATATATATATATATATATATATATCCGCAAATGGGGGAGTAAAATATATGAGGGAATAAAAATTCCTCCTAGTCCATTATTCACGGCCTTAGACACCTGCAGCCCCCTATCAATTGCCCGTGTAACCTTACTGACGGACTCTAATTTTTGCGTCCTAAGTGCAGTCGGTTCCATAAAAGGTACGCCCTACGCCCTTTGTCTCGTCCCCACGAAAGCGGGATACCTACACATCAGGTGAAGGGTTATTTCTTCTCTGTAACCGGACCATCTTCACTTATTTTCCTCTTCGATCCCCATCTTCTGGACCTTTCAATGACCTGTTAGCCAGTCTGTTAGTGGACATGAGATTTCTTCTGCCCAGGTCTCCGATGACTTTAATCCATTCCTCTGGTGGGGTGTCCCCCAGAACTTCCATTGCTTGCCTTATGCCTTTTGTGTTTATCCACTTCTCCTGTAGTTTCTCCCTGAGCCAGACCCCCGCGGCCTTTTTCGCTTCGCAGGGTTGGACTGCCGTTTCGCAGTATTGTGCCCTTACCTGTTTGGAGCCTCTGTCGGCCAGCCTGCCCGCTTTCTCATTTCCCTGGATGCCCGAGTGTCCTTGCCCCCACAGCAACCTCACTAATTTCCGAGCCAATAGGAAGGTTAGAGCTTCCATGCATCTTAGTACCGTCTTGGAGGTGATGCTAATTCCATCTATTAATAAATAAAATTTTGTAAATTTTGAGCCGCTGGACGGTTAGAACTTCCGTGCATCTTAATACCTCCTGAGAGGTAATGCTAGTTCCATTTAGTGCGAGTAGTTCGTATTGGTGCTATCCGAGCAGATGGTTATTGTCCTGTGCACAATACCATCAGCCGTTAGCCAATCCACACATTCCCTAATAGCCCTGACTTCCTGAGCATACTAGGTCTTGCGTGCTGCCCATTCCCCACGCTCCTACTCCCACTCCGTCATCGCACTTAGAGCCGCCGTAAGCCAGACGATACCCACCTTTATGAGGTCGTGCGACCCTCCGTTCCATTCCATCCTGTCCGAAATTATGACCCTATAGGGGATTGAGAACAGGATCCTCTCTGTAACCCTGTCGTAACTTGTTCTGTCGATGTCCGGCAGAGTTCCTGTAAGAGCTTCACTGTCCCTGAATTGGTTATAGTTAGGTGCTTCCTTTAACCTATAGTAGGTCTTGAAAGCGTTTACCCATATCACCTTGTTCAGTGGTGGGATGTCCAACAGGATCTCTAGCGCGACTGTGAGTATCGTCCGTATGCATCCTGTCATTCATCCCAGCACTAACCTTTGTCCTCTATCGAGTGCCTTCTCATGAGTTTCCCTCTTTGGCCCCAGATGAGAGCTCCATGAGTCAGTCTCGGTCTGATGATAGACTTATAAAGCCATCTTACCTTCTCCGGTTCCAGTCTCCAGGTTTTGTCAAAAGCTCTTCTACAGACCCAGAACGTACTAATCGTCTTTTCAACGTAACTCTGCATGTTCTTACAGTCAAGAATGGGCCTAAAACATAATAAAACTATGCGAAAAGAGCTTTAATTTAAGCATTGTTGCGTATAAAAATATTAATCTGAGTAAAACTTATTAACAATCGAATATGATGACTAGAAATGTATGAATATTGAACGAAAGTTAATTGTTGTAAATTCGGTGATTTTTCACACTTCTTTAGTCACCGTTTTTAATTGTTAATAACTTTTATTCGGGATAATATTTTTATATGCAACAAAGCTTAGATTAAAGATATTTTTCCCCTAGTTTTATTATGTTTTAGGGCTATATTTACTGTAAAAACATGTAGAGTTACGTTGAGAATAAGATGTACTTCTTTTTACTAAAATTATATACATTTGGGGTACAATGACTTATATCTCGAGAAAATGGGCCCATTGGAAAAACTATGGGTGATAGGCTTCATTTTTAGATACAACAAAACATTAATAATTTTTTATTCAAATTTATTAACTTTAATAGTTGATAAAGTTATAATAACAACAATGTATAAAAACACTATTCAATATTAAAGATTACATATCCGTATTGGTGGCGTTTGCATAATACGTTTACTTATGCAAAAATGTTGTATTATTCGTTATTTTGCACTTCTCCTTTAACTTATAATAAGTATAATTAAGAATTTCATAATCATATTAATTTAGTAAACTGCCTCTTTCGCATAAATATTTCCCGCTAACGTAATTAATATACTACATCATTTATCACGTGATATTCAATTGATATAATAAAACAAAAATTTACGTATGAAAATGCAAAAAATTTAGGTCTAAAGTAATTTAAGACCTTACATGAAATATTACATAAATATCACATACTAAATTATAAGACATTCAGTTGAAATTCTTTTGTGATTTCTGCGTGATATTTCACATGAGATTTTAAATAGATATAGAAAACTCTCACTTTATATATACTGTTAAAGCTTTATGTGAGCGAGGACGTTAATATTGAAGTACTTCTTTTTGCTTCCTCCTAAAGGAAGCTTTGTAATAGTAAAAAAATGTTTCTTAAAATTATGTTAGTAATATGTTTTGGGCTATTTGGAATAAAAATACACTATTTTTAGAAAAGTTTCATATGGATGTGTACATATGTATTTGTGTATGTATGTGTATAACCCTATCTCGAGAAATCCACGGTTAAACGTAATGTTTCAGGGCTCATTTTTTTTTCTTTTTTTTAAAGGAAGGGTCCCAAATTTTTTTTGTTTTTTATCGGTTTTTCGGTTTTTGAGATTTAGTTTTTTCGTTTTCTTAATACCTTAGAAATAATATCATCGATTTAGTGATAATGCATTCGAAAGAGCTTAAAATTACCTATTTTCCGACCCGAATTTTTTTATAAGCTACTTCTCTCTTTCTGCTATACACGGAAACGTCATGTATTTTTTTAACTGTTATATCTCGGAATTATATAATGGAAATATATTGAAAAAATTTTCGATGTACCGTAACATAGAGTATAATATTCACTAACAGTTCTGAGCCATTATATTTTTCTTCTGTCGAGAAAAAAATCCTTTTGTAAAAAAAACATTTTCTATGTCGAACGATAACTTAATTAAAACAACATTATTCTTTTTGAAAATTTCCCGAAAAGTAGCTTTTAAATATCTCTTGACTGAGTTCTTTTCCCAGATCATGAGGACTTTTATTTTTCAAGATATTTGAATTTATGTTTTTTTTTCCAACATCCTTTTGATCGCTTATATCTAGAGAACAACGCGGTCATTTTTTACCAACTGGGGCTCTTTTTTTTATTTCTTAATGAGGATTCGGAATTAAAAAGAGATTTTAAGATTCATCGACTTGTTTTCGTTTTACATCGGTTCTTCTATTTTAAGTTATTCTTAAATCAATGAGGTAAATTAATTTGGTATGTAGAAGTAATATGATCGCTTTAGTGTAAATGCATTTGAAAGAGAATATGAAATTTTAAAAAAATTTGAAATCTATCGTCTCCGACTACAAATTTTTTATGAGCTATTTTCCTTCTTTTGTTATACACAAAAACATAATTTTTTTTAAAACAGCGATATTTTGGAAACATATGATGGAGAATCATTATAAATAAATTAAGATGGCAAAGGTTTTCACTATCTCTTGGCAGTCTTGGCTGAGCTCTTTGACCAGAATATGAAATCTTTTATTTTTCAAGATATTTGAGGTTATATCTTATTATTTTTTTATTGTCTATTTCTTGGGTATAGCACGGTAATCTTTTACAAATCACTCATTTTTTTATGAAATGAAATTTTCTTTTTTGAGTTTCATCGACTCGTTTTTGTTTTATAATGATTTCTCATTTTTATGATTTTCTTTTGGTCGCTTATTTCTTGGGCATTAAGCAGTAATTTTTGTCTATACAAAGCTCATTTTTTTGTTTTTTAATAAAGATTCAAAATTGAAAAGACTTTTTAAATTTAGCCAATTTGTTTTTGTTTTATATATTTATTATATTGAAAAAAAAATTAGAATAAGGTAAAGATTAATAAATTGATTTATATTTAAATATATATTGCTGAACATAATCAGACGATCTCTATAAATACCTAATTGTAGATATACTTACAAAAAATTCTTGCAAATTTTTTATTTTATTACATGCACAAATTTATTTTGTGTGAATAAATTACAATTTTTTGTAGTTTGTTTCTTCCAATGTATTAAAGGATCATACAAAATCGCCAAAAACTAGTTTAATTACTTATGATAACTTATTATCAAAAAACATTAACGTTGATATATTGAGAACCGCTCGGTCATTTTTTACGGAACAGGGCTCACTTTTTTGTTTTTAAATGAAGATTTCAAATTTAAATGAAATTTCAAGATTTATTGACTTCTTTTTATTTTCTAACGATTTTTCGATGTATGAATTTCCGATTTTCGGGTTTTTTGGTATGTTAGAAAATGTAATTTTTAGTTTAAGCGGTTACATCTTGGAAACTTATGCTGGAAAAGCGTTGAATTGTATGTGCAGTTTCTTAAAAGTTAAAAGTTATGCAGAATGTTCCATATATTTATATAATTAAATTGAAAGATAATTATTTATTAAACAGACGAATTTTTATGTTTTATGATGGGGATATGAAATCAGAAAAAAAAATGTCCTTGTTTCGTTTTTGTTTTATAAAGTTTTTTTTTTTACCATATGTTTAAACCGATAATGCAATTTCTGCTCATAAGCTTATAATTTTTTGTAATTTATCTTTTGACAACAATCAATGATAAAAAAACACACCTTTTTTGAGATATTATCGAGAAAGAAGTAGAGCAATTAAAAAAAATGTATTAGAATAAAGAAATTCATATAAGAACAAATTATTTAGTTTGAGAAAGCTAAGTGTCAATGTATTGGCAGCGGTTTTCTTATAAGTCCAATAAAGTAATTAATTCTGAAGCTAAAATTAGATCTTTTAACTCCAGTTTTTCTTCACTTAAAGTGTGTATATGTTTAAAATCTTTTGCTTTTAGAATAAAAGTAATTCCTGTGTAATAAAGAAGAATAAATTAGGATTGTTAAGTAATTCTTTTGTTTAATATATTGTACCTTGTTCTTGAATTTCACCAATAATTTCGAGTTTAATTCCTCTTTCAATGTTAACGTTTTCAGTTTCGTTTATATTTAATAAGACTTCAAATTAATAATAACCATCTGTTATAATGCCGAAATATTCTATTATACTATTTTTATTTTTTTGAACGAAAGCATTATGCAAATATTTCTCTATAAAAAATAAATTAATTTAAAAAATTGTCTCTTAAACACTTTATTGTCTCTTTTATTCCTTTCAAGTTCATATTTTTCTTTATTGTTTACACACTGGGAGTAATATTTTTTTTTCTCAAGATAATGTTAATTTGTGTTGCGTATTGAAATATACTTTTTACAAATTTCTAATTTTAAAATATTTCATGTAAATTTTTCGATATATATCGTAAACTCTACTTATATAATTCAATTTATGTAAATATAGGTATTTTGGGTTGCTGAATATAAATCAGGAGTCCAAACACAGCCACAAAAAGTATTGACTACGCATCGGGATAGAATCGGTTTCCCTAGGATTAAAAGAAACAAATTGCTTTCAAGGTCATGCTATCTATCTCTCTTTAGCATAATGGGAAGAGAAGCGTGAAGAATACGCTCATTCTCAGATTTTACTTTACTACATCCTTTACTGGCAAGTAAGAACTAGACAGAAATCCTTACTAAGTAGTCTGTCGATATGAGGCTGCCGATTATTATTAATATAATTATTTTACTTATTAATCCAACTTTAGATGGACAGCAAGGCTGATAGACCAGCTGGCCCCTTGGATTAACAGAGATCATGGGAGGTAAATTACTACCTGACCCAATTCCTGAGTGACCATGGGTACTTCGGTTCCTACCTCAATCGTATGGGGAAGGTTCAGAGCCCGGGTTGCATCTTCTGTGCCGTTGATTGCGACGATGCGTTTCACACGTTTTTTGTCTTCGAAAAGTGGAACGAAGAAAAAACAGCTCTTCTCAGCTCGGTCAGACAATTCACGCCTGAGAACATCGTGGGCGAAATGCTGTAGACAGGGCAACCGACGAAGGTATGAATGAAGCACTTGGAGACGCTCCGACACCCTAACATAAACCAAGGACGTCGGACGACTCCATGGATATGGACGAGGAGGGCGAAAATGAGACCCTCTCTTAACCGGGAGACGCTCATTTTCTCTCATTTTATGAATGTCGCGGGGAGGGATGGGGATACTTCTCCTTTCCGTATGGAGATGAATGCGCCGGTTCAAATACGCGTATAAATGACACGGGTTAGATCTGATGTCCCCTCGGGGGATTTCAAATTATGAATTTTAAATTTGTTTCAGGTCAAGGCAGCAGCGGTTGTCGAGACGATACAAGAATGGCACCACCTTGAGATAATGTGATAAACGGTACCAGGGTGGGTTCCGTCAGAAAAGGAAAGGGTGGTAGGCTTTAGTGTGTCGGTTTGCGATGCCACGGCTGTGTAGTTTTTTCGCGTTTTTGTTTATTTTATTTTAGTCCTATATTATACACACGGCAGATGCATCCCCAAGCAGCCCCACACTATTCAACTGTGCGGACCCAGTCGGGTGTGCCTTAGGTGGCATTTCCTACACACCCTCGAAAAAAAATCCAACTTTAGATGGTATTTCTTCAAAATTAACTTCTGTAGGCTTTACATTTTTTAAAATATAAAATTCTCCAAGTGAAAGTATGATTGAATGATGTTGTAATTTTAATTCATATACATATAATTTAATTCATTTTATTTCATAGAAATTTCCTTTTACATAAACTTTTGACTTTGTTACAGCAACATTTTCCAATAAAGTTTTCTAAATGAAAAGTTTTAGTTAATTTTTTAATAGTTTGAAATAGTTTCATATTATATGCCTATTATATGCCCTATTATATATATATATATATATATATATATATATATATATATATATATATATATATATATATATATATATATATATATATATATAATACAAGTTTTTGATTAAAGCCATATTTCATAATAATATTATTTATAATAAATTGTTTGTAAATAATTTTTATTTCCAAATTCCCACATTAACTGCATAACTATGTAATATGAATACAATAATATCTTAAAACCCGAATTCGATTTTATTAGCTCTCAAGAAGAAGATATAACATATACAGGTTTTGATAAAATTATTCTAATATATAAAATAATATTATAATGTATATCATTTCTACCTTAAATGAGATAAATAATTAATGTATTAATAATTAATTTAAAATTTAAAATTGCATTTATCCCCTCAAGTCTCTGTTAATTTTTTATTAAAAAATTTAAAATAAAAAATATTTCCTTTATAGTATATCTTACTAAAACAAGTATTATTTTTACATTTTTAAATTTGTTTTGCTATCATTATGAATTACTACATCTACAAAAATTGTTATTCTACCATATATCAAAATAGCGTGAGCAAGCAACATTTTGAAGATGTGTACTTTTTAACAGAAATAAATTAAGTTTTTAAATAACTTTATTTAGATTTGATGGATTCGGCTGAACTTTGCTGAAAAGCATATTTTAACCTGTTAAGGGGTCATCCTGAGTTAATCTTGAAAAAAGAATTTTTTTTCATGAGTCAATAAAATTTTTTTCTTTAAAAAAAACATTTTTAAAAAAATTTTCTTAGTAATTTTTAAAATATTGGTTTGTTTTCTAAAAAATAATGATAAATTCTTTATAACGAAAAAGTAAACCGTAAAAGTAAAATAAATAATAGTAAATAAATTAAGGAATAATATTAGATATTTAGATACAATATTTTAATAGTAAATATCATAAGGATACAAATTACCGTAAAAAAATGTTTGTTGATCGTGTTAGAAACGTGCACGCCGCAAAGTACTCCCAATAAATATAGTATTGACAATAATAATATCTTATTTTACGTAGAGGAAAGACTTTTAGGTTTCACGACGGTAAAATTACAGATATTATCAAGTATTTATAGTAAAAGAAATTTCAGAATTGTTGCTTGTAAAAGAAGAATTTTTATCGGCTCATGAAAAAAAAAATTATTTTTTCAAGTTTAACTCTGGCTGGCCCCTTTAAAGACAACATAACATTTTTATTGCATTTTTCGGAAAGCTAGAGAACTTTTTTAATTCGCAGAACCTCCCTTAAATAACTATGGTATATAATAAATTATTACTTCATTGGTTTTCATTTTTTTTTTAAATTTTGATATATTATTTTCGAAAATATTGCATTGAATTCGGATTCCTTGATTATTATTAAATTTAATTTGAAAATATTAAAATTTATTTGTTTTTTCTTATCAGAATAAATTTCTTCGCCAATGATTAATTCGATGTATCCCATGATAGATTTAATTATAATTAATGTAATTATTTTTCATTTAATTTTTATTATTTTTTTTGTCTTTAAATAATACAATAAAGACATTTTATGTATTATAAAACTAGGTAATTTGGATGCCATAATAACATCCGCTATTTCATTTGAATGGTTATCAAATATGTATTTCAATGCAAAATGTTTAAATAAATCCTATAAATGTATTTTTTATTGCATGAGATTTAATAGTAAAGGTGTATATTTAAAATGAATAATGGAATACTAAGGTTACATTATATTTTATGAAATATATAGGGCAAGAGTGGATATCACTGCCTGACGCCCCGATTACTGTGAATTTACAAAGTCGATAAAAATACTGCTTTTAGTAAAAATTCCTTAAAAAATGATTTATTATCACTTTAACTTTTGAGAATATGTACGTTTATGTAAGAAACTATTTTCTTTTATTTAATTGTATAAATGCAGAAGTCGACCGCAGTAATACACATCACGCGTATGCTTGTATTGCTGTGGATCCTAACCTGTGAATTATATACGTTACCGGCAAATGCCAAAATCCGGCAATTTGCGAAATGCCTAGGCAAAACCCGAAATGCCTAAAATTGATTAGGTAATTCGGATTTTGCTGAATATTGACTAGGTAAAACTCAAGATACCTAATTTGTATTAGGTGATACAAGAAATGTAAAAAACCATGCCCAAAATGTTTGAGGGTTTGGGCCCACAGTGTACACAAATGAAAGTAGTGGTAAATTAAAAGTCCTGTTGAGTACATGAAAACGTCTATAAACATTTGGTTTCGAAACCTGTCTGTGGCAATATATAAACTCATAAAGAGTAGCTTTTACTTTAGTAATATGTAGCAACATTTTCGTCGTCTAACATGGATATGTAAAAGATTTTACATTTTTTGAAAAGTATAACATTATAAATATATTAGTATTACATAAATACAGATTCAACGCCTCGACAATCAAATACTGACACTGACCCCATTACTGACGCAGTCAAATTCACATTAATGAAATGTAATTCCCACAATTATTTTTCACCGATAAATATAGTTTAATATATAACAAATTGAAAATATGGTGCTCTCAGTATGAGACATAAATTGTTTTAAAACATTAAAAGCGTAGCATAACCTCAGTATATTATTGTCAATAATAGTCACCCTACATCGTAATATTTTTATAGTTAATTTCTAGTAGTACTTTAAGTATTCACTAAAAATAAAAAATAACATCTCGCCAATAAAATGTTGTTTAACATTAAAAATAATTAACAATTTGAGAAATTATAAAGCAAAAGAAAAACCAAATATTCTTGAAACGTTGTAACCCCACAACTACATACCTTAGTATTAGCTATGATACCATTAACTAATATTGAAGAATTTTAGTGAAGTTAATTAAATATGCTCCCGAATAGATATAATATTTACCCGAATTCCTTAATCAATAGATTTCGGCTTTTGTCGGTAACATATACACAGTAATCGGCGCGAAGTAAATACATGCCGATCGGCAAAAATATAAACTAAATACAGTGAATGTTTCTAAAGCACTTATTGAAACAAAAACGTTCTAGAACCTTTCTTTTTTTATGAATCGATTCTTGAAATACGAGGGTAGTTCAATAAGTCTTTAGAATAAAGTATAAAAACAATTTTTTTTGGGTAAATTTTTTTTTATTTTTCAACATAATCTCCTTGGAGCTCTATACACTTAGTCAATCGCTTTTTAAGTTTTTTTAATCCTTCAGAAAAGTGCGTTTTCGGAAGTTCCTCAAAATAAGCACTTACAGAGGCAATGACGTCTTCGTTGTCCGTAAATCTCTGTCCACCGAGCCATTTTTTCAAGTTTGGAAATAAGAAAAAGTCACTGGGGGCTAAATCTGGTGAATACGGTGGGTGTTCGACCAATTCGAATTTTAGTTCTTCAATTTTAGCCATTGAAACGAAGCATGTGTGAACTCGGGCGTTGTCGTGATGAAAGAGAATTTTTTTTTCTCGCCAAATGTGGTCGTTTTTTTTTAATTTCTTCTTTCAGCTGCTCTAATAATGATGCATAATACTCACCAGTAATTGTTTTACCCTTTTCCAAGTAGTCAATAAGTATAATTCCACGTGCATCTCAAAAAACTGTAGCCATAACCTTACCAGCTGACTTTACGGTCTTTGCCTTCTTTGGAGCTGGTTCGCCTGTGGAAATCCACTGTTTGGATTGTTCCTTTGTCTCAGGAGTGTAGTGGTGTATCCATGTTTCATCCACAGTCACAAATCGACGAAAAAATTCCTCAGGATTCCGACTTATGCGCGCCAAAAGAGCCTCAGAGGCGACCACTCTATTGCGTTTATTCTCAGCTGAGAGCAAACGCGGCACCCATCTTGCCGATAGCTTTTTCATGCCTAATTTTTCATGTAGAATTGAAACAACTGCACCTATAGATATCCTTGTGGCCTCAGCTAACTCACGCACTTTTAATCTTCTATCCTTCAACACCATATCGTGGATTTTATTGATGATTTCGGGAGTAGTTGCTTCTACGGGCCTTCCTGAACGTGGTTCGTCACTTATTGATGTACGACCACGCTTAAATTCATTTACCCAGTTATAAACCGTTGCTAAGGCAGGGGCAGATGTGCCATGAACTGAGTCCAATTCATTTTTTATCTCATATGGAGTTAAACCCTTTAAATGAAAATGTTTAATTACCGCTCTGAACTCGTTTTTTTTCATTTTTCTTAACAAGCAATTTTTTTTTTTCAATTGGTTATAAAAACACGTAAACTCAGAAGATGTGGACTGTGACTGCACCATATATCTAGTCGGGAGTGGTGCTGACTGAAAACAGATGATTTGGAGCGATTCGCGCGCCATCTGTTGGTCATTCTAAAGACTTATTGAACTACCCTCGTAGTTAGATTTAATCTAGAAAAATAATTATATCATTACTTGTTTGTGAGCAATATTTTCAACGCTAAACTTAACCTAACCGAAAACTCCGCAGTAATACCCACACTTACATTAAACTATTTTCTTCGCGGAAATATAATTTAATTCAATAATCTGTTGTTAAAAAAGCTATTGTATTTTCTTTTTTTTAGATTTTCTGTAGATTTATCATTACTTTTCCTTTTAGACATGATGTATTTTTACTGAAAAAATTACTTTAATTTTACTACTATTCTTTAAGAAATTTCACCAGTTTGTAGAATATTTTCGATGCAACACAGAGTTCTGACATTTCTATTATCATACAGAAAGTTATTAATAAATAAACTTTTGTAAATTTTGAATTTTTTATTACTCAGTTTTAAAAATAAATAGACTCAAGTTGTTATACTTTATTCAACTTATCCTTTCTATTATCATTAAGAATATTTATACATTTACGTGTAATTTCATGTGTGTTTAAATTGTCAGATTGATTAAATTCTTTTTCACATACGTAACATATATATGAAACCGTTACTAACTACTTTAGCAGAATGCTTTCTCAAAAAGAGGTCCTGAATAATCGATTTAAGGAATCTTATAATAAAAACTCACAATCAATTAATTAATGCTATAATTAATTCATTAGAGAAAAGCGTTTAGGTATTATTAGTAAACAAATTTAAAGTATTAAAATGAAACGAAAGAAAATTATTAGTTTGATATATTGTTAGTTAACATTCGCCCGAGTATCGTTTCACCTGTTATAAACAGGTGCTTACCTGATTTAACCAGCGCAAGACTCAGCCTCCCAGATCCATATGAAGCTAGGGGGTAAGAGGGATAGATAGATAGATAGATAGATAGAGTGTTTATTTTGCTTTCATAAAAAGACAAAAATATAATAAAAGCAATATCATATATTAAGCGTCATAAAAATAATCACATATCGTTCGTCGGTAATTTATTAATATCACATAAGTTCATCAGATTCTTTTTTTAAAATTGCAATTCGGTCTATGTAAAGATCTATCACGTCAGTATTAAAATTTATATACAATATTTACATTTACACTTTTATTTCGTTTCAATATCACATAAGTTCGTCAAGTTCTTTTTAAAAGTACAATTTGATATGTAAAGATCTATCACGTCAGCATTAAAATTTGTATACAATATTTACAGTTACACTGTCATTCCGTTCCAATCACTCATCCATACACTGCTATAAATTACAATCATACATATTAAACATAGGACTCAACTAAAATAATTTAAATAACTTAGGACATCACGATCTAGTCAATGTTTGAAAAATGTTATTCAACCGCCACCTTAAACGCTTTGTATGATGATAACGTGAGTATTGGAAAAGGGAATGAATTCCACAGATGCATGCCTTGTACTTGGAAAGATCTTCTTCCAGTTTCATTGTGCATGTGTGGAATAGAGAGCTCCCTTACAACACCCCTAACAGGCCGATTCGATTTATTATTTTTGAAGAATGGTTCTAAATACCCTGGTTCCTTAATATTTAGTATTTTACACATTAATTGAGCTATGAAAACCATGTTTCTTGTGTCAAATTTGTCTTCTCTAATTGCAGCTTGTAAGGGGTGATGTGCTCATTACTCCTAGCACCTAAAATGTAGTGCACACAGTCTTTGCAGCCGAATACGCTGATTATTAAGAAAGTCCAGCGCTGAATCGAGGTCAACATCATACGCATTCAAAATACACGAGTCATAACTCGATAAGAAAGACTGCATTTCTAACGAATCGATGCTCCTATAATCTCTGTACGAGAAAGATTCCTCGCATAGAGTAGATGCATGTACATTTATGACGATATCAATGACGTTATGTTTGCTAGGCCAAGTTGCATCGCGGTTTGTAAGTTTCATCACTGCGTCACTACTATCTACGAGTATCTCGTAAATCCAAGTGTGCGACGTTTCGGTATATGTAGCCCTGTGTTGGTCAATCTGAAATGACAGTTCAGAAATCAGTTTGCGAAGAAACTTTGCATTATCACTATCGGTCAACATATCTGCATTCAAATCTCCCATCATAATTTTGTAACTGTGTGTACCTCGATGTTTAACTCAGTCAGTACTCTGACCCTATACTTATCTCGAACGTAAAGTGCACCCCTCCCTCTCCATGTACATGTTAATCCTGCCGCAAGCCAGTAACCATTAACTTGAATTAGATTATCGTCTTTCTCGTCCTCCAGCAACTTTTCATTAGTCTTCGCTAAAAAGTTGACGGATTTGCTTGATACAATGTCTAATAGAATTTGCATTAATAAAACCCGCTCTCATATTCACTTTCTTGTCCGTCTCACGAGTTTTCCCTACATCTAGTCACACTGATTCTGGTTGTGCAATCTCTGTAGTTTGTGCTTTATTGCTATTGACATTGCGTTTATTATTGCCTGTATTACAATCATCGTGAGTGTGTTGTGGTAATACTAATGTATTGTCATTATTAATGGTGTTGTCCCTATTACTATTGCTATTGTTGTTGTTACTATTATTGTTGTTATTATTAATGTTGTTGCTAGCGCTATTATATAAATTTACAATGGTATTAAGGTCTGATTAAACACGTGTGCTCGCGTGCCTTCTCGCAATCGAGCGAGGAACTTGCCCCATCTATGTCATACGAATTTAAAATCAAGATTTTTTGCCGATTAATTTTAAACTTTAAAATTCAGAGTAAGAACTTGACTTTAGAACCTCATTAATACAAATATTCGTATGGCACAGGTTTCATATCACTTGTATCAAAGTAAGTAAGGGTTGCTGTAGGGAACAAGGGAATGCGGGATTAAGCAGCATGCAAAATAATAACGAGCATGTAAAATGGACCAAACACGTATATCATATTAATCGATCAAATGGATACAAGTGGGCATCCGACCTCTGAAATCGCGGCCGAGAGAACATATGTTTTGAAGAGTGCCATTGCACCCTTTATGCGTGCTTACAACTCTCTCTGTCTCTCTCTTTCTCTCTCTCTCCCACTTTCTATTACGCTACTGATGGCAAGCTCCACATACCCGCTGCCCTGGTGCTGCGAATCACCAGGTACGCCTTGGTCGTTGATGGATGCTGGTGCTGATGGCAGCTCCTCGTCGCTGACACACTTACACTCTATCTCTCTCTAACACTCTCACTCACAAACACTTGCAGCTTCAAAACGCACGCATGATCGCAAATCGAATAGTAGATAGCATGACAGCAGCCCGGGTAGTTCTGAGCGAGCTACGGGATATACACGGCTTCCCACATCGAATATATGCTCGCCAGTCCTACGCGATTTTCGGTGGTCACGCGCCAGGTACCTTACCGGTCGATAGTACGTGGCGCGCGTCTATGGTGAATTTAAATTTACGATTGCGCGTGGGGGTACTCGTTGCAACCCCCCCCCCCCCCCCCAGGGTCGAAATATCGTCCCGATTAATTCGAAACCCGAGTCAGGGGTATGTATAACAACAACAAAAAAGGATCATTCTGGTGCAGGAGCGCCGGGCGCTAGTGGCGTTTGTGATGATCCTTCTTCGGGCACCTGCTCGATTTAGCCACCTTCGGGTGGCCACAGCATGAGCAAGTGCGCATGGAGTTGCGCGGTTGAGTTCTCGGATTGCCTGAGCTACTCTCTGCGGGCGTCTGGTCAGAACGACTCGAGCATCTCTCCCGCGCACTCGCGTTTCAGCTGCGCTTGCGCTTGCCGGAACGCCTCTGCGGCGCACCTCGCGTGCCCTTTCCTGCTATCGAGCTCTCCTTTGCCGACGGGCCTGGCGTGCACAAAACGCGCACCGCCTGGAGCTCCTCCTAGCGCTCGCGCACTAGACGCGCCTTCCTTCGGACGCGAAAGGGGGCGCCGATGGAGTTGGTCTCTGCGCTTCGGGCCTGTTGGTGGTTAGCCCACTCCTAGCGCTCGATTAGGTTAGCCTCTCTAGAATATCCTCCAGCCTCCTGCGCTCTGGGTCGGCGCAAGAGAACTGGGGGTTGGTTTGGGTTGGGTTGGGAGTCTTGCGGTCTCCTTCGGCCTCCCCGCCGAAGACCTCGTCCAGATCCGCCAGGTTGTCGTCGAAGTCGAGCTCGACTATCCTGGCGGCGGCGCCGTCAGCATCTTGGATGTCCATCATTGACCCATGGATCCATCATGCATGGAACAAAAAAGTATGTCGGGGGGGGGGGGGGGGCTTATTATCCTCTCTACCTAGGGTGAGTCGGCTGTATGTGTTTTTATGCGGACGTGTCCGTCCTCGCTTGGGCTGAGCCCCAGATATCGCACCCAGAGTAGCTTGCATCCCTGGGGGCTGCGTCGCGTAGCCTATTTTCAGCTGTATAGCGGGGATTTTCTCGATGATCTCCCCTGACTCATCGATTAGATGATAGGTATTCGACCCGAGTTTAGCTACTATTTTGTATGGACTGATAAACTTTGGCGTGTACGTAGCAGTGCGACTTTCTATCGCCGACGTTTGAGCGTGGTATTCTCTCCGAGCAATGTTGCCGATCTCAAAGCATGGGTCTCGATGTTTGGCATCGTAGTATTGCACTTGTCTGTCCTGCACGTCCCTGGAGCGCTCACTCACACACGCTCTTAGCTCTTCTAAGTCGCGCATGCGGTTAGTCCATGCATCGAGCGCTTTGCCCTGTAACCTATCAGCAGCAGCAAATTCTTGCGCTCTACGCGCGGCTGCGGGTTGAGTTGGTTGGCTGTCGTAATTCAACATAGCAGGATTGACACCGGTCACACTATACTGAGCAGTGTTATATGCAAACACTAGCTTGTGCAGGTGTTAATCTTGATGATCTTCATGAATGTTCGACGAAATCATTGTATTCATCGACCTATTCAAACGATCTACTGGATTGACTTGTGGGAGGTAGGGCGGAGTGGTCTTGTGCCGCACACCGTAATTCTCAAGGAAATCGTCTATCGTGCGATTTTTAAATTCGGTGCCGTTGTCCGGGAGAAGTACATCTACGTACACATTTCTTCATGTCCAAATACATCCCGAAGGATGATGGTGCGTTTTTCTAGCGGTACTGCCAATTTCCAGGCGTCGTGTTCTTGTAGCGACATCGACAGCATGAGGTCTAGACGATAGACGTACAATTGGCTTTCTACGTTATATAGTGGATAATCGCCGGGTTTGTTGCACGCTTTCTCCACACAACTCGTGTACCAACGATCATTGGATACATTGGCCCATCTGATAGCCGAGATCACAGTCTCATCGCCTTCGAACATGCGCGAGAGTGCATCAGGCACATAGTTTAGCGCTCTCTTTCTGTACTCGATAGAGAAATGGTGCCCTTGTAACACCAATACCCATCGAGCCAGTCCCGAGCATCTCTTTCAAGCGCGCGCGTTCTAGCTGCGCTTGCCGTAAGGCCTCTTCTGCTCACCACCCGCGCCCATTCCTGCTCTCGGGCTCTCATTTCCCGACGGGTATGGCATTCGTCACACACACCGCCTGAAGCTCCTCCTGGCGCTTGCGCACTATGCGCGCTCAATCACCGGCCCTGCGCTCGAATGTCAGACCATGGTTGCGCACTCCTTGGCGAAACAGTGTAAAGGCTTCGCGTGCCATGTCATTGGACTGGATGGAGGCGTCCAGGGCGGTGATGAGTAGAGCGTTTAATACAGCCTCCTCCAAGAAATTTTTCGCGGACGCCCCCACGGTACCTATGATCAGGTACACCCTGGTCGTTGATGGATCATGATGCTGGAGGTAGCTTCTCGTCGCTCACACATTTACACACTCTCTCTCTCTCTCTCTCTCTCTCTCTCTCTCTCTCTCTCTCTCTCTCTCTCTCTCTCTATTGCTGTTAGGTGCTTGCTCTCTATACGTGCACACGCGTATCTGCATCGCTCCGTACCTTCTGGTATAGTATAGTGGGACCCATAAGTAGGGCCACAGTGCAAGACTCCTCCACCACAGTCATTTACCATCAGGTGTGCTGTATGTATACAGCAATTTCTGGTTTGCACTGGTGCCTCAGGTTTGAGGTTAGCTACACTACAATCCTGCTGCCTCACCTCAAGCGCTAAAGTCTTGAGCATGCCCGAGTCTCAACATCGACCGGTACGTGCGGATTATATTATCACGGCGTGTCTGTGAGAGTGTGCGCGTGTGCGTTACGTCATGGAGACCAGCATTAAAAGTTGTGCTGAATGTGGTCTGCCTACTAGCAGGGGCAAGACCTATAAGTACTGCTGCATTAAATGTATTAAGGCAGGTCATGTTAGATACATGATCCTGCAAACTAATGCGGCAGTAAAGCAGTATATGTGCAAAACATGCACAAAAGGAGTTGCTAATATATCACGCAGTATAAATAAGTCAGCGGTTGGACACAACGTGACGTCACGCCCAACAGCAATACGTTCGAGCATACATACAAAGCCTAACGTGAACCAAAAGCGAACCGAACATGAACCGGAAGTCTGCCGGTTAGCTCCATGTGAGAGTATATATGAATATGCATATTTACATGCATGCTTACATGCAGGTAAGAATATTAAAAAATATTATTAATATTAAAAATATAATTTTAATATTATTATATTATTGTATAATATATATGTCGCTTCTCGCGACGTCAGGAGCAAGGTATACCTTGCAAATCAACAGTTTCTGCTCCTATGTATAATAAAATAATGGTTCTCAGGATTCTACATTCAGAATTTGAAAAGTTTTGTGTTGTGATATCAGTTACAGCAATGAACATTTGTGCAAAACAAGCGTATAAAGTCTTACATGTAGGATTGATAATATCTGTTAATAGTATAGTGAAATAAATAAAATAAACTCTGACAAAAAAATAAGTCCAAGAGTCAAAGTGTGTCATATTTCCCGGGGAAATGTTTTACTATATGTGCACTATGCTAAGTATGCATCATTTTGTGGTTTGTCAGTGATAAACACTAGAGTATATACGATTATAGAATACTTGAGGCTAAATGAAAAATTGCTTATACAGGAAAGAGAACACTCACGAGCATTATGAAGGGACGCACTATTTACTACAAGATGTTATATATACCATAAGTGAAAATTAATCTTTGTCAATACATCTTTTATTATTAATAGTTTGATTTTATGGACTTTTGTTATATAAGTTTATGACTTTTGTTTTTTGGAAAATCTTGAACCAAGTGGATTGTCATGGCTGCCCTATAAACATAACAGTTGAGGTTATGATAGACAGGAGGTACAAAATGCTTTGTGACTATGACAAAAATAAAGTGAGAGTTTTGTAAAGTTGTTATGGATAAACATAATTTTATATAAAATTCATAAATTCAAACTTATTGTGTTCCAGCATGGAGAGACGCATCTACACTACAACAAAAATTTGTATAAGTACCCGGGTACAACCGTATGCTGCAAAATGTTATTTATAATTGATGAAATAATATTTGATCAATAAAATATGATCAAGGTAATTATTATTTTAATTATGTATACAAATATAAAGTGGATTATTAATACTGATTTAAAAAATAATGTTTTTCTCAATCGTACGTATTTGACTGTAAAATTGTAAGTTAAAAAAACCAAATGATTTCAGATTCGGGAAGACTATTTGAAATGGCATTAGTTTAGGTGTGACTACAAGGATTTGATATTAAATACATAGTAAAAATTACATTATGATTTAAATCCCATATTTACACCAATACTAAGATACTTTTAAGGTATTTCTACAAATTTGAGCTCATTTGGTCTATTGGTTGATTTTACAGTCTTGTGTTCAATGATTTATGGGTCCAAATAGGCTTGCTACTATAAGTAAGTATTATAAGCATGTATAGAAGTGCAGACTCATTAAAATGAAGATAATTTGTCTATTTAAATCATAAAAAAGTAGTTTGTCTATATTATTTATATTTATTAATATATATTAAATAATTATTTTTATTTTTGATATTAAAAGTGTCGTACTCCTTTAATTATTCCCATCATAATGACTGAGTATACATAAAATAATGTATAATTATATATATATATATATATATATATATATAATTATACATTATTTTATGTATACTCAGTCATTATGATGGGAATAATTAAAGGAGTACGACACTTTTAATATCAAAAATAAAAATAATTATTTAATATATATTAATAAATATAAATAATATAGACAAACTACTTTTTTATGATTTAAATAGACAAATTATCTTCATTATATATATATATAATTATACATTATTTATGTATACTCAGTCATTATGATGGGAATAATTAAAGGAGTACGACACTTTTAATATCAAAAATAAAAATAATTATTTAATATATATTAATAAATATAAATAATATAGACAAACTACTTTTTTATGATTTAAATAGACAAATTATCTTCATTTTAATGAGTCTGCACTTCTATACATGCTTATAATACTTACTTATAGTAGCAAGCCTATTTGGACCCATAAATCATTGAACACAAGACTGTAAAATCAACCAATAGACCAAATGAGCTCAAATTTGTAGAAATACCTTAAAAGTATCTTAGTATTGGTGTAAATATGGGATTTAAATCATAATGTAATTTTTACTATGTATTTAATATCAAATCCTTGTAGTCACACCTAAACTAATGCCATTTCAAATAGTCTTCCCGAATCTGAAATCATTTGGTTTTTTTAACTTACAATTTTACAGTCAAATACGTACGATTGAGAAAAACATTATTTTTTAAATCAGTATTAATAATCCACTTTATATTTGTATACATAATTAAAATAATAATTACCTTGATCATATTTTATTGATCAAATATTATTTCATCAATTATAAATAACATTTTGCAGCATACGGTTGTACCCGGGTACTTATACAAATTTTTGTTGTAGTGTAGATGCGTCTCTCCATGCTGGAACACAATAAGTTTGAATTTATGAATTTTATATAAAATTATGTTTATCCATAACAACTTTACAAAACTCTCACTTTATTTTTGTCATAGTCACAAAGCATTTTGTACCTCCTGTCTATCATAACCTCAACTGTTATGTTTATAGGGCAGCCATGACAATCCACTTGGTTCAAGATCTTCCAAAAAACAAAAGTCATAAACTTATATAACAAAAGTCCATAAAATCAAACTATTAATAATAAAAGATGTATTGACAAAGATTAATTTTCACTTATGGTATATATAACATCTTGTAGTAAATAGTGCGTCCCTTCATAATGCTCGTGAGTGTTCTCTTTCCTGTATAAGCAATTTTTCATTTAGCCTCAAGTATTCTATAATCGTATATACTCTAGTGTTTATCACTGACAAACCACAAAATGATGCATACTTAGCATAGTGCACATATAGTAAAACATTTCCCCGGGAAATATGACACACTTTGACTCTTGGACTTATTTTTTTGTCAGAGTTTATTTTATTTATTTCACTATACTATTAACAGATATTATCAATCCTACATGTAAGACTTTATACGCTTGTTTTGCACAAATGTTCATTGCTGTAACTGATATCACAACACAAAACTTTTCAAATTCTGAATGTAGAATCCTGAGAACCATTATTTTATTATACATAGGAGCAGAAACTGTTGATTTGCAAGGTATACCTTGCTCCTGACGTCGCGAGAAGCGACATATATATTATACAATAATATAATAATATTAAAATTATATTTTTAATATTAATAATATTTTTTAATATTCTTACCTGCATGTAAGCATGCATGTAAATATGCATATTCATATATACTCTCACATGGAGCTAACCGGCAGACTTCCGGTTCATGTTCGGTTCGCTTTTGGTTCACGTTAGGCTTTGTATGTATGCTCGAACGTATTGCTGTTGGGCGTGACGTCACGTTGTGTCCAACCGCTGACTTATTTATACTGCGTGATATATTAGCAACTCCTTTTGTGCATGTTTTGCACATATACTGCTTTACTGCCGCATTAGTTTGCAGGATCATGTATCTAACATGACCTGCCTTAATACATTTAATGCAGCAGTACTTATAGGTCTTGCCCCTGCTAGTAGGCAGACCACATTCAGCACAACTTTTAATGCTGGTCTCCATGACGTAACGCACACGCGCACACTCTCACAGACACGCCGTGATAATATAATCCGCACGTACCGGTCGATGTTGAGACTCGGGCATGCTCAAGACTTTAGCGCTTGAGGTGAGGCAGCAGGATTGTAGTGTAGCTAACCTCAAACCTGAGGCACCAGTGCAAACCAGAAATTGCTGTATACATACAGCACACCTGATGGTAAATGACTGTGGTGGAGGAGTCTTGCACTGTGGCCCTACTTATGGGTCCCACTATACTATACCAGAAGGTACGGAGCGATGCAGATACGCGTGTGCACGTATAGAGAGCAAGCACCTAACAGCAATAGAGAGAGAGAGAGAGAGAGAGAGAGAGAGAGAGAGAGAGAGAGAGAGAGAGAGAGAGTGTGTAAATGTGTGAGCGACGAGAAGCTACCTCCAGCATCATGATCCATCAACGACCAGGGTGTACCTGATCATAGGTACCGTGGGGGCGTCCGCGAAAAATTTCTTGGAGGAGGCTGTATTAAACGCTCTACTCATCACCGCCCTGGACGCCTCCATCCAGTCCAATGACATGGCACGCGAAGCCTTTACACTGTTTCGCCAAGGAGTGCGCAACCATGGTCTGACATTCGAGCGCAGGGCCGGTGATTGAGCGCGCATAGTGCGCAAGCGCCAGGAGGAGCTTCAGGCGGTGTGTGTGACGAATGCCATACCCGTCGGGAAATGAGAGCCCGAGAGCAGGAATGGGCGCGGGTGGTGAGCAGAAGAGGCCTTACGGCAAGCGCAGCTAGAACGCGCGCGCTTGAAAGAGATGCTCGGGACTGGCTCGATGGGTATTGGTGTTACAAGGGCACCATTTCTCTATCGAGTACAGAAAGAGAGCGCTAAACTATGTGCCTGATGCACTCTCGCGCATGTTCGAAGGCGATGAGACTGTGATCTCGGCTATCAGATGGGCCAATGTATCCAATGATCGTTGGTACACGAGTTGTGTGGAGAAAGCGTGCAACAAACCCGGCGATTATCCACTATATAACGTAGAAAGCCAATTGTACGTCTATCGTCTAGACCTCATGCTGTCGATGTCGCTACAAGAACACGACGCCTGGAAATTGGCAGTACCGCTAGAAAAACGCACCATCATCCTTCGGGATGTATTTGGACATGAAGAAATGTGTACGTAGATGTACTTCTCCCGGACAACGGCACCGAATTTAAAAATCGCACGATAGACGATTTCCTTGAGAATTACGGTGTGCGGCACAAGACCACTCCGCCCTACCTCCCACAAGTCAATCCAGTAGATCGTTTGAATAGGTCGATGAATACAATGATTTCGTCGAACATTCATGAAGATCATCAAGATTAACACCTGCACAAGCTAGTGTTTGCATATAACACTGCTCAGTATAGTGTGACCGGTGTCAATCCTGCTATGTTGAATTACGACAGCCAACCAACTCAACCCGCAGCCGCGCGTAGAGCGCAAGAATTTGCTGCTGCTGATAGGTTACAGGGCAAAGCGCTCGATGCATGGACTAACCGCATGCGCGACTTAGAAGAGCTAAGAGCGTGTGTGAGTGAGCGCTCCAGGGACGTGCAGGACAGACAAGTGCAATACTACGATGCCAAACATCGAGACCCATGCTTTGAGATCGGCAACATTGCTCGGAGAGAATACCACGCTCAAACGTCGGCGATAGAAAGTCGCACTGCTACGTACACGCCAAAGTTTATCAGTCCATACAAAATAGTAGCTAAACTCGGGTCGAATACCTATCATCTAATCGATGAGTCAGGGGAGATCATCGAGAAAATCCCCGCTATACAGCTGAAAATAGGCTACGCGACGCAGCCCCCAGGGATGCAAGCTACTCTGGGTGCGATATCTGGGGCTCAGCCCAAGCGAGGACGGACACGTCCGCATAAAAACACATACAGCCGACTCACCCTAGGTAGAGAGGATAATAAGCCCCCCCCCCCCCCCCCCGACATACTTTTTTGTTCCATGCATGATGGATCCATGGGTCAATGATGGACATCCAAGATGCTGACGGCGCCGCCGCCAGGATAGTCGAGCTCGACTTCGACGACAACCTGGCGGATCTGGACGAGGTCTTCGGCGGGGAGGCCGAAGGAGACCGCAAGACTCCCAACCCAACCCAAACCAACCCCCAGTTCTCTTGCGCCGACCCAGAGCGCAGGAGGCTGGAGGATATTCTAGAGAGGCTAACCTAATCGAGCGCTAGGAGTGGGCTAACCACCAACAGGCCCGAAGCGCAGAGACCAACTCCATCGGCGCCCCCTTTCGCGTCCGAAGGAAGGCGCGTCTAGTGCGCGAGCGCTAGGAGGAGCTCCAGGCGGTGCGCGTTTTGTGCACGCCAGGCCCGTCGGCAAAGGAGAGCTCGATAGCAGGAAAGGGCACGCGAGGTGCGCCGCAGAGGCGTTCCGGCAAGCGCAAGCGCAGCTGAAACGCGAGTGCGCGGGAGAGATGCTCGAGTCGTTCTGACCAGACGCCCGCAGAGAGTAGCTCAGGCAATCCGAGAACTCAACCGCGCAACTCCATGCGCACTTGCTCATGCTGTGGCCACCCGAAGGTGGCTAAATCGAGCAGGTGCCCGAAGAAGGATCATCACAAACGCCACTAGCGCCCGGCGCTCCTGCACCAGAATGATCCTTTTTTGTTGTTGTTATACATACCCCTGACTCGGGTTTCGAATTAATCGGGACGATATTTCGACCCTGGGGGGGGGGGGGGTTGCAACGAGTACCCCCACGCGCAATCGTAAATTTAAATTCACCATAGACGCGCGCCACGTACTATCGACCGGTAAGGTACCTGGCGCGTGACCACCGAAAATCGCGTAGGACTGGCGAGCATATATTCGATGTGGGAAGCCGTGTATTTATGGGTCCAAATAGGCTTGCTACTATAAGTAAGTATTATAAGCATGTATAGAAGTGCAGACTCATTAAAATGAAGATAATTTGTCTATTTAAATCATAAAAAAGTAGTTTGTCTATATTATTTATATTTATTAATATATATTAAATAATTATTTTTATTTTTGATATTAAAAGTGTCGTACTCCTTTAATTATTCCCATCATAATGACTGAGTATACATAAAATAATGTATAATTATATATATATATATATATATATATATATATATATATATATATATATATATATATATATATATATATATATATATATATATATATATATATATATATATATATATATATACATATATATATATATATATATATATATATATATATATATATATATATATATATATATATATATATATATATATATATATATTAAATAATGTATAATTATATATATATATATATATATATATATTATTATTGAAAAATATTACACAAGAACTCAGGTGAAATGTCATGACAAAATTTCATCTAACCTATTTTTTGTATTTTATTCATTATAAATTATTATTCATCAATTAGTGACATCTTTTATAAATTTTTACTTAGGAAACGTTTCAAAATTGGACTTAAAATATTAGAAGACTTAAAAAATAAAGTCTAATTTTTGAAAAATATTTTAAGTACAAAATTTTCAAAATAAATCAAATCGACTAAGAATGGTTTAAAGCGGGTAAGGTACAAATAAAAGGGTAAATGAGATCGTGTTATAAGATCTCACATAAGGTTTTACTTGACATCACACCTCTCACATAGTTATTTCAATAAAAATATTTATATGAATAAATATTTTTATAAATATTTTTATAAATATTAATATAAACTTATATTTAACGATTTATACCATATTTTTAAACTAAAATTTTATTATTATTTTACAAAAATAACTTTAAAGTGTATATATATATATATATATATATATATATATATATATATATATATATATATATATATATATATACTTTAAAGTTATTTTTGTAAAATAATAATAAAATTTTAGTTTAAAAATATGGTATAAATCGTTAAAAATAAGTTTCACTTAATGACTAGGTTAATGCTCCGTTAAAGCTGAGTTAGAGCCGTAGGCCTTCATTCCTTATACGAGTTGCCCAATCCGATTGGTCTCGCTTGAAGAGTTCGTCAAACAGAGATGCTTTAAATGTGTTGATTGCCTTTACCGAAAACTCAATGACGCTTAAGGAATTTAGCATCATTGAGGCTTGAATGCGAAAGGATTGCTTCCAGGGTTCCGTACGCGGCGCGGTATAGACAAGCACGCTTGGTGGATTTCACTCAGAACGGCGCAGAACTAGATCGACGTTTAGTCGAGTAAAACGGTTTGCAAGATAGTCTGGATTTTCATAGGCTAATATCGCATAAGCTAGTGAACCTAAGAAGTATTCCCGTCTATTCTTTGCCGAGAGCCAGCCTAATTCCAATCTATACGGAGTCACGTGAGCACGAGGTGGAATATTGCCAAAGACGAACCGAATACAAGCGTTTTAACTCGTTGGAGCTTCAAGGCTCGCGTAGCGTCTAAGTCATTATATACGACACATGCGTAATCAAAACGCGGAAAGATAAGAGATTCCACCAAACTCTTTTTTAGCTGTTTAGAGAGTGCATGCCTATAAAATTTTGAAGTATAAAGTGTCGCGTATGCTTTGCGTGCTACATGCTTGGCATGAAGTTGCCAGTCGAGGGTGGGAGTGAACCATACTCCCAGGTTACGAGCTTCGTTTACATATGGTAGGGAAATACCATCAATGACGATCTTTGGGATAGTGTCAAGATCGATTTTGGAGGTGTATGCCAGACTACCCAGAATCATAACCTTTGTCTTTTCAAGGTTTAGTTTCAGACCGTTTTCTCGGGCCCATTGAGCGACAGCTTCTGCGTCGTGATTGATCTCAGCTAGGCCTTGCAGTAGGTCACTCGGATAAAAATGATGTAACACTTGTGTGTCGTCGGCGAAAATCATTGCTCTGGCATAACGGAGTGCTCTGGGTAAATCGTTTATATATATTAAAAAGAGTAACGGACCGAGAACGCAGCCTTGAGGGACACCTGAGGTGGCTCGAAGCCATTCTGAGATCGAGCCACCCTCATCAACTACTGCTTGTAGGCGGTCGGCGAGATAGTTGAAAAACCAGCGTAATACGCGATCGGAGACATTGATGTTACGCAGTTTGATAAGAAGTAATTGATGGGGGATTGTATCGAAAGCTTTTGAAAAGTCAAAGAGGATAAGTACCGATATCATACGCTTATCGATAGCCCGCCTGACATCGTCTAATACTCCGAGGAGGGCAGTCTGCGTACTATGGCCGCGTCTATATCCTGCTTGTCGCGAGTCGAGCAATCTGTGCGTTTCAAGGTATCCGTTAAGCTGCTGATGCACAAGGCGTTCCAAAATTTTCGAAATCTCGGAAAGTTGTGCGATTGGTCGTGTGTCTGATGGTGAGATTGGTGCCTTGACGTTGGAGAGTGGTGAGAGTAGCGCCATTTTCCAGGACGCAGGAAAAGCATCATTAACTAAGCAGGAGTTGAGCAAGTCTGTGAGGGGCTTGAGAGTTTCGGGAAGAGTGAGCTTTAACATTTGGGCTGTCAGACCATCAAGTCCTGCACTCTTCGACGGAGCGCACATGAGAGCCTCTTTGACCTCTATGCTAGTAACTGGGCGAAAGTCAAAGCAAGTTCCGATAGAGTCGTTGTAAGGGCGATCACAGGCGATTTGAAAATCTAACTCGGTTAGAGGGGGCGATTGATTCACTATGGTGGCGTAGTGGGTGTTCAGTACATCAGCACTAAAATGAAGAAGCGGAGAGGGTAGGTTTGACCCAGATATATGCATACGGCGCAGTTCACACCACTTAGTTTCCGCAGCGTCGAGTTTTTCCTCGAAAAAGCGATTTTTCCCTGTATCTAAGATATTGCATACCTGAGAACGAAGCAATTTAAAGGTCTCGTGATCGACGGTTCGACCTGAAAGGTGGTACTCGCGATAAGCCCGGTCGCGCTGTTTCATTAGTGTCCGAATTGCAGGAGAAACCCACGGTTTTCTCTTCGAGGAAAATGTAATTATCCTTAGAGGAGCGGCCCTGTCATAGGCTGAAATCAAGGAAGCAGTGATCGTGCGTTCTGCGTCATTTATGTTTGCTAGGCTAGGCCCAAGTACGAGGCCTGTTGATGGCGTGGTTGCTAGAAAAGAATTATTGGCAAAGGGAGGCGGCAGGTGGACACTTGCAAGACTCTCATGAATAGACTTGGCTAATGTAGTTAAATTCGCCTTTTTTAAATTACGTGTTTTAATAGTTTTCTTTTGAATAGCTACTTTATTGCATTTAAGCGTGATTTCGATAAGGTCGTGTCCTGCAATGAAGGGAGCTTCGGTCTTCTTGAAGTTTAAAACTGAGTTTAATTGTTTTACGATGAAAAGATCAAGCCACGTATGTGACGGAGGTTCCCTCCACAGCAAGTGATGGGTTGGCTCAGAAGGTACTAGGTAGAGTGAGTGTGATTCAACTTGCTCAGTCAGGTGATTAGATGCAGCAATTCTTAGACACATGTTAATATTAAAGTCACCGGTTACTACTGCATTTGTGTAATGGGGTAGATAGGTAGAGAGACAGTTGAAGAAATGGTCGGGGTAGGCTGCAGAAGGTCGGCGATAAACTACTGCAAAAAGTAATTTTATTGAAGAATTTATTATCTCGACTATAAGGAATTCTGGCGTGTTGTCGTAAGCTGGCTTAGACTGCACCAGAATTTTTACAATAAAATGATCGCGTACATATAGTGCGATTCCACCACCTTCTTTATCCTCTCTGTCTACTCTATGTATATTGTAGCCCTTAAGTGCTAAGTGATCATCTGGCTCATTCTTGGACAGAAACGTTTCTGTAATAGCAAGAACATCGAAATAATTTTCTGCACATTTATCCTCAATTAGAGCGAAGTGCGCGCGAGAATTGAGCCTATTTGCATTTATATGACCTAAGACTAACGTATCTACATACTTAAATGCTACCGACTGAGCCGCTGACTGTCATTGTTTAGGGCGCGCCGCAAGGGCAGACAAATCATCTAAAGAGTGTATAGGGATGAGGGGAGAGTCGACGGTCTCTCTCATGCATACTACCATATTTCTGACTACCGGACGAGCGTAGTTTAGTGGTTTATGTGCTAGGCGGGCTTTACGCAATAATGAGTATACTGGCGAGTATACGCCACCCGCTCCGAAAATAGTTTGCGAATTGAGGTCCTTTAACAGGTGCGATTTTGAGATCACCGTGTTTCGTATAACCGGAGACGTGAATTGAGTTACGAAAGCGCGTGTTTCCTCATTGGATGTAGTTTCCATCGTGGTCGCAGCATTTGTATGTACATTCGCTGGTTCGCTTAAAACTGCATTAATTTGCAAGGTCGCTTGCGCCGCGTCGTACTGCCCTACTTCCCTAAATGGCCAATCTCTAAATTCAATGACATGGTTTAATAGGCCGGGTAAACCTATGGCGCTGAATACACGGTCAGCCGCAGGCCCGTTTGCTGTGTCAATTATCGCTGGAACTCCCGAGATGATAACTTCGCATGTGTCCGTTACGATAGATTTTTGCCTTACGGCCACGATCTCGCTGCGCAATGCATTAATATCAGCTCTGTGCTCGGTTTCAACTGTGGTTAATCTATCCTCTACGGACGTCAAACGTGTTGTTAGATTTTTGAGGATCTCTGTAGTTTCTCTGCTTGTTTCACGATATTCCGCGCGATGTTCATCGAAAACTTTCAAATATGCCGTCGCTGCGTCGCCCATGTCGGTGGTTACGTTTTCTGTAAGGCACTCGGGCCGCGGCGAATTTACGCGAAGCACAGCTGGGGCGAGTAGAGGTACGACGCGATGCTGCTTTGATGCTGGCGTGAAAGATACCTCTGGGGGAGAGGTAGCAGAACGCTTTGCCTGTGCAATGTTTGGTAATACCGAGGCTGGTGTCTTAGTTTGCGGTTTGTTAGCGGCGCAACAGCGAAGTGCTGTAGGACTTACATACAGAGACGGATCGACACACTTTACGTGGTATACTCGAAAACAGACTATGCACTGCACTGACGGCTCAGTATTACGTACGCGATCGCGTTGTTACAATGTGCGCATTGACGCTTACTCATCACAACATGCTTATTGCTACGAGAATATCGCAAAGTCTATCCTAATACGTAAGCGAAAGATGAACTTAAAACAAGACCTTAAAGTAAAATAAATGAATTAAACTAGTTCAACTAGTTCAACGCTGTTAAAAAGAGCGCAATGAGGTTACTCTGCAAGCACTTTTATAAAAATTAGTGATAGAAAATGAAAACGATCAGACATCGGTAACGCAGAGATCCTTTACGCCCATATACATGTGTACGTAGTGGTAAAAAATGAAAATAGTCAGACAATGAGAAAAATTATTGAGCGCAGGTTATAGCGAGTATGATAAATAATAAAAATAATAATATGAGCACTAGAACTATTTTCACTTTATAACACCGTACACAGTTCGCAGAAGCAATAGAAATATATACTCTGTTTGTCCACTTTTGAAATTAAGAGTTTTCGCGCCGAATCACCTAGCCTAAACTGGTCGAAGCTAATGCTCGACTAGACCCAAATATGAAATAATAGTCACAACACGAATTTACTGCTGGTGAATGCACCTAACAATACAGATGCGTATCGTGATGAGCAGCGCAATCTTAAGTAATTAAAGTAAAAAACACCAAAACGAGACGACACTCTCTGTTGCGTATGAAGACAGTTGACGTCATTGACACGGCAGGATCACGTCACTGACACATCACTGACACGTCAGGATGACGCAGTAAGGCTGGCTGTTGCCCGAATACAACTGGTAGTAAACGTGCGTACTAACTGTTACCGCAATCCACGTCTGTTTCCAATGTAGAATCAAGTCCCGCGTGACGGTAAGAGAGACGGACAGCTTGAAAGACGCCGCCAGACCACGGAGAAGGACGCCAGACGCCGGATAACCTCAAAATGTCCTTGTCAGGCAAGTCTCGGAATCCCTGGCTCAATAAAACGAACCGTGGCTTAAAACTCGTAGTGCGCAAGAGCCAGCGAGATCCCGAACCGCCTGCAAAAAGTCTTACTCTCGAAGGAGTACAAAATTTTTTAGCGAAAGGTTTATTGTGCGGCGTTGCGGAAGCACATGTAGCATCTAAGTACTCACCAGAGAGAGAGGAGAGAGAGAGAGAGAGAGAGAGATTTATTTATTTCACCTTGGGGTAAGACCTCATCTGGTGCAATGAATAATACAAAGATTTTACATAACGCTTTGGTATAAGTATAAGGAAGATATAACATGAAATATATGTATGCGGGCTTTCTCTGTAACGCGTGCAGAGGGAGCCCGTCGCTACGGCGCAACTAAAAATATAACGATTTGTACAGGTATTTTTAAGTAAACAAGTAGAGTGATGTTTAATAGCAAATACGTAGCATATAATTATAAACTATGACTTGAAACAAAAGAAAAAAACAAAGGTAAGGGTATAACAATGTGTGTTCGCAATTGGCAGGGTTTGTATGACTTACAGGATTACACGATTAGCCCCTCATTTTGAACTCTGTCGAGCCACGCGTGCCGATCGCGCTCTACCAACGACTCCCGTAAAAATTCTTTAAAAGCGCCGATTGTAGACGGTGAGAATGCGGCAACGTTGATCGAGTTTAGGAGCATCGCTGCCTGGATGGCGAAGGAATGCTTAAGCGCCTCGGTGCGCGGCGCAGGATACAGAAGGGCTTCGGGCGGATTTCTTTCCGAGCGGCGCACAACTACGACAACGCTTAGGCGCGTGAATTTGTTTGAGATATAGACAGGGTTTCCATGTGATATGATTGTGTAGGCAAGGACTCCAATGAGATACTCTCGCCTGCGCTGGACTGAGAGCCATGCCAGCTCCATACGGTACGTGGTGACATGGGCACGGAAGGGTACGTTTCCTACCATAAATCTGATGCACGCATTTTGCGCACGTTGCATCTTAAGGTTGGGTGTCGCATCAAGGTCATGGTAGACAACACATGCGTAGTCGAAACGGGGGAAAATGAAGCTTTCAACAAGATTTTTCTTGAGATGTTTGGTGAGCGCATGTTTGTAGAATTTGAGCGCGTAGAGTGTACCATATACCTTTCTCGCAATTTGCTTAGCGTGCAATTTCCACTCAAGGGTTGGAGTGATCAGAACTCCAAGATTACGAGCCTTGGTCGCAAAGGAGAGAGGGGTGCCATCAATAATAATTTTAGGGATTGCCTCGGTGTCGATTTGACTAACGAAAGCTTGGCTGCCAACAATCATAACCTTGCTTTTTGCGAGGTTAAGTTCAAGGCCGTTATCTTTTGCCCATTTTGCAACAGCTTGGGCGTCTGTTTGTGCAGCGGCCAGTCCCTGGAGCAGGTTCTCGGGTAAGCAATGGTGATAGATCTACGTGTCGTCGGCAAAGATCATGTATTTAGAAAATCGGAGTACCTGCGGGAGATCATTGATGTACGCAGCGAACAGGAGACGGCCGAGAACATTGCCTTGAGGAACTCCCGAGGCAGCATGCAGCCAGTCCGAAATATTTCCACCATCATCGATCACTGCTTGAAGGCGGCCTGCTAAATAGTTAAAGAACCACCTAAGCGCCCTGTCTGCAACGTTGAGTGTCCTGAGTTTCAAAAGAAGTTTTGTGTGAGAGATGGAGTCGAATGCTTTTGAAAAGTCAAATGGAATAAGAATAGTGATCATTCTTTTGTCTATTGCCATTCGAATATCATCGTACACCTATAAGGGCAGTTTGAGTACTATGGCCTCGACGAAAGCCTGCCTGCCTCTGGTTCAACAAACTATGTGCCTCGAGGTAGCTCGAGAATTGCGCATGAACTAGCCGCTCAAGAACTTTAGATAGTTCTGAGAGCAATGGGCCGTGTGTCTGAAGGTGACAAGGGCGTCTTATTTTTAGCAATAGGTATAATGAGCGCTCTCATCCAGGAGGCCGGAAACGAAGCATTTGCAAGACAAGAATTGCAGAGATTGGTGAGGGGTCCTACGACATGAGGGAGTGAGCCCTTCAGCATAGGAGCCATTATACCGTCGGCCCCAGAAGATTTTGAGGGTGCGCCATTAATTGCGTCTAACACCTCAGCTTCAGACACTGGACGAAAGTCAAAAAGTGTTTGAAGGGTTCTCGAAATTGGGTGGTCCCGGGCGACTTGAAAATCG